>VXAB01009724.1:250345-293113 GCA_013399175.1 Odontophorus gujanensis
ACGCTGCTCTGGGCCCGATGCTTATTGCTTCTGTGGCAGCGTGGTGGAGAGCAGCTCCACTGGTGCTGCTCCTGTTGGTTTGGGGTCCCAGTTCCATGATCTGAGCACAGTGCAGTCCTTCTGCCAGGCCCAGAAACTGGGGAGGCTGCTGGGGCACATGCCTGCCTGCATCGTGTGGCAAATCCCTGCTTTGCAGTGAGGTGTGCTGCAAAGCAGGCCTTGCTTTCACAGGTCTTGTAAATGGCAGGGAGGCTTCCTGTGACACAGAGGGACTGTGTACGCCGAATAACATGGCATAATTGAGTCTTTCTTATATCCCAGCTCTTTTCAAATGCGTACAATGGAGCAAGCAAGATGCTTTCTTAGCAGCACAGGAGTTCTGTAGCTGAAATGAAAGCCAGGGGAGAAGAGGGAGGTGCGGTACTGTGGTGAAAACGTGCTCAGTGCAACCAGACCGCAGGCATGGCCAAGCTCTGGCCCTCTGGGCTGGTTCTGCCCCCCAGTGTTCCCTAGCGCTGAGTGATCAGAGCTGGGAGCAGCCCCATGTGCAGGATGAGCACCACCTCTCTCTGCCGTACAATCTTGGTGCCTTCGGCTATTGCTGAGCAGAGGCGAGACCACTGCTCTATTTGCAGAGCATTCTGCTAGGGTACATAATTCCAGAGCGCCAACCTGGAGTAATTTGCTGTACTCCAACCCCCCTTTTTCTGGGGGTGGGGAGGAGTAGTATTTTTCTTCTAGGTATGAAGTTTACAGGATCTCCAATCAAATTAAAGGTGTCACAGGGTCAACCCGTCAAACTAAATTGCAGCCTGGAGGGAATGGAAGATCCCGAGATGTTGTGGATCAAGGACGGAGCAGTGGTGCAAAGCGTAGACCAGGTGTACATTCCAGTAGATGAAGATCACTGGATCGGCTTCCTCAGGTACACCAGATCCGGAGAACGAAGAATATCATGGAAACTATTGCAGTTTTCTGCTGTCAGCTATAGCTGTGTGACTGCAGTGAGCTTGATGGGCAGGGTTCTTTGGTCTGCAGTTCAGCATATGGCAAGGGCATAACTGAGTGCAGAACTGAAGCCACTGAGGGCTGAGACGATGCACTGAAGCCCTACTGGTTTCCTGTCTGCTGTGCTTACAGGTGCTTTGCTAACACTCGTGCTGCTTGAGACATGACTTTGAGGTGAAAGGATGTTCTTGCCTTGTTTGTTCATCTCACTGCTGTGCATCTGGAAGACTAACGCCTGACTTACAGGTTCTCTTTCTTGTATTCTGTTCTCTTTCTCTCTTCCAAGCTGTCAGTGTGCCTGAGGGTTGAGCCTTGCTCATTGAAAGGAAGACACCCAGGACACCATCTGCTTTCTCTTTTTGAGGAAGAGTGTTTGGCATCTGAACCTTCCCTGAGTTATTTTGCACAGATTTTCCTAATACATTTACTCCACACGATACCAGGCCTGCCCTGCTCAGAGGCTCAAGAACTCCCTTCTGCAGAGCAGCTCTCTGCAGAACTTAATGCAGCAGAAGGTGGATGTTGGTGAGTTCTGGAAGTGAGTTAAACAGGATCCAAGCTTCTCCTGTGGCTCTTTTTCTGTACATAAAGAGAGTTTGTACAAGCAAGCATGCCATCACTCTGAGGGCTCAACACTGTTGACTGACTGAGAATCAATCTTCTGAGCTGAGGCTTCTTCTCCTCATAGGTCTCTTGGGGTGGCATTGCATGGAGTCTCCAGTTCCAGCCACTAAACATTTCTGTGACTTGCCTGTAATAAATGTTCTGATAGGAAAAGAACCATGCCCAGTGAAACTGCTGCATAACGTTATGTTATAGAAACAGTTTGTCTTGAATCTGTACCATTTACTTCTTCCTGTTCTGCTTTGCCTCTGTCAATCTGATCTCTTCTCACATCTTGCTTTTTTCTACTGAGAGTTTTCTGCAGCCCCAGGGCAAAGTTAGGGTGCTCAATCCAGATGTCTCCATGTTTCTCTCCTTTTTCTTCGCTTGTACTAAAGCAGTCCTTTCTCCCACGCACTGTGTGACTCTCTGCAATTGCTGTGCTCAGAACATGTGACTGGATGGGCAGAACAGCTGCTTCCAGGTGAAGGTCCAGCTCTGAAAATCAGACTGTGGCAGGACCTTTGTGTGCATTCCAGAAAAAACTCCCTTTTCAGGCTTCCGTCCTGGGACATCCCTTCCCCAAGTGGGACTGCTAGTGTTAGGAAAGTGGGCATCAGATCTGCTGAGGATCCCTGCTTGGCAGTAGACAGATGGCTGCTCATCTGGAGGGGGCAATAGACACTGCTACACTCATGGGCACTCAGAGTCACACTGGTGCCTTTGATAGCTGAGACCTTGTAGCTTTGGGACCAAATTCTTCTGCCTTACTCAGTACACTATCTTCATGTTAGAGGCAGCTGAGATGCTGCAGATATCCAGTGGTGGAATGAGGAGCACATTTTCTCCTATGAGCTGCTCAGTCGCCATGACTGCTTTCCCCTGCTGGGATGCATCCTTTCAGGAGAGTTATTGCTGAGCAAGGGACAATGTAAAAAGGTTTGTAGGATGAGGTCCTGTTCTGGGGTAGGCCAGTGTAAGCTCTTTGAAAGCACAAACTGAGTACCCCAGATTGTTTTGCAGTGTGAAATGCTTTAGGATAAGAATAACACTGAGAACAGTGAAGTGACCTGTTTATTTCTGTAGCAGGCTGTCCAGGCACCTAACTGAGGCAGAACAGTTGGGCTTATTGGAGGCTTGTGATTTGGAGTTTCCCACTAGCTCAGGCAGTGTAGGCCAAGCTGTCACTCTCAAAGAGTAGGAAGTCATGACTCAGGACTGAGGAGAGGTCTGACCCCTTGCAGTTCTCCAAGGACTTAAATTGCTGGTTTCCTGGCAGGGTATTTTGGAGGGAGGCTGTCTGCTGTGCTGAGGATCCTTCCATTCACCCTAGGGAGGAGCCTCCTTTCTCCACTGGTTTTCCATGTGCTTTGTGCTGGCTATTGCCCTCCTCCCCAGAGCTGGCTGCATTTCCGTGGCTCCTGTCTGTGCATCTGGTTTGCCAAATTCTAGAGGGTCCTTTGGGGCGAAAACATACTTTATCCACATAAAATATCGATATGGCTTTTGACTTTTTTCAGCCTGAAATCCGTCGAGAGGACAGATTCTGGGAAGTACTGGTGCCAGGTTGAGAACGGGGGGAAGAAGGAAGAATCACAGCAAGTGTGGCTCATAGTGGAAGGTAAGGAGGAGTAGTAGTGCTGGTTTCCTTTCAGATTGACCCATCAATATACTCTAGGTGGAAGTGATGAGAGTGGGTTGCTCCAGTGACAGGCTTCTTTGCTCTGAACCGTTGCTGATAACCACAGTGAGATTGCTACAGAGCAGGAGTAAGAAATGATAGGGTCGTAGCTTTGAGGAAAGGAGCTCTCAGTTTATTAGCCTTCTGGTTTTATTGTGGCACATTTCCTTCCAACCCCTCAATCCACTGTTTTCAAACAGTTCATAGAACAGGTTGTAAGGAATCCACGGGGATCATCTGCTCCAGCCTTCTACCCAAAGCAGGGCCTCAGCTGGTTTTGTGTATCAGTCAAACAGATCTTTGAGGGCAAAGTACAGCTTTAACCCATTTCTGAGAGTTTTGGGTGAAGCACTGTACATCAGTGCTTCATAGGCACGACTTGATGTGGCACCATTTGCCTAGTCTTATCTGACAAAGAATAACATGTGGGTGGTTGTCCAAAACGTGCCTGAAGCAGAGTGGTTTGGTGGCTTCTCTCTGCCTGCATTTCATTTCCCAGAAGCTTTATTAGGTCACTGGAAGCTGGTAGTAACTGGATGGTGCAGTATTTGGTGAGGCAGTTGATGGGAACCATGTATTTGCATAGAGAACTGGATTCTTGGTGTAATCAGTAATATTTTGGACCAGAGGTAAATCAGTGCTTTTATAGAGGAGGCATAGGTTGGGTGCCACTGGAGGTGGTGTGGTTTGGGTGGCATTTCACAGCAAATGTCTTGCTTATTCAGAACTGTGGAAACATTCGTAGTGGTTCTAATGGGAAGAGGAATGTTGTCCTGCAGCTGTCTTCATGAGCTCCAGGGCTTTGTTCACCTAAAACTTCAGGTGCAGCTCCATCTGAAGAACATTGAGTATGGCTTAAAATTTTCTTTGTGCAGGGTTTCTATTTCTCTTCCAATTGCCATGGCCCGCTCCAGAGGTGGCTGCATTTGCATGGTGGGTGCAATCGGGTAGCTCAGCGTGTTGAGCAATCTGGAAAACAAAGGAGCCCTTCTGGGTAATACAAGTGGAAAAAAACAAAGTCACAAAAACCAGCTGCAGCTAGAGAAAGGGGAGTGCTGAGAATGAAGGCCAAAGCTTACAGCAGAAGCACAAGCTAAAAATGCATCTAGTCATTTTTATGAGAAAAGCAAGTATGACAGACGCTAGTTAAACCTGAACTAAGTGCGTAGTCATGTGAATTGGGAGTTAGTGGAAAAAAATAAAAAAAACTAACGAATGATAAGGGGTGGATTTAAAAATAATAAACTGAAACCATCTACTGTTAGCATAAGAAAATGCTAGGGAATGCAAATGTCTGTCAATCCCCACCTTCAGTGTTATCTCTGAATGTATTTCTTCCCTGGGCGTACCAGCTTTATCTAGAAATGATTTGTTGTTTTAATGGTGACTGTTCTCTGACTGAGAGGGAATCTTTCCTGGTCACATACCCAGCCCTCAATAAGCACTGACACCCTTCAGTATGCTGTACAGTGCAAGTGTAGACTGTTAGGGATCTAACTTACAGAGAGCTATTTAGTGTCTGTGGGTGGAGATCCACTTAGTCTTTATCAGACAGAGGTTGGTGTTTGAACTGTGTCTGTAATACAATGCAAATGCTTGACTGTATGAAACACTCCTCAGAATTAAAAAAAAAAAAAGAAAATGATTGAAAATGTTTCTGGTGTAGAAACTAGATTCTGGCCTTACTAAGGACATGATAAAGTTTGATGCTTGAAGAGGTAATCCAGGAGGCATGCTGCAGAGCATGACCATCTGAAAATAAGGGTTACCTTTCTTACAGAACTTTTCCTCTGAAATTACACCCCTGACCATGGGGCTGTTTCTGGGGCTGCTGACCCCATTGTGCCTATGGAGTCAGCACCCCAGCCCAACCCACATAGGCAAGTTCCCCTTAATGGAGCTGTAGAAGATGATATTCCCCTTAGATGCTGGAACAAGGAATACACAGGATCATTTTCTGATTTTGCCATTGCTTTCCTGGCTGTTGGCTGCTAGCTGCCTCCATGGTGTGTCTGTGAGATGTGGGTGCTGGCACTCACCTCCCACTGGGAACTGGGAGTCTCAGTGTGCCGCAGACAGCAAGGTGTCCAGGTAATGTATTTATGGGGGCAGTGCAAGTTACTAAGCTGGATGAGTCAGCTGTACTCCCTGAACCTATGAGAGTTTTTAATTGTGGTCTTGGCTGATCTGGTTAGTTGCTCCCAAAGTGAGAAAACCTGCCAAGCGGGACAGGATCCTCCCGAAAGGTTACCTCGGGTGCCATGGCAGGGGGACAGCAGGCTGGGATCCAGCTCACGGGTGGAAGAGACACTGGTATTTTCCCCTCAGGCCTCCCTTAGAAAAGCAGGACAAAGGAGGCGGAGGTTTCACAGGTGGTATCTGAAAAATTCGTTCTCCTCTATTCTTTATGTGTGACTCCAATAAACAAGTAAAGCATGTAAGCAAAAATGAGCAATGGATCATGGTCATGGCTATACCTGTCATGAGCACTGGTTTTTGTGCAGATAGGCACTGTCGTTCCTGGGGTGGCCTATTTTTAGAAGCATTTTAGTTGATTCATTTACCTGACTTGAAAGGGACAAGTGGCAAGGGGGAGAGGAAGGCACAGAGAAGATTCCACAATAAGGACACATGGTGAGAAATGGAGAACGCTACTTGTAGTTGTAGTGCAGGGGGAATGTCAAGCACTAGGCTCCTAAATCCCTCTCAGCACCTACTAATTGCCTGCTTTTGGATGTGCTCAGCATCTTCCATGCTAGTTGGAGCCATGTGGGCATGTCACCTCTGTCCGAGGGCACACAGTGTGACCGAAGCGTGTGAGGGACCAGTATCGTTGGTTCCTCTTTCTGTTAGCAGTTTCCCAAACACATTCTCTGAGGGTACCTCATTTCTCATTTCAGTGTAGACAATGTCATTAGCAGCTGTGCTTAGGTTTAAAAGGGCTCAGCACTTCTCTGGGCCTTCATCTCCTCCACCAGTCACCAGAAGTGGATATCACTTGTTACTTATGGCTGCTGAAACTACGTGACTGGTTTAAAACACTGAAACCACCAGAGGCTTGGCACTACCTGTAAAAGGAGGCTTGTCTCTGGATGCACTGTGCTACACTCAACTATTACCAGTTGAGAGAGGTCCTGAGGTAAGCCTCACCGCAGCTCCCTGAGGGTCTGATCCAAGGCCTGTTGCATCAAGCAGGAATTATGCCACTGTGACAAACAGATACTGAACTAGTTGTGTTTGTGTTAGCTCTGTAACAAATCACCCCCAATTCCAGGGCAGCCTGATTCTCTAAGTGCTGAGCGTGCTGGGTGGCCCCTCCGTACAACTAGACTGTGCAGAATGTTGTAAGTGATCCCTGCATCTCATCAGAGGAATTGTTTCCTCATTCAAGTGCTTGTTACTGCCACTAGTTCAATGTATTTTAAGTAGTGTCAGTTTTTAATGCATGGCAAGAAGTATCTGCAGTTGTGCTAGATGTCTTAAAAATGATGTCGGGCATGGCTATGGGTATGGACTGTTGCCTCTTTAAGTTCCAGTGTCTCCAACTGAAAAACTGAGCAAATGCTACTGTTAAGGCTATTTTATGGGGGAGTTTTGAAGGAGGCTTGGTGAAAGAGAGGTTTTCAAAGGCGTTTTGGGAAGAAAGCACTCTTTTCTCACTGACTTACAGTTGGAATGTAGGGCCACTCACATCCTGAAGTGATCTAGCATATTTTGTGAAGAGCTAGGGATGGGTCAGATTAGGTTCGGGGCAGGGTAGATGAGCGTCCAGCATTGGGCGCTGGTATTAGTGGTAAAAAATGGAGATGGAAGAAGCCTCACAAGTTGCTATCACTTGTCTGTTGCTTTTCTAGGTGTGCCCTATTTTACTGTGGAACCTGAGGATGTGTCTGTGTCCCCTAATGCCCCGTTTCATATGGCCTGTGCTGCTGTTGGTCCTCCTGAACCAGTGACAATTGTCTGGTGGATGGGAGACTCTAGAGTGGGGCTTCCAGACATCTCCCCCTCCATCCTAAACGTTTCAGGTAAGGCTGCTGCCAATGCAGAGGATCACTGAGTATTAAAAGTGTGGAAAGGGAGAGGAGAGCTTTCTTCCATATGTGTTTAAGTGACACTGAGTAACCACACAGTATGGGAACAGTCTTTGACTGCATATGTGGGCTGGGAGATCATGACCGCAACATACAAAGCCAGATTATCTTGAAGGATAATGGCTGTATTTTCTGCTGGTGCATAGGCTCCTCAGAGCTTGGGTGAAGCTGGCACTGTGATGGAGATGCTACTGAAGAGGTGATGCATTGGATGCCTCTTCTATTGTTACACCTACGTGAAGGATGTTTATGGCTTTATTAAATGACTCTGTTGTTGATGTTCGGCTTAGAAACCTAAAAGCATTCACATCCAACAGACACCATCTCCTCTTTCCATGTACAGCCATGTCATGCACTGCTTTCCCCTCTCCCCTTCGCTCTGGTCTTGCAGCCATGCTGGATGCTCTTGACATTAAAACCTGACCTCCTCATGTAGTTTGGCACTTTTAGGCTGATTGTATTGGTGGTGAAATTGACTGGTTGACAGCCTCAGAGACCTATGTTTGCTCTGGAGCAGGTGGTAGTGCATGGTGGTAACACCGCCTTCCCACTGGGAGCTGGTAGTATTTTGGGCTCTCCTCAGCCTGCTCTCAGGGTAGGGCGGTGTATATCTACCAGTAGCTATTCTTGTCATTAACCTCCTACAGGTAACTTAATTTTAGTTACTTGTCCAACAGCTTTGTGATGCATCTCTATGCTGCTATTATGGTTGGCAACTGTGAGCCAAACTTGAACTAGCTACATTTTTATGACTCAGATTCATCTCTGGGGCCTCTTCCTCAGTGTTAATACAGTTAACACCCAGGGGGAGTTTGTTTCTTTAAATCTCTGGCCATCCTTCAAGCTATCCAATCCTATTAAGCATTCCCTTTAAACCTAATTTGTATGTAAATCAAAACTTCGTCTGTGATTTGTGATGGTTTTATCATCTGCTCCCTCTTCTACGTAGTTGCTGGATGCTGTTCCAAGTTGGAAATGAAAACTGTTCCCTTATGATGTAATCTGTGGTTGAAATGAAAACTGAAAAGACTGATAATTGAAAGGGGGAAAATGATTACAAAAAATAAGTTTCCTTTCTTCCACTGACCTCATCTTACGGTGCCTCACTAAACTTTTGACACTGTAGGGCACTGGTGGAGCTGAAAGGCCAGGTGCTGGCATTTTATCTCTTATTTAATCAGAAGGAAAAAGACAATCTATAGTTTTCTTGCCTGAAAACTTACTTCTGAATTACTAAGAATTCTGACTGTGTAGGACTCATTGGGATTTTTCCTGGGGGGGGAATCTTCTCTTTGCTGGGGCATGTCAAAAGATGGTTGGTTGTGCATTGTTAGCTAACGAAAATGTCAAATTCTGCAGAAAACAATGATTAAATACTGTCCAGAAAGCAAACCTTTAAAGATTTGTCAAACGGTTTGGTAAAAGGACTGTTGTGTTTGGAAAGGGGTGCTGGCAGTGGTGTTGGAGAGCATGGGGGTCTCGGTTTGTGGTGTTTTTTGCATTTTCCTGTTTTTGATCCTGTCTTTGGAAAGAGCCTCACATGTCAGGTGCTTCTTCGCTCTGCTGCATGTTGGCAGCCTTTTCCTCTGGCTGCCTGGGGTGAGTGGAAGGATCTCAAATGTATTATTCTTTTATTTTGTGGCAATCCCTCCTCTCCTGTACTATATCGTCTTTGCAATACTGTCAGTCTCAGGCTCTTAGAAGATGAATCACAGGGCAAAAACAGACATTGTGCAAGCTGCACTGTATGGTTCTGTGAGACCTTTTCCCTCCTGATCTGCAGGCTCATAGTGTGCCAACACTCAGCGTTACTCAGATAGAGCCCTATAAGGCAGCTGAGGGCCAGAATGGAAAAAAAAAATGCTGATTGGTCATGGTTCTCTAGGCAGCTTTGCAGATGTGTCCCAGTCATGCTCAATTAACAAATCCCATATGCGTCTCAGAGCAGTAGGATATCAGTATGATGTTCAGAACCCATGGCATGGATAGGTGCTCACTGAAGAGAGGGTGCATGACCATCCCATTTATTGAGTCACCCCTGCAAAGTGCCCCCATGCTGACACAGCAGCATTTTTCTTTCATTTCCTTTGCATGTCTTCCAAAGTTGGATGCAAGGTGAGGGGCACATGGGCATTAGCTGTAAGCCTGCACATCTGGCTGGAAGGCTGCCTGCTGGTGGCTGTGCAGCTTGTAGAGGAGCTCAGGTGTCAGGCTGAGGGCTGGAATGCTGATGAGACGTGTGGTTCAGCATGATCCTGCTCCAAGAGAGCAGCATGTGAGAAAGGGACATCTTCTGATTGAGCTGCTCTGCCAGGTTCATCCTTCTTTTGCAGTGCTTTCTGAAGCTCTGAGGGAGGCTCTTCTACACTGCCACGCTCTCTCCATTTATAAGTGTGGTTAGCACGTTAATTACATTGAAATCCACGTGCTTTTGATTGGCACCCAGCTCAGCCCTCCAACTGCCTGTACAGCATAAGCTGGATATCACACCATTGAAATGCTGCCGAAGGTTGGAGCTGGATTCTATAGCTGTTTATGTTTTCTTTCCTCTTCTTGGCTGATCTCCAGGTGTTAATCAAAGCACAGTGTTCTCCTGCGAAGCTCACAACGTAAGGGGATTGTCTTCGTCTCGGACAGCCACCGTTCAGATTAAAGGTGAGAGGATGGGGGTGGGAGGAGGGTTGGTGGGACTCCTTAATGTGAGGGGCTGACGGCGAGCTGCTGGCTGCAGCTCTCAGCAGCCAAAAGGATGCTTTGTGCTCTGCTGGCAGATCCTACTTGCTGCGCAGAGCCCTGTCCCAGGCTGTTGGAAATAAAGCACATCTGATTCAGGAATGGAAATGGGATGTCAAATAGCACTTTCTGCTTGAAAAGGAGGGGGTCAGAGCCGTCAGATTGTGAGAGATGTAGCTGGATATCATCTGAACCATCTCTGGGAAAACCTTTACTGCCTGGAGATAGATGGGTATTCTTAGTGCTAAAGAGGCCATTACTTCTGCTTGCTTCAGTTGGCATCGCATTAGATGCTGAAAAAAGACATGGAAGGTAATCACCAGCGGCCAATAAAGCCTACTCATCCACACTGGTTTTATGGATTTTACTTTTATGTTCTTCACCCTTTAGAAACTAGTTCCAAACAATTCCTGGCCCTTCCATGGCAGCTGCCATTCAGAGTCCCTAATCTGATGGCAGACCTCCTTGCAACCAGGTGACTGAAACAGGAATAAGCAGAGCAGTCAACTCTTCCTCTCCTCTTTGTGTTGGGATGCTTCTACATTTGAATTTTCATCGTACTTTAATGCACATTCAATGGCTTGATTATCAGTTCCAGGAGAGACGTGTCACAAAAATAATTTGTTCCAAGGAACAGCTTATTGCTCAGCCTGAGTAACAGCAACCACTTATGTCTGTATCAGACTTACAGTTGTAGCAGGGAGTATGCATTGAAGCATAGCTCAGAATCCAGCTGTAGATCTGCCATTCCTACAGTGTATTTTTCTTCAGAATAAACATTGTGGTTACTGCTATGCCAAGAATGCAGCATGCTGCACTAGGAAGATTTACAACTTAATTTAGAAACCTTTGGAGTTGTTGCCTTAAAGGCTTGTCTACACGGGGGAATTAGTTATTGTGGAATATATCTTCTATGGATATTTTTATCCTGGGATAGAGTTTAGTTCACAGAGCTATTAAACTTTAAAAATTGCATAATACCATAATTGGAGATAACATTTGGCATAAACAAGCTATTTTCTTTCTCTTTTTATCTTTTTTTTTTTTTTTTTTTTTTTTAACATTAACACATGTTTAACCATAGATAAGATGATGGGATAATGCAGAAAAGTGCTCCAATTGTTTCAGGGTCAACCATCACCTGATGAACCAACACAACTTATTTGTGTAGGACTTACACCTTCATACACCTGCATGCGCACTTCAGAGCTGAGGGAAGTGAGTTTCAGTGGTTTGGCAGATGATATGCCAGAATGTGACATCTTCTGAAGAGACAGAAACAGGTTTTAGGTGTCAAATCCAGAGCTGTAGTTGTGTAGTTCTAACTGTAATACCTCAAGATCTATCTGAAAGGGAAGTTATAAACTTAGGGAAGGGGTGAGGTGCTTCTGAAGAGCAACAGTTGGAAGATCTGGAATAAACCCTGTCAGAATTCAAGCAGAGCTTCTCAACAAGGGCATCAGCAGGAAAAGGAACTGGCCCAGTTATTTTAGTCCTTGATCCTATACACATGTGGACTTGCAAGATACTGCTCCTGGGAGCAGTTGTCTGTAGATGTATAGTCAAAGCCTTCCTCTCTCGCACAGATCTGTCTGCTGATGAGGACTCTGAAGTCCTTCTACAATTTATTAAACCATTTGTTTCTTCTGTGTTTCCAGAGAACAAATATTTTTGCTAGGGCACTGACAAACTGCTAACATTTCTTCCTCTTTGCTACTGTTGTTGTTCATTATCTATTCTCGGTAGTGCCCACAGTGTGCTCGTGTACTCCAAGCAGAAAATTACTGTTATTGGAGCCCACAGTCCCCGGCAGTGCACAAAGCCCCATTGTTTCAGGCACTCTGCAAACACAGGGGAAGTTAACTCACATAATCTTAACACTTAAGCTGCTCTTTCCAACTGCCTTTGCTCTTGTGTGTGCAGCTAAGACTTTTAGGGTCGTATCAAGTGTTTCACAGTACGACCACAGCCACTTCTTTTATTTCAGTGTGTGATAGGGAAGTGCATCTGTCCCTCCTGCATGCTGAGGAATTAGGGGAAGGTGCAAGCAAGCTGACCCTCTTCAGCTTCACAGTGTAGGTGTGTTAGCAGCTGATTATTGTCACAGCTAATATAGCTCATGTCTCCTTCAGGCCAACAGTCCAGGATTGAAAATAGCACTGCCGAACCCAGACATCATCATAGCATCATAAAGATTGGAAAAGATCTCTAGGATCATTCCGTCCTACCGCCAGCCCATCCCCACCATGCCCACTGACCACGTCCCTCAGTGCCACATCCACACATTTCTTGAACACCTCCGGGGATGGTGACTCCATCACCACCCTGGGCAGCCTATTCTGATGCCTCCCTGCTTTTTCTGAGAATAAATGTTTCCTAATATCCAACCTGAGCCTCCCTTAGCACAAGTTAAGGCTGTTGCCTCGTCCTGTCGCTGTTACCTGGGGGGAAAGGCCGACCACCACCTCGCCACAACCTCCTTTCAGGCAGCTGTAGAGAGCAATAAGGTCTCCTCTGAGCCTCTGTGTTTGCAAAAGACCTGAGGGCAATGTTTTGGTGATACCCAAGCATACCCAAAAGACAGCCTTTCTTTCCTTATGAACCCACATACCAAGATCAAAAGGGAAAGAAACCAGGCCACTGTGAAGTCTAAGGTAACTCCCAGAGAATGCATCAACCATCCCAGCCCTGTGCTCTGCCCCCCCAGTCACTTACATATGTGCATGCACACGTGCACTGTTCCATCTGGATGGCAGCCCACTCTCCTGTTCACAAGTCACTGGACAGTGAAGGCTTTATAGGGTTAATCTATGGCGCCATCTGTTCCCTGCCTCATGCTCTCCTCCAAGTCTGCTGTCCTGTGTGGTTGCCCCATAGCGATGATGGTGGCAGCACAGTGAGATGAGGAGCTCTCTGCCAGAGTAGGGTTTGCAGATGGAAGACTCCTGATCTGTGATTCTCCACCGCCTCTTTTCACTGAACATAGCCCAGGAGAGGTGGAAAATATGGTCTTTAGGTTGAACCTTGTCCTGAGGACCTTAGATTTTTGAAAGAGAACTTCTGAGGATATAATCTGTACAGATGCGGTAGAAAAAAAATTATTCAGTGTGGCAGTATATGATTTTGAGAGGAACGTAAGGTCAGGGAGAGACTGGTGCCTATGAAACTGGTCGTTTTTCAGGAATGAGGTGTCTAAATTAAAGCAGAGGCTCAAGAGTGAAAAAGAGTTGGGAGGAGGAAAAGCAAGTGATGGCCTGGAGGCCCCTGGAGTGACGGAGGTATTCGGTCAGAGTGAGTAGAAGCGGTGCTGCAGTGCTGCTCTGTGAGGTAGGGAGCATGAATGCCTGATTAAATGCCTGTCTGGGAATCCAGATTTCTGTTTCTGGCCCTGCCATTAATTTGTTGTGTGGCATCAGCCATGTAATAGCACACTGTTGCCTCAAATTGCCTCTATAAAACAGAGTGCCTTAGAGTTTATTAACCCCAGAGCTGAAGGAGCAGGGTTCCCACTCAGGCTCTGTTCCAGGTGCTGCTGCAGCCCGGCTGTGGGGAACTGGAGCATGGTTGTGCAGTGCACCCCTCCAGCTGGTTCTGGCACAGCTGCTTTGGGGCCAGACTGAACTGGAGAGGGATTGTAAAGCCCTGATTTGTTCACACTGCAGGTCCACAGACAGGGTTGCGTCGCATTTTGCAATGGAGGGGGCAGGAAAGAGGGCTGAATAGTGCAGGTGAGAGCATCACCCACTGCACTGCTACCAAAGAGTAGCTGCCAGTGTGCATCTAGGAAGTGCCTGCACTTGTAAAGAATGGATATGGATAGCTTGTTCAATGTTAAGGTAATCGTTTCATTCACCACAGTCAGGTACACTCTGGAGATGTGATATTGTACCATTTCTATCTGTAGTTTCATTGCATAATTTCTAGCCTCAAGGCTCTGTGCATTTCCATGTGAATACCTGCTCCACGTAGGTGCTGAACAGTCTCTTTGTTTCCTTTCCAGCCATGCCTCTGCCGCCCCTCAATGTGACGGTGAGCCAGGTCACCAGCAGCAATGCCAGCGTGGTCTGGGTGCCAGGGTTCGATGGCCGTGCTCCCCTCCATTCTTGCACTCTTCAGGTATGAGCTGTCCCATTGACAGCTCCAGTTGTCCCCTCTAATGACAGCAGTATGCTCTGGGTTTTCTGCATGAAGAGTGAGACTTGCCAGAGCCACCACACTGAGGAGTTTGCCGGGCATAGGGTGACACAGGAGAAGTAGGAATGATGGTGGAAGGTGATAAGTTGGTCTTTTTTAGACAAAGTCAAGCATGTTTGCATAGAATCATAGAATGGTTTAGAGTAGTTTTAAGCCCTGCCTAAATCTTGTTTGGCTTTCTGCTGTCAGAGACCAGTTCAAGCCAAAGCATCAAGAGTGACAGTGTGCTTGAGCTCCCGCTGGTGCTCAGAGCTCAAGATCTCTGACAAATGGGATCCTGTCTTTGAATTCCTGGAAACAATGGTATGAGTCCAGCTTCAGGCAGAGTTAGTTTCCAGCGTATGCACTGACTGTTAGATCAGATCAAACAGCAGCCAGGCGTCTGGGAGAAACGGCAATTCCTGGAGCAAACAGCACAGCTGGGCACGCTCCCCTTGGGCTCATCCATGGGTGTGGATGGGGAGCCCCTTTGCATTCCCCACCTGATTACAGCGCTAATAGGAGCTGCAGAGGAATGTCTGTGGGGTGTTGCCAACTATGCAGAGGAGGAAGGATTACAAGCACAAGGTATGCTGGAAGCAGCCTGGCTAATTTCCTTGCACAGCTCTTTTATTTGGGAGCCAGGGAGGAAACCAGGGTTTCATGCTCTGATGTTTATTCCCCTTCACAAGTAAAAGAAACCATCATCCTGATTTAGCTCCCTGGCTGAAAGAATGCCTGAATATTGCTGGCCCTGGTCTGTGTGTTTTGCTGCTGCTTCTGTTCTCGTTCGCAGCTGAAAATGGCTTTCTTCCTCCTTCACAAAGCCGAGCTAGCTCCAGTTGGAGCAGCCCGTTCTCTCTGGGTTGCATGCTCGATGGCTTCAGAAATGCTAATCACTCTGGGGTTTGAGTTCCTCTTGCACTTTTGGCAGGGAGTGAGGGAACAAGGACGTGAGGAAAAGAGGCCAAACAGAGCAGCTCGGGTTCTGGCTGCTCAGCAGCTTCTCACCCTCCTAAGTCTCGCAAATTTTTCCTTTTCTGAGGACAAAGTTTCTGCATCTGGATCTGGGAGCAGGTTAACCCATCAGTCATCTTGGCCGGCAGAAAGCTGCCTTCCCTCTCCAGGGCTTCGGCTGCAGGAATGCCACAGTCCATCTTCCCTCCTGCTCCCAGGGCTCTGGTTTTGTGAGAGCCGGTGACCCACATTCCCATGTGAGAACGTGCACGCTCCTGGCTCTCTGTGAGGGAGCAATTGTCCTCTGCTGGAGCTGTGTGGGGGGAGGAGAGGCACTCAGCCCTGTTTGGCACTGTGGCCTAGCAGCGGGTGCCCCATGTGCCCCCTCCTGGGGTGGGCAGATCGCTTCTGCCTGGGGTGGGGCAGGAAATAACCATGTTCGCATGCTGTTAACATGAGCTGCGATCCAGGGAATGAAGGGGGCAGCTGTGAGACCCCCTGCTCTTCAGAGTAATGGACAGAGATGCGCCATCAGCATGACAGTGTTCTGCACAAAGGTCTGATTGTTTTTTCCCTGCTTTGGAGGGTACCGATAATGCCAACAGTTTGCTTTTCTATTAAGGAAATTTGAGAACCATTCTTTTTCTCTGATAGATAGATCAGTGGGCCAGAATCCAACGTGGGAATGAGCAGGGAGGAAGACTGCTTTAGTCATAGAGAGTGCAAAGTCCGCACGAGTGTCTCACTTCTGTCGTACAGCTTGCCATTACTCCTATCTCTGCTACTTTGTATGTGCTTGAGAAGAGAGATGGGCTGAGCCTGGGCGCTACGCAGAGATCTCTGCTATTGTCAGTACAAAGCAAGTAGGAACACTGAAGCTGCCTGTGCATTAAAGGCACGCAGTGCTGTCAGATTGGAATTAACATCCCTGTTGCGTAGGAGTTGAGATCTCGAGGGAGAAGGCGGGGAAGAGGAGAGTTGCAGGAGTGATAAAAAGTTTATTTTCAATTTGGTTTGAAACAGTTCAGCTGAACCAAGCTGTTGGAGTCTGCCAGGCCTCTAATCCACTGCCAGACAGAACGTCCGTGAGCTTTTGAAAAAGAAGCTGAGTTAGGGGGGGTGTGAGGCTACAGGAAAGTTGATCTAACTGTGCTCATTGCCCAAGCCTCAGAAGCAAGAAGCTAGCACTCCAAGCAACAGGCACACTCCACTTTCTTTAGAGGAAATGATAATCAAGTGTAGGATTTTTAACATAGGTAAGGAAATGTTTTTTTAAATGCAGAGACAAATTTTCAACTGATGGAAAGTCACTGTGTTGGCAAAGATAAGCGTGTGATGTCACTTAAGCAAATAAAGCATTGCTCATGGTTCTTATCTGACAACTCCCTTTCCACACAGCTGATACTTTATCTATACCCCTATGGAGCTGTTTTTCACATAGTAAAAGACTGCTCTGTTTCATGCTTGGCTCAGGTTGCCGAGTCCCCAGATGACCAGGAGGTCTCCACTGAAGTCACCCCAGTGCCCCCCTTTGCCTACGGCGTGCAGGGCCTGAAGCACTCCACCAACTACAGCGTTCGTGTGCAGTGCAGCAATGAGATGGGCAGCTCCCCTTTCACAGAGAGGGTTTACTTCCAGACACTGGAGCTTGGTAAGCGAATAGCAATGAGTTTTCAAGGTAGTTCTGAGGCTGAGAAAGAGATCAATCTCCTTTCTTGTTCCTAAACACAAGAGTGGTTATGCTGTCGGATTGCTTGTCTGCTCTGAGGATCTCCTACCATAAAATGTTAACTCATATTCCAATGTGGGTAATGTCGTGATGCATGAGAAACAAACTGATCCAGCCGCAGTGCTCCTGCATGCTCCCTGAGGTCCTTGGGTTTCAGGGAAAAGCAAGTGATGCTGACTGATCTTATCTTTCATCTCTGAAACTCATATAGTGGTTGGTGGCTTGCGGGATTTTTTCTCCCCTCACACTCTCTCCTCTGGCTGATCTCAGGCAAGGATCAGTCTGTCTTTTCAGTGACTTTTAGTGTGGATAGGGCCTGATTTTCCTGCACAGTGATTGTATTCCATCCTCTGTTTTCAGCTCCAAGCAGCACCCCACAAAATATCCATGTGATCCAAAGGGATCCTGGTTTGGTTTTGGAGTGGGAAGGTGTGGCTCCAGATGTGCTGAAAGAAAATGTCCTGGGATACAGGCTGGAGTGGATTCAGGATAACGTGACTCAGGTAACAGATCCAGAGGGAGCTGAGTTGTTGCACACAGTGTTGGAGAACAGTTAGATTACATTTCTGGGCAGTAGGGTCCTTCATCTTTCATCCAGACCAAGGGCTGGATTGTTGACATTGCTCTAGTGTAAACGTGGCTGTTCTGATTTGCAGCAATTGATGATACTGCCTCAGTATTTGGACCCAGTTAATGCAGGATTCCTTTGTGTGAATGCTCATGTGTAGATAGCCCAGTTCCCTGCTGTTCCTTGTACAACAAGAACAGCAGGGGGAGATTTGGTTCATCTCTTTTCCAGTTCTGACCCAAAAGCAGGTCAGAGTGCAGGTTCTGTCTCCTGTGATGAGACTTAGTTTTTCAAATCCTAGTAGCAGGGTGTACTTAACAAATGGAGGAGTTACGTAGCAAATGACAAGAAGAAGATGCAGATTAATTTACTGTATGTGGGGAGTTGAAAGGACCCTGTCAGGGTAGAAGGCCTTTCATTTCATTCTCAGTGTTGGCCTTCCCCAGGTATCTGCCTTTGAAGTTCACGGCATTTCTTATGGTTTCTCGCTCCTTAATATGCATTTCACCAGCACCTATTAATGATGAACAAGCTTGTAATAACAGGCAGCAAGAGAGACCTATTTCCTTTCTTTCATGACACGTTTCATACTAGGCCAGTGTCACTGACTTTCTGAAAGATCATTTTGTGAATTCCTGTTGAACTTCATGTGCCCTTACTGCAAATGAGGTGTAAGAAGGACCCTGGAATTGCTGCAAATATGTTGGTTTCATCTTCATCAGTGAAAACTGGCCATGAAATTCAGAAGCAATTTGAGATTTGGTCAATAAATTAAAGCAGACAAAATTCTTCCTTGGGATTAAAATTGTCAGATACCTTCCAGTGTGTTAGTTCATTTTGGTGTCTAAAACAGATGAAGCAATTTTGTCTTTTAACAAGAAAAAAAATATATATATGGGAACTTTCGTAGAAGGATCTCAGAGATGGAAATCATTAAATTTTCTGTCTTCCCTGCACCCTGGGAAGCTGTTAGTGATTTTCGAGAAGAGAAACCCAAGGTGATACCCCAAGTTAGTGGCGAAACTGAGACTAGAGCAGGAGTCACAGCTCCTGGCCCTTGTAGCACCAAGGAAGCACAGAGTAATAGTCGGTCCTAGATGTTTTAGCTCCCTTTTCAGGCATCTTACAGCTTGTTGCCATTTGCTCTCAGGGGGAGATGATTGTGCAGGACACAAAAGCGAATCTCACGACGTGGAACCCTCTCAAAGACCTAATCATCAGGGTGTGTGTGCTGAACTCGGCTGGGTGCGGACCATGGAGTGACCTCTTCCTGCTGGAAGCCCAGGAGGTCATGGGTGAGTGTCCACTGCCACTCCTTCACATGGGGGAGAGAAGTCAGCATTTGGAGCTTTGAAATGCTTCATCTAGGCTTGCATTTACCAGAGTAAATGTGAGAGAACTTCTCTAACGTAGGTTCTTGTTGATGTAATTTAAGGCCATTCCTGACTTAATAATGTTGAGCCTGCTTTAAACCATATCTGCATAGTTTTTTTGTGATGATTTTACTGAATGTGTTTATGTGAAGGCAGCGTGGCACTCTCCATGGAAAGGCTGAGCTACTGGTAGGAGGGAAAGGTTGTGGTACAGCAGCTGCACTGTACAGATTGGACTCTGTGGAATGGTGTGTTGGGGCAAAGAATGTGTGTGCTCAGAGCACATTTCAGAGACAAAGGGTGGATTGGGTCGTCAGTGCTGGTTTGCTTGCCACTTGCATCTCACATTAAATGGGGAATAGGAGCTGGGTTATAGGTAAGGTCAGGGTGGTGTATGAGGAGATGTTTTTTGGCCTGCAACAGGAGCTGGGAACAGAACAAGACCAAAATCTGTAATCTCTGGTGTTGACCCACTTGCTGATTCTTTCTTCCCAGGGCACATGTCTCTTTTGGTCAATCACACAGACATGGATCCTCCTGGGCTTAGGAATGTGGTGACCAGATGTAGAGAAAAGTGCCTGAAAGGACTAGAAAATCTCTTTGGAAAATGTCCAGCACTGGCAAGAAGCCCCAGGAAGTGTATAGGATTTGCATATTTCAGAGAGCTAGAATGGGATAATCCTAAATGCACAAAACGTTTGCTTGTTTTTGTTTACAGACCACTTCAGAAAAGCATCAGGGAGTAATGTATGCTTTGGCCAAGTGCTATCTGAAAGCATATATTTTTGTTCACAATCATAACAGCCTGGAAATAAAGGCTCACTGTGGAAAAGCTGATAGGCCTTAAAAAGCAGAGCTGCAGAAATACTGCAGTTTTGTTTCAGGCCTGTAGAAAATACAAGTTGCTTCCCTTCTGAAAATAGCAAGCTGGCACTGGTTGCTTTCAGTGAGAAATGCCAGGGGTGGTTTCTGACCAGCTCCCAGTGCGGCAGAAGGGATGACTAAGCTTGTATAAACTTTAAGGCATATTTGTCATCACAGCAAGCTAGTAGAGCTCCACCCTGCTTATGCAGAGATTTTGTGCACCATTAACAAAGAGCATTTTAGTATGTTCAAAAGCATCCTCAGTGTAAACTTCTCTCTTTCATTGCAGAGAGAGGAAAGGGATAGTCTAGTAGTGTTTTTCTTCTATCTGTAATCTTCATGATTACAGGCAGGAGAGGTCTCGGGTTGTTTTTGCACACCTTTGGGAAAGAAGGCCTCCTACAGAAATAAAAAGGCTCCTTTCATCATCAAAGGGCTCCTAAATCCTCAGTTAAGCTCATCCAGTAACACTGTCTTCCATCTACTTTGTGCAGTCTTAAGGCATATGCTGGTCAGAAGAGAAGAGAGGAAAAGATAGAGAGCAGCAAAGCTGGGGAGGGAGAATCAACTCATTCTTGGGCTGCAGCCATCCTCCTTAGCTCAGTGGCAAGAGAGGGAAGCCAAGATCTGGGGCAGAGCAGGAGAAACAGCAAATTTCAACATCCATTTCTATTTCTGACGTGTTTGCTATAAACTGGGATGGGCTCCTGACTTCTAGCAGTTTAGAACCAAGGAGATTCACTTTGATTTGTTTTGTTTTCATCTGTCCTCCTTTTGGAGGAACCCCTCCCTTGGAGTGACCTAAATCCCTCCTGACTACGGGGCCAGAGCAGACGAGTAGATGAATAGACTGAGGGAGGCTTGTCTCACTGTGGGGCCAAGGAAACCTTATTGTCAGCTATCAGAAAGGATCTCTTACATCAGCGTTGTTCCCTGTTTCTCCCCTGATTGTTTGATGGGAACACCTCAGGTGATTGGCTTGGGAGTTGTGGAGAGGGTCAGTTAGCTTGCACTTCAGTTTCAGATCCCCCTCCCTCCTCATTAGCAGCCTTGAAGGCCGGGTCAAAAGACTCAACAAAAAAGGGTGTCATAAAACCAAGAGCCTATAAAACTCTCTGTGTGGGAAGAGAATGAGAGTCACTGAAGGAAGATAAGATGTTGATGGATAGGTGCTAGAGCTCTGATAATTTTTTGTAAGAGGAGAGTTCTCCAGAGCTCTGTTCTCTTAAGCCCTGCCTGTTTCATAGACTAGCAATGCTTCCTTGAAAACGTGGATGGTAAGGCTTGACAAGGCAACCAGTAAGCAAGCTGCAGAAGACCTCTGCCTGCCAGGACTGCCTGTTGGAATATCTCACTCCTTTTCACACATCTGTGCAGAGGTTAATCCAAATCTCAGTCCATTGTCCCTCTTTAAAGGGCAGGTTTACTTACACTCTCATGATATATACCACAACAGGATTATTTATACCCTCAGAAATGACTCATCTTTAGCTTCTGGTAAAGTACAGTCGACAGTTGAAGGTAAGCAAGAGAGTGTGAAGATGAAAAGTGCTTAAGGATCTGTTAACTGTACTTGTTCTTAAACAAATTGGAGATGTGAGGGCTATACTAGATTTTAATAAATCTATTCAAATTGGCATTTAGTCATCAGCAGTTTTATTTGGAGAAGAAATCCTTCAAGGAATTTGATTAATTTATCTGTTGTTTGCCAAGCATAGATCACATTCTTCTCTTCCTAGCCGTATAGCTGCAGTATCTTCCTACCCTTGTAGCTTACTCAGATTGGCAGTGTGTCCGTTTCTTTTGTGAAAAGGAGAGGCTTGTAGTAAAAAATATACCTAATCTGAAAGCAAATATTGGACCAGACTTGTAACCTGCATGATGGTTGACTTCTTTCTTGAACTTGCAGGTCGGTTTTAAAATCCTGCTTCTCTTTGTTAGAGAGGTATTACAAAATAACAAAACAACACTGAGAGGTTAACAGCCAATACCAAGGCGCCCTTTGTGCGAGGGGAGGTGTAAATAGTCTCTATCAGATTGCCATAAAGGGCTATTGTCTCTCAAAATGTTATCTGGTTAGCATTTGGACAGTACCGTGAAGCCTGGTCAAGGCTCTGCAGGCTGCCTCCACAGGGCAAAGTGAAAATTGTATGCAACATCCTCCTTTAAAGTAATCTTTTTATCCCGAGATGCAGATCACGATGTCACTTAAAGTAGTTTAATCTGGAGCAGAGCCTTTTGCTTTCTGGGTGGTCAAAACTAAGAATAGGGTCTGATAACTGCATGTGTCTGCACTGTCCTTGCTGTGTCCAGCAGCTAGACTGATTGAGTAGCTGTTTATGCTGAGTTCCAGTGCACAGTGATTTGCTGTGTATATCAAACTCAGAAAGATCACTTTTCCATTTAAAAGCAAAAAGTTTATGTATCCCGATATGGGCTGTTTAGCATTTGCATTCTTTTATTTGCTGACTAGTGTTTTGTCCATCATCTAGGTGGCCAGAGACAACCTCCTTATGGGACATCCTGGGTTCCTGTGGCATTGGGCATTCTCACAGCTCTGGTCACAGCTGTTGCCCTGGCTCTTATTCTCCTTCGAAAAAGAAGAAAGGAAACTCGATTTGGGTAAGGGAGTTTCTCCTAGTGCTGCTTAAGAGACATCTTTACTTCTTCCCCCAGTGTGGTTTTCTGACATTATTTTACAAAAAAATGTTGTGGTTTGAGTACAATCACCCAAACTGTCTGTCACACCCTTCAGAAGTGAATGGCCTGTGTCTTCATGGCTCGGTGTGTCTTTTCTGTTTTCTAGCCATGCCTTTGGCAGTGTGGTTGGCAGAGGAGATCCAGCTGTCCATTTCAGAGCTGCCAGGTCTTTCAACAGGGAGGGCCCAGAGCTCATTGAAGCAACATGTAAGTTCAGTTACCTGAGTGAGTGATTCTACTCGAAAACCTGTGTTCATGCATTTATTGTTCTCTTTGTTTCCCCTGAAACTTATGGTTTTGGATCAAGAATATGGGAAATAATTTACAATGAGATTTAGGCAGTCTGTGAATGGTGACGAAAGTGAAAGGGTAGAGTTGCTGCTACCATCTTAGTCGCATAACAACATCTACTTGCCAATTACAGTTACAGTCATTCTGTATTTTAGTGCAAAGCCACTTCCTTACCCCTGTTTCACACTATTTTGGCTGTACTGTAATGTAATAGTCAGATGAATGTGACTTAACAATATTAGCAGTATGCTGTAGGTTCAGTTTGCTACAAACATGAACATTCAGACAGGTACTGTGTGAACTGTAGTGTACTTAAAATAGTGTGACGGCCACACAGACTGCTGGTACAGCTCCATCAAGTTAAATGAGTCCATATAAACCAGCGTCCATCAGGCATCCCTTCTCTTTGCATTCTGTCTTCTCAGTTATTTGCAATAGTTCTGTATTCCAGTTGCTCTTGGTGTGATTAAGGGCACTGCTATCACAGCCTCTCCCTATCAGTGCTTTTGATAACGAGAGATACATTTTCTTGTGCCTAAAAGCTGCTGGTCTTGTCTGTGGTGAGACTGGAAGATGTGGGAATTTCCATCTTGTGTTATGAAAATCAGGCTGGAGATGGAATTAGAGCAGAATTAGAACAGGAGACTCTTAGTGTTGTGACAGAACATTTAAGTATCCCTGATTTTACTCTTTCTTTTTTTTTTTTTTTCCAGTGGAGAGTGTAGGGATCAGTGATGAGCTGAAAACAAAACTCAAAGATGTCCTTATCCAGGAGCAGCAGTTCACCTTGGGACGGATGTTAGGCAAGGGTAAGAACCAAAAGCTGAACAAGCATTTACATTAAAAGTCTACTTGAGTTACCTTTACTGCTGAGCAGGGAGAAGCAATTATAAGCAGCTTGTTTTCTGTCCTTCTATTTGTAGATGGTGTTTAAATGGCACTTTCCTCTAGGGTAAGACATTTCAAAGGTTTAGCATAACTAAGGGGATATTGGCAAAGCCAGTATGGCTCTACAGAGTCATGAACTGCAGTGTATGTTCAGCTTTCTTGAACTGTTGATTCACTGGGGTATGAATTTTTTTTCAGAGGTTTAAACAAAGGGGTATTCATTTAAACTTCTCCTGCTCTTTCTACTTAAAAAGTGGTGCTATAGAATTCCTCAGTTTACACATTCAAATGTGCTGCAACAATACAGAGACAGACAATCCACTATAGACATTCCAGTGCCTCAAAACATACTCAGATTCAGTTTCACATACTTCTAGCATGTCAAGTGGTTTGGCTCCAGGTATATTTGGGCTCTTAAAGAGGTATATCTGGAACAGGTACTGAATCTTGCTGGCATTTGTACATATTCAGGACCTGTGTAGTTCTTCTTACTTCTTATCTACCATTTCTCTCAACTTTTCAGGTCGTGAAGAATGGGCAAAATGAATTAGGGATGCTTCTCACCTAAATTTAGCTCAAAAATTGGCCCAGAAACTCTCTGCAAAAGAGGGTTTTGAATTTAGATTTTCCAAATTGCAAACGAGTGACTTTCCTTCTTCTCAAGCTGAAAGCAGTGTCTAGGAATAAGTGAAAGTGTGCAACAATAAATCAAGTAACTAAGAGTACCGTGAGTCAGGAGTCCTTCCCAAAAGAGAGCTGAAGTGATTGGTTTCCTTTTTCTTAATGAGACTTGTTTTATTGCATTCTCTTGACCTTGTCCCACCGCGAGCTCCATTCTGCTGCATCCCTTCCAGAACAAATGTGTTTCTGAAGGCTCTTTCAGATCAGGAAGATGACCTTCCTGCCAAAGGCCAGAGCGCTGAACAATGCTAAGTAATCCAACAGTGTCAGCTTTTGGCCAGTTTCTGGGATCCTTCAAACATTTCTGGGCTGCCCCTCAGCAAAGTGGAAATTGGCTTCCATGGGGTCCATGATGGAAGGATGCTAGCTGGCAGGATCTGTTCTGCATTGTCAGCACCAGTTGCCCAACCTCTGTTCAGTATACTGGTTAGAAGAGGACGTGGCTGTGTTATCTTGGGTTCTGCTGACTTTGCAGCTGAGAAAAGCTCCAAAATGCAGAAGCAATACAAAGTTGCTCAGGTCCTTCCCTTTGTCCTCTGCTTTGGTCTGATATCCACTGCATATTATTATTGTGAAATAAGCACATGCCATACAGCAGTGAAAGATACTGTGAAAAGCCAGTGGAAATATAGTGTTTTGGGTATGCATCTTGAGCGCCATGTTTTACTTCCTCCTCTTCAGTACCAGAGACTCTCAGAGAAACAGATTTTGGATGGGGTAATCAATTACAATATCAGGAAGAGGAAATCTAGACCCAGAACTAATGCAAAGAGTCTGTTACACTGTGGGTGTAAAGCCACTTCAGGCTAAAATAATTTAAAGAAGATCTGACTGTTTGCATTTCCTCTCATCTCCCTTGAGGAAAACACAAGGGTAAACTCTTCCTTTTGTGAATTGACGTGTCACACACACAGAAGGTGTTGTATATTTTGTCTGACCAGCAACAATTCATGTAAGTCATTCCCTGAATTTTGAAACATTAGGCCTGATTGTGTCTCAGGTGGTTGAGCACTGGCAACATTACAGGGCTGTCAGCTCTGACAGCTGTCACCTCCAAGAATGGTCAGCACTAGGAGCTTCCTCATCCAACCCATCCACTTGCTGCTCCAGCTCACAGCCTCTTCTCTGACCAGTTTCACTTGGCTGCATTCCTCTTGATGTTATTTCCCCAGAAATATCTGCCTGAGGTCCCAGCCCATACTGTGACTGCATTGTCAAATTGGTAGAGGATTGCTTTTTTTCCCTCTTGTTTTCTTTTCCTTTCTGGCTGCTGGCACATTGGCCTCTGTCTGCTGATTGTGCTACCTCTGCTAGGCACGAGTATGCTGAAAACTGCTGACTCAAGTTGCAGAATGAAAAATGAAGCTGGTAGCTGCATTTCTTATGCTTACTCAGCTTCTCTGTCAGCGACCCCTGGTGTGACCCTGCTGTGAATCATACTTTCCTCACTAAAAGCTGTTCCCTCACTGCCTGCTCTGGTCATTTCACAGGAGAATTTGGGTCAGTTCGAGAGGCACTACTGAAGCTAGATGATGGCTCTTTCCAGAAAGTGGCAGTGAAGATGCTGAAAGGTAAGTAGGACCAGGGCTACCTGAGGTACTTAAGAGTGAAGAGAACTTGGAAGATTAAATGATGTCTGTCCTATTCTCCAGCAGTCATTTACTGACATTCTTCCTTACTCCTCTCCAAGCTTCCCACTTAGCCCTTCTACCAATGTTCTCTCCCTCTCCTTTTATTTAAGTCTTATTCAGGGAAGAACCTATAACTATCTCAGCTGGTTGTACAACATTCAGCAGATGGTGATTGCAACCAAAAAGCATGTCATAGCTGCAGCTTTTGTGTGCAGAGGATCTCATTCAGTTGTTTGATTCAACAGCAGCACTACATCACCTGGCATAGGCAGCTCAGGCAGGTCTGCTTTGCACTAATGATGTAGTCAGCAGTAGGTGGCAAAGTAGCCCAACTCCCTTCCAATTAGTGACTGGAGGAGTGTACAGAACAAGGGCAGCTAACATTCGTTAGGTAGGGATGTGTGACGTGAAAAACAATTAATAGGTATAAGTGAAAGCAAGTACGTGCATATATATGTATGCATGTGTTAACCTATGTTATTTTAGCCCTGTTGCCTGTAAGGCAGAAATTAACTGTGACTGACTGAAAGCAAAGTAACACCTGTTTACCTTTGAAGTTAAAATTGGCTGCCACAGAGTGCCAGTTTGTGCTAAGTGTGCCAATACCACAACAGCTAAAACATTTTCTCCAGTTTCAACAATAATTCCGATCAGTTTGCGGGCAGTTTAGTGGACAGTCAAACTGACTGCATTCACGCATCTGACTTGGGAACTCTGTTACCTTCCAGAGGGACCTTCCTTTCTCCTCCGGCTATAGAAAGGAAGTCATGAACGTCTATCTTCTGAGTCATATTGTATGACTTCCCTTTAGCAAAGAATATGAATGTTCCCTCCCATACAGGTGTGAGTCTGATCTTGTAGCAGAACTGGAGGACTCCGACTAAGTTCAGCTGCACTGGTGGGGAAAATAGTTTGAAGGGCTAATTCTTGATTATATCGATTATATCATTATACTTCTGTAAATCTAGAGTAATAGTGACAAATAGTTCACTCCAAATTTCTATTGACATGTGTCACTAACAAATTTGGTCCAAGGTCTCCAGTACTGAGATTATTTCAGAAATCTGAGCTCTAGCAAGACTCAGTTGTGCTAAGAGATGGAGAAGTATGGACCCCTCATGCTGTCCTCATCAGAGATGAACTGGACTTTGTGACCCCTGCTGGGGTCTCCAGCCATCTCCTCAATCTTAGCATGTTCTTTAATTCCGTGTGCCATCTCTTCTCCCTGTAGTTTAGGTCCTTTTAGCTAATTTATTCTTACATCTTTAATGCACATGTGATTTCTATGGCTTCCAAGGGCAGTTGCTGCTGAGAAAAGAGCTGCTAATTGTCCCTGCTGCATGCTTACTGCCAGCATCTGTCCCAGATGAAAGTGTCAGGCTCTGCCTTGTTGTAAACTGGCTCATCTAGCTGTAGGTCTGGGTGGAAGTGCAAAAACCTCCACAAAGAACAAGCTTCTTAAGATCATTATCTGTAATGGCCTTTGGAGCCATTCACTGAGGGACCAAAAACTTACAGTGACCTTTTCTCCCAGCGGACATCTTCACCTCAACTGACATTGAGGAGTTCCTGCGAGAGGCTGCGTGTATGAAGGAGTTTGACCACCCACATGTCACTAAGCTGATTGGTAAGCCAGCAGTGCCCCTCACTCCTGCACCATTCCCCCAGCCTCACATGCCACTGGCACTGCTCTCCGGAAGCAACATTGCTACAGCCACCTCTGCACTGTAGGGGGCAGCACTTGTGCCTCCCAGGCCTAGGGGGGTCTGGAGTGGGTAGTGGGTTTAAGTGCTGAAAACAAATACGTGCCACCCTCATACACCTGTAATAAACATCTGTTATTTAAACTAATTATCTGGTTCTTGCAAATACTACAGGAGCATTCAAAGAAGTTTAGATTCTACCTGCCAAAAAATGCACTTTTTTTTTCTTCTGCATTTTCAAAAGAAAAGGGCACAGTAACCTGTAAGGTTCTCCTTGGGCCTGCTCTGTTTGCAAAAACCCCTTTGCTGTGTGTGTATTCACTAGGTGTCAGTCTACGGAGCCGTCCCAAGGGCCGTCTCCCAATTCCCATGGTGATCCTGCCCTTCATGAAGCACGGAGACCTTCATGCTTTTCTGCTGATGTCACGGATCGGGGAAAACCCCTTTGTAAGTCTTTCTTATTGTAAAATTCCTTTAGGGAGGGCATGGATTTTCAGAGTACTTGCCCAGATCAGTTTGGGTTCAGTCTCCCAGAGGCATTGGCAGATGATCAGATTTTGACACTAGTGGAAGCTCTGATTGGGGTAAGATGTTGAATCCCATGCACACTGAGGACCAATTCCTGCTTTCCCTATAACCTCCTGTTCCTCCTTAGTAAGCTAGCAGAAAATGTTGCAGTATTGACATAAGTGGTTGAAAGTTGAAATAATTCAGTTATTTCTTTCAGAATTTGCCTGTTCAGACACTCCTCAAGTTCATGATTGACATTGCCAGTGGGATGGAGTACTTGAGCTCAAAAAATTTCATACACAGAGACCTTGCAGCTCGGAACTGCATGTAAGTGAACTACAAACCACAAACTTCTAGAGAAAAGATAGACCAGAGTGGATGAGAGAGGGATGACAAGCCCTTTGCACAAGAGAAGTGGGGAGGGATCCTCTCTGAGGACGCTGGCCCTTGCATCTCAGTGACAACAAGCATGGGAGAGTCTTGTCCCTGAATGTACATGTTTGTGGTGGTGATGGTGCTGGGGGAGGCAGCTGTTTGCCTTCAGCTGAGCTTCAGACTGACCTTACCTAAATGGAACCATTCCATCAATGGTTTGGACATAAATATATTTTCAGAGGATTGATTACAATGCTATGTGTCAGCATGGGCTAATTGTTCCACTTTATAATGTAACCACCAGAAGAGAATGGGTTTGTCTGTATCAGAAAGAAAGAAGCTTTAAATATAGTCTGAAATCTCTATTCCTTGTATCTCTTGTGAAGACTTGATTATTGCAGCATAAGAAATGTAGAATTTCCTGGAAAGCAGGTGAAGAATGGCTAATGTGGAGAGTGCCTTTAAAAATAATCGCATGGTGAACACTCTGCATGATCCCACATTGCTGTTATGTCCCTAAACTGCCTTGCCTGCTTTGAAGTGAAGAAAAGTCTCTTTTTGTTCTTTTCTCTCTGCTTCTTCCCTGGGAATGGAAAGGAACAACCCATTCTGGCAGGCAGAACTCTGCCTCTGAACAAAATGACAACAACCAATGAAATCTGCAGTGAGACACAGATTTCCAAAGGCATCTAAATGTCCAGCTGTACAGACAGGAGGCTGATAGTCATAATGAAAAATGATGAATTAGCCTGCATCGACACTGCTGAGAAACTCCTGCTGTTTTTCTATTTTAGAACATTAAAAAAAAATAGTCTTCTTTCAGAGGACGCTGCGCTGAGCCTGTTTCATCCTTCACACAGCCTGGAGGCATGATGTCTTTTTGGGTTTACTCGTACTACCTACTGAAGTGTCTAGGTTTAACACATAATTGTGACAGAGCAATTCAGGCCATTAACTTGGCCTGAAGAGAATAGCTTGCAGATGTAGTTTAGGCAGCTGTAATATGCATCTAGGCAAGTACCCTGTGTTTTTTGGTTGCTTATACAGGGCACGGGCCTTAATGATAGCAGTGAGCAATGCAGGTAAATGCTGTTGATTTTTGAACCTCCATAAAGTAACTGAGTTCACTTTGGATAACAGCATAGGCCATCTCAGCATGGCCATTTGTTTATTTCCTTATTCCTAATTATCTCTCTGTTAGTCTCAAGGAACTGATTTGAGATCATTGAATTATTTCACATCAGCTGTCAAGTAGATTAAGTCATTATCCATCTGGTTAATACCTGATGACTGCATACTTCACTTCCCTGTCCAAGTCATCCTGGGCGTACCTCTTTTATTGCCCGAGGTGGCCAATGAATGCTTTCCTTAGTCATTAAAACTTTCCCATAGGCTGGATGAGAACATGAACGTGAGTGTTGCAGACTTTGGGCTTTCTAAGAAAATCTACAGTGGAGACTACTACCGTCAGGGCTGTGCTTCCAAGCTGCCAGTGAAGTGGCTTGCTCTGGAAAGTCTGGCGGATAATCTGTACACAACACACAGCGATGTGGTGAGTTTTGCTCTGGTGCATTTGGGGACAGCTTGTATTTCTTCAGAAGTGGAGGAATCCTTCTGTAATCATGGAGCATGGGAAAGGGAGTTTGCCTGGTAGTCTGTTTCAGGGGCAGTGCCACCTCTGCACTGAGTGCTCTCAGAACCGAACATAAATTGTTTTTCCTGTTATTATTTGTTGGGGGATGGAGAGCAGGGTAGGGTATTGTTAATTTTTTCTGCTCTGATGCCGTACCCACTCTTTCTTGCTGCCTTCTGATCTGGTTTGCATTAGTTTTCTCCTTCAAACCTGTGGACTTGCCTTCCAGTTTATCCACCTGCCTCTAAAGGGAAACCAAGAGTGCCTTGTAGCTTGGCTGCTGTGTTGCCTGGAGATTGCTATAACCACTGCAGACAATGTTCAGTGTTTGCTGATCACAGTTCAGCCAGTTTACAACAGGCACTGAGCAGGGTTTTGCTTATGAAGATTGTTTTTTTTCCACCTAAGAAACTACAGTTTTGATTTAAAGGTAGAAGTATGACAGTACAGAGTACAGCACAAATCAGTTTGTTCATTGCCTAGCTTAGTCGCTAAACCCTTTCATTTGTGCCTACACATTTCCAGTAACAAAGAATCTGGCTCCATGAGTTAAACCATTTGTGAGCTCCAAACCAAACTCTTTGTGTTGCTAGGGACCACAAAGCTGATGCTACATCTCTTAAAGAACCATGAGTAGGAGGTGCTTGGGAGAAGTTTGTAGGTGGGAGACAGCAATAGCTCCAAGAGCCTTCTGCTCCACTACAGGATGGGTCTGGTCAAGAGATGACGTGGGCATCAGCAGCATCTGCTGGGTCATTTATTTTGTTTTCTAGCTAGAGTTGGGCTAGCCCTTGCATCACTGCTGCTCACATGATGTGACTCCAGCAAGCAGGGAACTGTGTTCATCTGTTCTCTGTGCTGTTCCCTTTCCAGTGGGCGTTTGGGGTGACCATGTGGGAGATTGTGACCCGAGGGCAAACCCCTTATGCTGGCATTGAGAATGCAGAAATCTACAACTACCTCATCAGTGGGAACAGGCTGAAGCAGCCACCGGAGTGCCTGGAAGATGTGTAAGTACTTCCTCTCCCTGCAAACACGTGGTTCCTTGAGAAGTTTGGCTTACAGGAAGGAAACAGGGGCAGCTGGCTGACCCCGCAACCTGGATCCATCCACTTTCCATCACACAAAAGCATTCACTATAAAGTCTCTGTGTTAGCTATCAAATTCTCTGGGCTGGCAGAACTCCCTGGAACCTGCGGTAGCTTTGCAAGCAGCTAGCTTGGCTCAAGAGTTCTAACGGTGTCAACACTAGAAGCTCTTGGCTGTGTGGAAACTATAACTGTGACTCCAGGAGCTCACTGCTCCCTGTTTTCTCAAGCCAGCATCTAAGAAAAGAGGTGAGTTTCACGGTACAGCCTGAAGCATGATTACAAGGAAACTAGATTGTAGAGGCTGTGTGAGCCTTTCAAACCTAGGTCCAGTTATCAAAATTGCATCTAATGTTCACATACAAATAGTGGAATGACAGAGATAGGAGACAGGAATATATAACATTCTGTAGATCAATATCTCACCTTAAATTGCAGGTGGAAACAAAACCAGAACAGTCTTGTGGATATTGGTTTCAGGCATTTCCAGACTTAAAGGAAGCACTCGGGCAGTTTGCTGGCGTGTTGCATCCCACACTCCTGCCTTATTTCCTACGGTATATCTACACGCTGGCTTTGGTGGCCTTTTCAAACTGTACCATTTGTGTTAAAGGGAGGAAAGGAAGTCCCCTGTCTTCCCCTTTCCTTTCTGCTATAATGGAATATATTTCATGTGCCTTCCTTTTCCCCAGCTTTTTTTTTGTTGCTGTTCAGTGCGAGGGAATAATCTGTATCTTGTTACTGAAAATGTGCACTTTTGTCTTCTAAGCACTTCATTTTGACCGTTCCCAAGCTTAAATGAAAACATAGTTATACCACTTCTTAAATTCATTGTATGTCTGCCTCTTGACTGCTGTTAGTAGCTTTAGTTCCCAGTTATGGAACTTCTAAGATTCTATAAAGGCCAAAAATAGAGAAGTGATGCAGCGAGCTGCTAGACGCTGAAGAAAAATGCATAAAAAACTACTGGAAAGTATACAACCTCATCTTGAGAGGCCGTTGAGCCTCTTTTGATTGAGACCCATAGGAATATGCTGGAAACACCTCCCTGTATGCTCACCCTTGGCTTGTGCACTGTCCCTGGGCTTCTGCTGATGGCTGCTGGCTGCGGCAGGGTCCTGGTGTCAGTGGGCTCATGGGCTGATCCAGTACAGCTGGTAGTTCTTTCTTTCAAAAGAATGTTCTGCTGTTCACAGGGCAGGGTGAAATAATCTATTTAATTTGGTGCTGGAGAGTAGGGAGTTTCTATTTTATATGGAGCGTTTATAGTTATTTCAGCCACTTGCAAGGGGCATGATTCAGGATTGAGATAACAGAGGCACTGAAGCTTTCTATAAAACTAGTGTGAAATCCAAGAGGGTCATAAAGCTGATAGCGAGCAAAGGAGGTAAAAGCAAAGTATAAGCCATCCTGAAATACTTCATTTCCCAGTGAGGGCCATCTCAGATTTTTTCCACTTACAAATGTAACTGAGGTTGTTTGTCTGCGGTGTTTTCCAGTGCCAGCTCTGTGTTTTGTCCCTGCTCCCCACAGAACTGGTGACAAATGGAGAAGCACGAGTGCAGCTGTGGCTTTGGTGGGTGACGTGCAGGCAGGAGGACGATGGCTCTGGCCATTCTCCAGCCATGCTGGAGGCATCGCCCTGTGTTCCTGCGTGGGCACTGGCGCCGGTGACATCTCCTTGCACCATCTCCAGCCCTCAGGCAACCAACGCTCTCAGCTGGTGTTTGACCACAGGATAAACCTCGCCTGCGTGGCAGGATGGGGCCTGTGGCCAGTAACAGCACCAGGCAGGCCTTGAAGTTCAGAGTTTTGGGTTGTTTTTTTTTTTGGTACACTCTAATTATTTTGATTAAAGTGCTTTCAAAAATAGGGAGGAACAAGGATTTTAAGTCCATAAAGCTTGCCCATATGCCGTCAGCTATGCAGGACCAAAACCAATGAATTTTGGAAAAGTTTCTGTGTTTGTTAATTGTGACTGCAAAAAGAAATGCCTCTCTAAATGTTTGCAACACCCCAGGGACATACCCAATGTAATTATTAAAAAAAAAATAAATTGTGCAAATTCTATGCAAATAATCACACACCAAAGCTAGAATTCTTGCCATCCTCTGTTTTCTCTGCTCAGTGGGGACAGTTCCCTGGCAGAGGTCAGAATCTGTTCACCCATGTCTGAGGTTAGGGATTTTGGAGGCCTTAAGGTAGCAGTTATTTTCCAAGGCACCCTTGGAACGGTGAAGGACTGCATGAGCTCCAGTGTTGCAGAGGGGAGATGGAGCCTTCCAGCAGCTTGTGAGAAGCTGGCTCTGCTCACCTCTGCAAGGGTCCCCTCATTTGATGCCTGTGCTGCACTGCGCAGGGCTGCTGCTGGGATGTGCAGGGCTGGCTGCATGGTGTCTCAATGCTCTTTTCTTGTGTTGCAGCTACGATCTCATGTGCAGATGTTGGCATCCTGAGCCCAAGCTACGCCCAAGCTTTGGAGTGCTCCGGTCCCAGCTGGAAATGATTCGGGGGAGGATGTCCACACTCTCTTTAAGCCAAGACCCTCTCTATGTCAACATTGGGAAGGACAAAGAGGCATCTGTCAGTGACCCTGCCCTGCACACCTCTTTTGGAAACACAGACGGTGATGAGACCATTGCTGGGGCAGCAGCTGCTGCTGTCACGAGTGACTATCGCTACATCATGAGCCCCTTGTGCCTTGGAGATGATGCAGAGGGTGAAAGGCATCCAGATGGGCAGGAAGGGGAGAACAAAAGCCTTCTGTATGAGCTGGAGACAGAGGGAGAGAAAAGCTGTTAGTCTGTGCATAGCAGTGACACTCTGCTTCCCTGGGACGGGATGTGTGCAGCCGCAGTTCCGCGTCGCCTGGGTCTCCAATGCTGGATCTGGAATGGCTTTGAACAGCACAGGCCGGAGCTCTTGGGCAGCTTTGGCAGCTTTCATTTCAGTATGGGCTGCAGTTGGGGACAGCTTGGATGGACCACAGCCCTGACATGCCCTTGGATTTCGGGAGGGAGGCGATAGGGTGGTAAGCTGTTCACATCCCGCTGAAAGAAGGTCAAAGTCAGGGTGGGCAGTCAGAGCTTCTGCTCTGATCTTTCTCACCAGCAGCTGGAGCAGAGCTGAACGCACCTTCTGTTCAGTCAGCACTCGCTCTCGTGTAGATGTTGTCTTTGATCCTGGCTGCGTGACTTCGGGACTGGTAACTCTGAAAACTCTAGTGGGTATTTACACCGTCATCAGGACACCGAGGGAAATTCCTCCTGTGTTCGCTCAGCAGTGCTGTGTAGACGTCTTGCCTACCTCAGTGGTTCTCAAACTGCGATCTGCAGATCTGCTTTCACCCAGCATTGAACATCTGGCACATTTCATGTAGTAACGCTCACTGCTTCCTCTGCCCAGGGCTCGTTTAAGGTACTCAGACTTGCAGTGAGTGATGAAATTAGAAAAAAAAGGAAATTGAGCATCCCCCTCCACCCCACAAACCTCTTTTCTGTGTTTGTTTTTTTTTTTTCTTTTCTGTTTGGTGCCAGTTCAGGCCTGACCAGCCTTGCAGCTGGCCTTCAAATGGCAAGGGAAGGAGAGCAGCTGGCATGGGTGAGGATGGAATCTAACTTCAAAGGAATTGAGAGGAAACCGTGTAGAGAGAACTTGCCCCTAGTGTGGGGAAGCAGTGCTAATTAATGCAAAGTGCTGCCCTCCAGGAGAGGAGTGCTTAGATAGAAAATGGCAGACACGCATCAGTTTCAGCAGGAATGGGATTCAGCATTTGCTTGAAAGTAGGATTCCTTTAATCTTTCTCCTTTTAACCATCCTGTGACTTTTTCAAACAATCTAGTGCTGTAGCTGCTGTGGTGAAGGTCTGAAGTCAGTTTGGGAAAGGTATGTGTGTGGTGGAGGGAAGGGACCAACAGGGAAATCTCTTTCTAAAGAGAGAGTCCGTATCATGAAAAAGCTTGAGAACCACTGGCCGTCTTATTTAGGAGGTGTTCTGGCACACTGTAAAAGCCACATCAGATCATAGACCCGTATCACTGCAGCCTTCCACACAGGGCAAAATTGATGGTTTTGCTCTTTGGGTTTTGTTTTCCAATCAGCATGTCTGACTCACTGTAACTGCAAGCGCTTTTGTGGTTTTTAATAATTTAATGTTTTAATGTAAAATCAGCATTTGTTTTGTGCAGTGTTTCCCGGCAAGGAAGTGCAGTTACATCTTACTCTAGTTATCCTAAATATTTGCTAGATCTTCATTTGTTTTATTTTCAATGTGCTGAAAACTCAGCAGTATCACAGGACTTAGGGTTCCACACTGCTTTTCCTCAGGCACAAATACCGCCAATGTCGTCGCTTGCCAGGTTGGCAAAGGTGGGACCAATGAGCCAAGTTAGACTGTAGGCTGGGAATCAGGACACCCTGCCATTCGATGCCCCGTTCTTGGTTGCTGCCAGGTGAGGGGCTGACTACAAAATTAGGGTCCAGTTTCATCCCTTGCTGAGAGCACCTTCCTAGGGAAGGGAAAGTTCAGCCTGGGGCTTTGGCCATGGCTTCTTTCTGTAAGGTTTCCTACCACCTGACGCTGCCCTACAGCTGTTTCTGGAAGCCCAGTATGGTTTCTTGGTCACAAACTGCAAAACCTTATGCACCAGGCAGTACAAATTTTTTTTATCATTTAGCTGGATCGCTGTCAATGCAGGTGAGAAAGTAACACCTAACGAAGGTTAGCAGAAACCTGTGCGGTGCACACGTTGGCAGTGAGGGCAGAAGGCTATGCTCCCTGCAACTGCCTGGGAAGCGCAGATGTACATAGAGACTCTAACTTTGGGAAGCATGTCATAGTTTTTATGCATTTTTTTAAATAATAAAACATGTACTGTGTCTGAGTCCCAGCCTGTTATCTGCAGCAGTTTGTGAGGATGCTCTGAACTGATCTTCCTTGCTGGGTGGGTACATGGGTAACATGGGCTCATCTCCTGGAGAACCTCAGCCCCAGCCAAAAGCCCTTCTCCCTTCAGCAGCCTCCTTGGAGGCAGGGAGCATGCTGCAGTGTCGCATCCCACCCAGGTGCCTGCAGCCTCTGTGCCCGTTCCTACCTCCTGAAAGCTGCCAGCAGTCAGCCCCCCACTGGCAGCATTCCCTGGGGAGGTCGGCCTTGGAGGCGGTGGTTGGAACTCTGCTGCTGAGTCAAATGTTCCTAATGCAACATAGAAGAGCCCTTGGGTTTCCAGCTCGCTGAGAAGAGGAGATGCACATCGCACATTTATTATTCATCAGTCAGCAGCACAGCACATGGCCTCTGCCTGTACACTCACACCAGGAGGATGAGCGATGGTGAGCAGCGGGAGGGAGCGCTTACCCCCATCTGCTATGCAGGGAAAACGACTTTGAAAGCACGGAGTGGCTGACCTGGTTAGTATCGAGAGGTTCTGGTGCTCAGTGCCATCCCTTGGATCTCATTCAAAGGATGATTGAATCCTTTTGCGCACGAGCCCGGTCAGATCAGGTACACATGGCTGTGCCATGGGTGGGGGAAGCAGCAGGAGAGGGAGAGTCATTGCAGGAAGAGGAGGGGGGGGAAGCTGTAAGATGGCATTGGAGGATGCAGCTCTGATCCATATCGGGAGTTCTGATGCAGGCACTGCCATGCTACACCACCTTCTTTTTGGCTGTAGTTAATGCATGAAGACAGACACACGACTGCCCTAACACCTGCACCTCCTTCTTGGCCTGTGTGTGGAAGGGGGCCTTGCAGGCTTTGCTCTGTTAAAACATCCACTGAAGTCAAATACATTTAATTCTGAGTAAAAGCTTGAGCCTTGTAGAACAGGGAAAGGTGTAACACATGCATGTGTTTGTTCCCAGTTTACATTGTGTTGCTGGCAGTATTCATTCCTTAATGCTTAGCTGACAGCTTTTGCCAATTCCCACTTTTTTCACGCAGAAATTTCTGTAGAGGTTATTCAGTGACTCTGATACAGAGTCCCAGTTTTGAATGGATTTGCTCACATCTTTGTGCTCTGCTGAAACAGCGAGTCACTGTGTGAGCACCATGGAGTTGAGGAAGCTCAGCTTTGAATGTGGTTTGAATTTTGGGTACTCCTGCGTGCAGCCAGGAGCTGGATTCAGTCATCCTTATCGGTCCCTCCCAGCTCCGGTTACAAAAGCTGTGAGGAACAGCAGGTGCAAGCGGTGATCAGGAAGCCTCGTTACCATGGGAAACATAGTTGAAATTGATCACTTGGTCCAGGAACACCAACAGACGTGGGCTGTGGTGGCGTGGGCTCTGTCACAGACGAGGAACTCGGCGTCAGTGTGAATCAGACTCCAGTCACTGTGCTGAAGTCTTGTGGCAAAGCCACGACAATGGAGCCCTGCTTACTGACTGCCCTGGGGGCCCTCTGGCTTGAGGCCAAACCAATGCGTTCCTACATGTGGGCAGACTGGAGAAATGTAAAATCTTTCGGCTGTGCTGACAGCAGTGCTGAAACAAGGGGCAGGGTAATGCCAGCTCCTTGGCCGGGGCTGCTCAGATCCAGTTTCCTCCAGTTTCTTTCCAGGGCTAAAATCGAGGTGACCTGGGGAAGTGGATTGCAGTTGTCGATTTAAGCTTTGATGCGTTCAGTAGAGATTTAATGGGACCAGACGAGCTTCCAGAAAGTGTTCACAGGAGCTGTGTCCTGACAGCATGCTGCATGAGGGGACAGGACTTTGTGGAGAGGAAGGAAGGTTTGCATGCAGACGCGATCTAGTTGTGAATGTAAGACACTGCACGACCTGCTGGAGAACACGTCAGTAAAGGCGACAAAGAGTGGGAGCAGAGAGAAACTGCAGAGCAGGTGAGAGCAGCGCTCAGCCCATGGCCATTAGCACAGCAAACTGGGGAGCTCACTGCTCTCCCAACGAATCCATATGACAGCGATCCTGGCTGCTACCCTGTCGTTAGCTGAGCTGTGTGGGAGCGCACTGCCGGCAGCTGGTGCGTGCTGCTGCTGCAGCCACTGCTGCCTGTGTGCTGCCGGCCTGGAGCAGGGGGCCCTGGTCACTTGCTGCTTGTTGCCTCTCCTTCTTTCCCCTTAATAAACTGCACTGAAACAAGCTATAAAACCACAAAGGATCAAATTGATAAACAAAGTATGCCAGCATGCTGCCACCAACATCAGGCCTAATTAATACATTTCCCTTTGTTATCTGTCTACCTTATTCCTCCTCTTGCACAAAGGTATCTAAAGAGAAGCAGGAGGGTTTCGTACACACGTGGGCTGAGCTGTAGCAGCCCTTCTGTGCCCGTCACCCCGTACCTGGGCTGCAGAGTACACAGGTAATAGGGGCTACTACAAAATGGGACCGAGCAGGATGCGATGCAGGTGCTGAGCTGCCAATACCAACAGTGTCAAATCCTGGTATCCCTGCTCAGATCAGCATGCTGATTGAGCAGCTGGAGCAGCTTAAGACCATCTCTTTGCATTTGCTTGCTCCCTCCTGCAGCAGTTTGGGATCCCAGGGCTGCGGATGGTGAAGTGATAGAAGGCAGAGGCTGCACGCAAGTGGCTGAAGCACGGGCATGCGTCTGCACCGGCGCTGCTGCGGGGGTGGAAATCTCTGGCAGAGCTAGCAGCCGGTAACTGCTCACCCCCTGATTGACGCCAGCCCGTCTGCCAATGCTCACAACTGCGCCAGTGCCATCTCATCGATGCTGCTGCACCGAGCAGTACCTGGGGCAGTGACCTGGCTCACTGCTTGAAAGGGTGTCTGCATCTTCCGCTTATTAATGGAGTCTCACGGGTCAACCGCCTGCATTGCTCAGGGTTGCTGCCCTGTCAAGGGGCCAACTTTTTCTGCAGGCATAATCAGGCAAAAATTCAAACGAGAAGAGCTGGACTATTTATAGCAGAAAATATCCTGGCTTCATTTTCTCCATTTTCTCTCTTAATACACTCGGGGAAATGTTCCCAGCTGACGAGTCCTGTAAAACTGCAGGGCTGCAGCACTGGGACTGCGAACAACGGCTGGCCCAGGGGAGCTTTATTTGGGGATTTGGCTCTTGCATTTGGCAGTCGCTGTGTCAGCAGAGCAGAGCTCTCCCACCAGAGGCTGGTTTCCTGCCGTGACGCTGCTGAGGGAAGCACGTAGTGTGCAGCCTGTGAGCCCACCTGGCCTGCCCCTGGAGGAAGATGGCTTCCTGGGCTGGCTGGGATCCTTTCCCCTCCTGATGCTTGTGCTGGAGTGCTGCTGAGTCCCTCAGCAGGGGTGATGAGCAGCTGCCTGTGGACATCCATGGGATGATGTCTGACCAAGGCTGGCAAGAGCTCAAAATCGTGTTTTACAGCTTGCCTGTTTCTAGACAAATTCTTATGGGCATCAGAAATCTGTGACTGTAGAAAATCTGTGCTTGCCTTCATTCCAGGAAGGCTCTAAAATTTCATAGAAAAAAAATAGTTTTGTTTTTTTTTTTGGTAGGTAAATATCTTACAAATATTGCAGACAACAGATCATCGTTGAGAAAGAACTCTGAACATTAAAAGGTGTCATTAGCTCACCAATAGCAAAATGAGCGTAAAATTCTAAAGACAAGGTTTCAGCCCGTGCACTGCACGGCAGTGCAAGGTACAGCCTGGCTTCCCCCAGGTTTCCTGCTCCTGGAGCTGCTAACACAGCTGGAAGCACAGTGCTGCCTTGTTTTCACCAGATCCTGTGGCAAATCACAGCAGTGTGGATGAACCCACAGATAACATCAGTTTTCTTCCCAACCCAACTTCTGTTCGCAGGGAGGATACTGTGAAGTTCTGCTCAGTTAGATTGGTTTTGCAATTCTATAGGAAGCAACCAAAATGAGAATTTGGCCCCAAAGATGTCATTTTGCTTCACGTTGACATTTGGAGCGCAAAATATGAAGAGATTTCTGGGTGTGCAGTTGGGGGTTGCTCTGTGATGTCCACAGCATGAGACAGCGAGAGTAGCAGCGATGCCTCTGGCATCCAGCCCCCCTGGAAGCTACTCTGGGTGCATCTTGGTGAAATGCATCATATGCAAGCAAAGACTTTGAGGAACTGCCTCAGGGTTGGGAAGGGGGCACAGCACTGGCCCAAGCCCCCGTGCAGCCTGCCTCCCCGCTCTGGTGCTGGCAGGTGGGGAAGCTTCAGGTCACGGATGTTGTTTGGTTTTTTTTGGCACCATTTAGATCCTTACCGTCGATTAGCACTTCTTTAAATGAGAATGCAACTGCATGAGAATTACGGGAGGAATTAAGTTTGAAAGGAAATAATTCTGGGAAGCAGCCAACAGCTGGGGTGCTTGCAGAAAGGCAGCCATGAGCATTCCTACAAGTTGCCTCCGCAGCGACAGCTACTTCGGTGCAGGGGCTTTCGGATGCAGGGAAGGTGCTTTGTGGCCGGTGCTTTCAGCCATGCAGCTCTTGGCTCTTGGATCCGAAAAGCAGCAGTAGCACACAGACCCAGCTTGGGTCCTCCACATCCTCCGAGCACACATACGCGTCTGGGACCTGCAACCACATGCATTTGGGGAGACAAGCACCAGGCAAGAGGGGGCAGCTAGGGCTGGGACCCTCGGAAAATCAGGAAATATCCTCAGGAGAATATTTCAGAAAATGTTTGTGTTCTCACTTTCTATTTATTAAAAGGTCTTAGATTTATTCTATTGTGATAATGAACTGCCCTCAGGGAACTGCCTTGCAAGTACACACCAGCCCCCCTTTGCAGTCTGGGTGGTGAGAGGAAGGTTTAACCCCTGACTCTCAAAGCCACTCATGAGTCTAACAAAGGGGCAACTCCTGCTTCTGGGAATGTGCCTTTTTTTACCCCGGTTGTGCAGGGAAGGATTTGTTAGGCTGCAGAAAATATACCAGAAATATATTGGTCTTGGCAAGACTTATTGCAGCTGGAGAGGCCTATGCAGCAGTGATTAAAGCAGATGGGGGTGCTAGCTGATGCCCCTCGGTGTGGCCCTGGGGGAGATCCCAGCCCCTGTCCCTGGAGAACCAGCTCCAGTGGAGAGCCAGCTGGAGAAGGCTCATTCCCAGGTTCTGCCCAGAATGAGCACCACCATGATGGGACCAAAGCTCATGGAGATGCTGCAGCTAGCAGCTCGTCTTTCATGGGCTTCATGTGGGACTTCACTGTCCTAAGGGACCCAGCAAGGAAACCGTGGCTGCAGGGGAAGCAGGCTAGGGGCTCTAGTGGGCAGCTGGGTGGCTTTCCCAGCTCTCTGAAGCCCAACAGACAGGGACCGGCTTTCCTCATTCCCTGCTGCTTAACCCTGTGGAAGTATTTAAGAAAAACTAGGCAGCACTTACTGCCAACCCTATATTTCCAGAGCCAGTGGTGGATCCCTGTCCTTGAGCTTTGGAAATAAAGGTTTATTCTGCAGCAGGCACACAGTACATCGCAGCATGCAGCCCTGTTGAGCAGTATGTCGGGAACACACAGGCTTACACGGAGTTGATGTGTGACACAGGCACGGCTCTAACACAGCCCATCCCATTTCAGAAAGCTTTGTCCAATGAAAGTAACACTGGGGCACCCTCAGAAAGCAGGCACCACAACCATGCCTTTAGATAATAAAGCCTTTATGTGGGATAAACCATCAACACTGTTAAACTGGGAAGTGCCAGCTTCACAGTTACCTCAGCAATCTGAATCTGCTGTCAGTTCATAGTTACCTCAGCAATCTTAATCTAACGCTGATTTCATTCAACGTTCACACGTTGTTTTCTCCGTGTGATCCTGACTCGGTGCACAGGAAGCCGCATCCCCCATTCTGACATCTTGCAGACTTTTAAACGATCAATTCAAGCATTTTCACAGCATGATTGAAGCGTAAGGGCGGTGGCCGCCGTTCAGTGCGGCTACTGGCGTTGAAACCTGACTCTTTTTGTGTTATGACCGCTTTTTGAAGGCGTACGCCCGTTTCCCCCGTGCTCTGAGTGACGGTTGCTCCCTCAGGACGGGCAGGCAGGGGGAGGGACGAGGGCAGCGCTGAGGAAATCGTTCGGCCGCCATTTTGTACACTCGATCCTTCAGCACTTTGACGGAGCGCCGCGGGCGCTGGGGGAGGGTTGGGCGCGCGGGGCAACGCTTGCCCCCCCGCCGCGTGTCCAAGCCCCCCCCCTGCCGCGCGTGCGCGGGCGGCCCCTCGCGCGCCGCCGGCCAACGGCTCCCCACGCGGGAGCGGCATGTTTCCCTCGCGCGAGGGCGGGGGAAGGGCAGGAAGGGCGTGTCCCGGCGGAGGGGAAAGCGGAAGTGCGTCGGCGGGCGGCGCCGACCAATCAGCGGCGCGCCGCCGGCGGGCGTCGCGAGGCTGCTTTGCCGCGGTCGCCGCCGGCTGCGCTTTCCCCCCGCCCGGAGGACGGCAGCGCCGCGCCGAGCCGCCGCACGCCCTGCGGGGGCGGCCCCACCGCCTGGAAGGGGGCAGGAAAGCGAGAGGAAGGAAAAACGGGAGCGGCCCACGTGATGGGCCGCCGCGGCCAATGAAG
>VXAB01009725.1:2316-17610 GCA_013399175.1 Odontophorus gujanensis
CGGTGCTCTGCGGTCCGGAATCCCAGGAAATGGGCACTTGTGGCTCCAGGAGAGCGGCACTCCGTCCGCGTCCGTGCTTCACCGCCTTTTATCCCCGCATCGCATCAACACTCCGAGCCCGCGGCCCCGAATCCCCGCTATCTTTTTTCCGAGGAGGAAACGATTTCAGGGTTTATCGCTACTCTGCGGGGATTTATGATCCTGACGGTTTTCTTTTCCTCCATGCGGTCGCTGGGAGGCAGCAGAGCCCTGCGCAGGGAGCACTGCATCCCCGCTGAGCCGCCCTGGGACGCGTCCCGGAGCCCCGCGGAGAGCCGGGGAGGTGTGCGCCGACCTCGAGCCCCGACGGGGCGGCCGCACAGCGGCGCTGCGGGACAAGAGACGGCCTTGGGGGATGGGGCGGGCTGCCACCTGCGGGTCAGGTCGCCCAGGGTCCCATCCAACGTGGCCTTGAGCGCATCCGGGGATGGAGCATCCGACGCTTCTCCGGACGGCAGTGGCGGGGCCTCCCTTAATACTGAAGGGATGAACAGGGCGTCTTCAAGTCCTAAGTGGGGTTGGGTGCGCTGTGTTGTGTAATTGTGAGCATCGGTCGAACCAGAAGAGCGAAGGAATCGGTGGTAGTGAGGAGGAGGTGTGCGCGGCGGCAGCTTCCCGCAGCGTGCGTGTTTTCCTCCCAGCCCTCCGCCTCTTCTCACCCCTGCATGAACCACAGGTCAGAGCGGTGCTGGAGACGCAGACGGCTACAAGCTCCCGCACATCAAGGTGTTTAGGCAGCTCAGCCTAGCGGGTAGGTGCTCAAAGACTTCTCCTCTTCTGTTGTTTTCTTTTTTTCATGCTGTTGTTTCGTTTTGTTAGTTTGTTTTCTGTAGTTGCTGTTGATGATGGTGCGTTTATTGTTGTTTTGTTTTGAATGGTCCAACTCAGAGCTGCTTCAGACAAACAGAAGCTGCTGGATCGCCGTGCTGTGCCTGCAGCACTCCTCCCACCAGCAGCAACCAGTGTTCCTCGCAGTGCCAGAGCCACTGCTGAGCTCGTGATGCTCAGCTGTGCCTCCTCTCCTTCCTCTGTCACATTTGTTTTGTTGTGCTGGCTAAAACACCATATAAAAGGAAGTCAGTGCTCACATTTTGTATCCTGGACAAGAGGCCAATCGATGTTTTTGTTTCAGCCTCTGTCATTTGAAAGTATCAGAGCAGCTGGGACAGCTCTGTAACCAACTCTGGAAGGAAAAACGAAATTCTGAGCAAGTGCCAGCTCCCACTGCAGAGAGCAGAGCTGCGTGCTCACTCCCTGCAGCACCAGCAGGAAATGCTCCGGAACAGACCACCCTGTGCTTTTTTCCCTCCAGGTGCTGCACAGCTACATTTTACATTTCGTTTGCTAAGCTGAGGCTTTGCAGCTGGCACAGCAGCTGCCACGCACCTGGGTGGCACGGTAGCACTTGCTGTCCTGTTGCTCAGACCTCACCCTTCTCCCACCAGGGACACCCCAGGTCCCACACCCTGACACATCCCTGCCACCCAAGCCCATGTTCCCCTCCAGCTCCCCTGACTGGGACCAGTTGGCACCAGGCACAAAATCTAAAACCTTTCCCATGGATCAAAATGAGGGTCTGAGAGAATCAGCACGCAGTTCCCTCCAGGCACCGCAGCTACCTGACAGTAAATTATTTTTAAACGTTTTAAACAATAGGCAAAAGAAAGAAGAGTAAATCTAAAACACGAGTTATCACTTCTCCATTTTAATATTTCACATGCTTTATTGTTTTGCACGAATAAGGTTTGAACAGTTAGAGGTAACCAGGATGCACGCAATGGCCCTTAATTCCACGCACACGTTGGGGATTTAACTTGCTAGATACTCTCTCCGTGCTGCTGATAAAAAAAAAAAAAAAGAAAACATTCCAAATGAGATGTGTGAGTTGGAGAGCTCAGAGGAACCTGCCTGGAATTGCTGCAGGTTGACTTAGCAAACATCAGTGTCCCTCGATTCTGCATAGAGATCTGCTGTATTTCATGGGGTTTAGCACCACTTCAGGAAGAAAGCTATCCACCAGGAAAACTGCAAGTGAAGCTGCTTAGAATAAATCATGTAAAGTCGTATTATCACCACCACGGCATGGTCTGGTCAATCAGGGTGAACTATTTCAACTATTTAGGGAAGACAAAAAAAAGCCAAAACAGTCAGTTTAAACCATGGTATGGGTGTTCTGATTTTCTTTCATTATAGTGCCAAGAACACAAAGCAACCATATACCAGCCTGTAACCCTAAGAAATGATAAAACAAAGAATTCACGCATCCAAAGGCACCANTCACCACCACGGCATGGGTCTGGCAATCAGGGTGAACTATTTCAACTATTTAGGGAAGGACAAAAAAAGCCAAAACAGTCAGTTTAAACCATGGTATGGGTGTTCTGATTTTCTTTCATTATAGTGCCAAGAACACAAAGCAACCATATACCAGCCTGTAACCCTAAGAAATGATAAAACAAAGAATTCACGCATCCAAAGGCACCAAATCCTTCTTTGATTACATGAAACATACAGAAAAAAAAAAATCATCTGTTGTCTATGACTGTCAAATAAATATGTGAAGAATATTAAGGAAAAAAAAAACCCTTTCCCTATACAGGTTCTTCACAGCTATTTCCTTAATCAGGATTTTACCCCACTCTCCAGTTGAACATGCCCCACAAAAGCCTGAAGGCCACCAACTCCATCAAAGCAAACGAAACGAACCAGTCAACCAAACAACCACACAGCCAAACCAGCCAGCCCACCAAATGACCATATCAGCCAACCAACCAACCAACTAAACCAGCAAACCAAACCAGTCAACCAACTAGACAACTAAACAACCAAATCTGCCAACCTACGAACCAAACCAGCCAATCAACCAACCCACCAACCAAACTAGCCAACTAACCAACCAACGAGCCAGCCAATCAGCCAACCAGCTAACCAATTAGCCAACCATCCAACCAACCAACTACCCAGCCAAGCAACCAGCCAAACCAGTCAACCAACCAAACAAACCAGGCAACCAACAACCAACTGGCCATACTACCAGCGAACCAGCCAAAACATCCAATCAACCAGCCAGCTAAACAGCCAACCAACCAACCAATCAAACAGAAAGCATGTTTTGTTGCCCAAGATCAGCTCAAATTGTGGAATCTTAGCATACTTTTCAGAAGTACGGCCTCAGATCTTCCATCCAAGGCTCAACACAGCACAGTCCCAATGCTCTGCTACACCATGGAGAATTTGCTTTTCTTCTCTTCATCTCCTTCAATTTCCACATCCATAATCGCTCCAGCAGTCCATAAAGTGCAATCCATGATGCAGTCTTCCTTCCTCAGTCACCATGCAACCTCAACACAAACTGAAATATGCTCACTTGAGGAAATATAGCATGAATCAGCCTGAAATGTGTGGTTTCAAATAAAAATGCAGAAAAACATCTTGTATTTTCTCTAGGTACATTCACATAAGTCAGTGAGAGTGGTGAGAACTTAGGTCAAAGGGATTCTATGGTCTCCTTGATGGGACTGGGTATGGATCAGCCCACAGGCTACATCTGAAGATCCATTTATACAGTATAAAACACCAAGGACTGGGGACGTGGCCAGTGCTGTTACCTTGCCCTGCAATGCCAAGAGCGTGCTCCCAGGTGGGAAATGGGAAAGGCATCCTCAGAGCCCAATGAGCTGAGGAAACAGAGGGGAGAAGGATGTATTTGTGTTCGCAGCCATCCATCTCACCTTCCCTCACAGACCCTTTGCCCCACAGATGCCAGATGGAGCTGGAACACTGAAAGCAATTTTGCCTTTTGGCAGTCCGGGACACTTAGGATTTCCCTTCCCCCTTTTCCATTGTTCTTGAACCAAGCATTTTTGTGTTTGCAGCCTGCATTGTGGTATAACCTGATTCAGCCTAACTTGGTCTAACTTGGCAGGAACTTAGTCAAGATCTGGTCCATCCAAACTCACTGTGGAACAAATTAGTAGCAAGACAGGGATTGCCAGCTTGAACACGTTCACAAAATTATGACCTTATTGCCTTCACTGTCAGCAAAAAAATTCAGGTGGGGTTTAGAGAAGGAAATTAATGTGGCAGTGATATATCACCTCTGGACAAATGCTTTGACGAGAAGCACACAAACATCAAGCTCCATCCACACTGACACGATCCATCTCCTGCTGGTCCCAAGCCCAGGGGAAGACTCTGATAAACTGCATTAAGGAAGGCTTCCGTCTTTGAAAGACATGGAAATTAAAGCCAAAATATTGGATACTGGAGGAACTGGGATTTTTCTAGGCATCCCAGCATCTGTGGAGGAATAAATCAAGTGGCATGTTCTAAGTCATCTGGCTTAATTTGTCATCAGCTGTTTTAACACTGTCATTAAAAACAACAACAACAACAAAACAAAACCCTAAACTGATCTAGACTTTCCTCTTGGTTAAAACAATAATGCAAGCTTTTAAATGGGAAGCTCGGAGTAATTGCTGTTAAACTCTACCCCTCTCTTCATCTCAAATGTAAAATCGAAGCTCGGTAGCCAACAAGAGAAAACTATTTTTCCATAACCAGTCCATTTTGTTTGGCTTAAGCTAAAATCCGAGGGCTGCCTTTTCATTTACAGGCATGCTTTGTATCTAGGTTAAGGACTTTAAAGTATGCTAAGGATAGGCTTTTGTTCTCCACCTCCTTGCTGTTCCCTCCTGGTTACCAGTGGAGGTCAGCTCCTCCATTAGAGCCCGTGGGGTGTGACACTTGCTGCAGCACAGAGCAAGCTGCCACCGATGCACTCCCTCCTTCACAAATCCCCACAGGTCACAGCTCCCAGGGGCTCTCAGACAACTTTCTGTATAATTCATGATCGCTTCCTGAGGTAAATAATGCATTCTGTGCCTCCGGTTATTGTGCTCCTTCAAAGGCCCAGTCAAATAAAAGTTTGTTGTTTATCTTACTTTAAGAATGACTGCTTGCCCATCTCCCCCGATGTACCTTTATCTTGTTTCTGCCTCACACAATAGCAAGAAGTCACTGCCAGGTAACCCCTTCCATTTCAGCCCTCTATAAAAAAAAAGCAACATGGCACACTGCCTCCAATTCCTTGGGTAACATGCCCTGACCCCAGTTGTGTCTCCGAGCTTTACACTGAGCTGGATCCACTTTTTCCCCTTCAGACACCACATACAGCAGCCAGGACTCATTGTCTGCCAAGCAGCCTCCATCAGATGGAGCCTGTAGGCTGTGGGATGGATGCCACCAGCCACCTGGTCCCCATTTAGCTATGTTCATTGAGAAAGGCTTTGGTAAGGTTTAGAAACTGAAGCAAGGACAAGAGATAACCTTTAGGATGAGAGGGGATGGCCTCATGTTGCGCTAGGGGAGGTTCAGGTTGGGTGTTGGGGACAATTCCTTCTGATAAAGAGCAGTGATGCAGTGGCACAGCTGCACAGGGAGTGCTGGGGTCACCGTCCCTGGAGGTGTTCCTAAATCATGGAGACATGGCACTGGAGGACATGGTGTAGAGCAGTCGTAGGCATGCGCTGACGGTTGGACTGGATGATCTCAATGGTCTTTCCAACCTTAATGATTCAAATGAGCCTTTGCATGTATTTGGGACTAAGGCTTTGGAAGTGAGGAGGACCTGGTTCTCCACGGCATCACAAGAGCTGATGGCAAAGCATGAGAAACTCGGCCCCACCGCTGCCCTCTGGTCAGCTTCTGACCACACAATGTTGGTGCAGAAAGTGACACCCCCCAGATTTCATAGAATCACAGAATCACAGAACCCTTAAAGGCCACCCAGTCCAAACCCCTGCAGTGAACAGGGATACCCACAGTTCCATCAGTGCTCAGAGCCTCATCCAGCCTGACCTTGGTTGTCTGCAGGGATGGGGCACCACTGCCTCTATGGCAGAACATCCTACCATTACCATAAGAAGTGTTTTCCTTCTATCCCATCTAAATCTCCCCTCTTAGTTTGAAACCATTTCCCCTTGTCCTACCACAGCGGACTCTGCTGAAGAGTCTGTCCCCTTCTTTCTTAGACCTCCCCTTTAGATACTGGTATCACAAGGTTCCACCTCAGCATCAGAAGAGTGCAAACCTTCATCCTTCCTCCTCCTGCTGTTGTCTGCGGGGATCTCCCACGTGACCCATGCAAACAGCAATTAAAAGATTCAGTTCCTACCCTCTACAGCTTGATTTTAAAGGCAAACAGCAGCTTTCCTAATTTTCATCAATTATTCATGGGCCACTTAAGATAGCCATCAAATATATAATCAAATTAAATTAACATATCTTGAGTTTTGTAACCCAAGATTTCCTGTTTCGGCCCACAGGACGCCTGCTTCTGTTTGGGTTGCCACTTAATCACTGCGTAATATTTGTTTTGGCTTCGTTGTGTGTAAGGAGAGATTTATACCGTTCCATCTGGCTGCAGCACGCTAGTCATCAGAGGATAAAAGCTGCCCTTAACTCCTCTATGGGCTGTGTTCGTGTAACACCACACTGCAGCACAAGGCATTGGGAAATAACACTGGAGTAACCAGACCTGCCACCGCTGCCATCCACCTTACCAACCCTTTCCAAACACGCTCTTTGAGCATCTTCCCCATTCCCCACCCTCCTTCTCCCAGCTCCTTAAGTTCCCACACAAAGAAAGCTGTCGTGTGATAGTTTCATCTGCATTTATTCAGGACGATTCCACGGCTGCAATAGCTCTTGGTGGCCTCGATGTGGATAAGGGTCCCACTGTGTGAGCTGTAGACTCAACGCTGAGGCTGCCACCTCAGCCCACAGAGGTCAGCACCCACTGCAATGGGTGCTTCACCAAGTCAGCATCCCTCCTTCCTGCAGTCCTGCAAGGCAAACGTGTTGGCTTTCCACGCAGAAACATTCCTGGGAAGTCTCCTCTCCGCAGTGCTCCTGCACAGCTCCTTCCAGCCAGCATCGTGCTACAGGGAGGGAAAGAAAAAAACTCCATTGAAAGTGTTATTTTAAAGAAGGGAAAGCAGATAGCATCAGGAGACAATCCGCAGAGCTGGGTAACAGCTGAGCAGGAGAAGCTGTTCTACTTCTTGAGTGGCATTTGAGGCACAATGGTTTACATTTTAGATAATTCAGTGTATCAACCGTGCAACAAAAGTAATTCAATGATACCATTTTCAGCCTTTGAGCAGAATGGATCTTAATTGCCAAAGAGACATTTTCCTTCATATCTCTGGATCTGTGCTCACGATTTTTGTACTCTGAGCCTCAGAAAATTGCATCTCTCTCCTGATTAAGTGCTTAATTGTGGTCAGCGCTTTTCAAAGTATTTTCAGCAGTTAGCTTAAGTTCCACTTCAGACACGTGCCGTTATCGACTTCTTTATCAACTCACACCGCTTCCCCACATCAATTGCTTTCTGAAGCACCTCGGTGGGCTCAGACCCCCTCCTGTTCTGTGGGGGCTCTGAGCAGAGATGGGCCATTCTCCATCTACACCACCCTCCTGACCACAGAATGGTTGGGTTGGTAGGGACCTCAAATTCCCTCAACCCACCCCCCTCCCCCCAGACCCAACTATCATCATGGGCTGGCTGCCCCTCACCAGCTCAGGCTGCTCAGGGCCCATCCAACCTGGCCTTGGGCACCTCCAGGGATGGGACACCCACAGTTCTCTGGGCATCTCTTATAGGACAGGAGCACCTTCCCCATCCCACTGGCTGCACTGGCCAAAAGGAATCTGGCTACAGTTTAAAAGCAGGAATTATGTGCTAATATATACACCCCAGTGCACCGGGCACTGGTGAGTTGTACCAACACTGCTCCGACATCACTGGACAAAATCACTGTGGGTTCTGAAGAGGATGCATGGTTTAATCCCTTACGAGTCCATGTGAAAGTGAGGATGGGGGTTCCAATGTCCAGCTTTCCAGCACTAGGAAATAAAACACAGTGTCTAGAAACCTGGGTGCTGTCACATTTGAAAACTTGTACTGCACTGTAACTACCAAGTGTAGAATGCCACCAGGGATTCAAATCCTTACATGGTTTCCAGTGTTGTAGCCTTCATAGCTGTGAGATAAACAGCACACTGTCTGGAACACAGCAGACCTTAAGAACAGAGAGAGCATCTCAGCAAGGATTCGAAATGTTCAGGTCTGGGCAAGCATTAGGAAACATAGAACCGTAGACTCAATGAACTAGTAAGGCTGGAAAAGATCACTATCATCATCCAGTCCAACCCCAGCCCACCCCATGTGCCCACTGACCACGTCCCTCAGTGTCACATCCCCACAGCCCTGCAACACCTCCAGGGATGGTGACTCCCTGGGCAGTTGTGCCACTGCTCTTTAGGAGAAGGAACTGCCCCTAACAGCCAGTGTGACCCTCCCCTGGCACAATGTGAAGCCAGCCCCTCTCATCCTATTGTTGTTACCACCTCACACAGTCTCCTTTCAGGTCATTGCAGAGAGCGATGAGGTCTCCCCTGATTCTCCTCTATGGCCCAGCTCCCTACCTTGGGCATCCAAGTGATCACAACTGAGATGGGAAAGGGAATCCTTATCTGTCCCACCACTCCCATGAAACTGTTTGGGCACAGAAGTTAACCAATCTGGTGTGTCACAGTGACCTGGACCACACTACACCGGGAACCACTGCCTCCAGGGCAGGATCCATCCCATCCTGGGCACACAGTTGATGAAGGCACCAGCAGTTCCTAGACAGTATTTTCATTTTGTCGTACATGAGAAAAGATAATTACTTTCAGGGTTTAAGAACTGGATGTGTTGATCCAAGTGTAATCTGTGTTTTAGCATTTGATTATTACATTAGAAATACAAATGTCAATGGGTTGTAGTAACCCAAGCTATCCAAAGAAGAAAGACGTGTTATTTAAGTTGGTGGACACAGAGGGACTTGTAACTTTTGTTAATTAAAAAATACTGCTTCGGAACAGCATTTCTAGAGCCAAGAGTTTTCATTTTCCTTCAATGGTTTCTTTCCTTTGTTCTATCCAGAACGAGGGCAGGCAGGGAGGATGCTCCCACAGCCTTCGTAAAAAAACAACAGACTTTCCTAACTCAGTTTGTTGCTTTTTTTTCTTTTTATTGCCACCACTTCCAACCACACCAGAATGGACAGGAGGCTCAGCAACTCCTCCAAGACAGAAAAAGAAAAAATGAAAAGAAGAGCTGAGGAACCCAGCTGGTGCAGACTTGGGAAAATATGACGTTTACACCAGTTAGCGATAATGGAGACAGCACTGGGCTCCATTACAGCAGAATCCCAACGCACACTCTTGGAGGTGGAGGTCTGAGCTGTTACTCCTTGTGGGATCAGGGCCTGAAGATGCTTCTGTCCCCCCCTCCCCCCCCTTAGTTTGGTTGGCACCTCGCTTGTCTCTCTCATTCCAACCTTCCCTAATGAATCTGCCACGCAGATCACTTCCTTCACGCCCCAGTCCCAATTCATTGCAAAGCCGTGTGAAGCAGAACCAGAGGCCACAACAGAGCAAAGCACATCTATTTACTCATCTAGAGACACGGTGCTGTCCTCCAGGATCCCCGCTCCGAACTTGGTGCTAAAACCACCCAACACAATCCGGGAGCCGAGACTGTGCGTAACAGTTAACAACACGAGTGCGTGCCAAGAACTGATTCAAAACCGTTGTTATTTGCCTGCTGAACAAGCTATCGCCTTGATTTCTCAGCAAAGTTCAAGTTTACAGCAGGCTGATTTGTCCTGCTAGCATTCCTGAAGCACTGCTGTTGTATGAAATTTTATTAAATTGCCAGCAGCGGCGGCTGTTCAAAGTTTGTGCGCCTTCCTGCAATTGATGACAGCAAAAATAAGGAAATAAAGGAAGGGGGAGGCAGGGGAACCCTGTTAAGGTTTTTTCTTTCTCCTTTTCAATAAAATGTCAACTCCATTATATAGATGTCAACTCCATTACTGTAATGCTCCTTCTGTAACCTCACCACATAACTATCTGCTCATAAAACAAGTTTCTCAAAGGAAGCACTGAGGGCAAGCAAACCCACTATAGCCTTCAATCTGCTTAAGGAAACGCCTGTTCATCCCCGCAGGCACCTCTACCATTTCCATTATCCCATTTTTCCTGGTTATTTTGGTGCACACTCATTATCTCACGGAGCCTGCAGTACCACAGACCTCGCTGGAGAAGGCAGGAGGAGGGGAGGAAGAGCAACGCTCGGCATGCTGGTGGTACCACTGGGACAGCACCATGGGGACCACAGTGAGCACCTCATGGAATCACAGAATCACATAGAAAGGATCCCTAATGGGCAGCTGGTCCAACCCCCTGCACTGAACAGGGACACACACAGCTCCATCAGTGCTCAGAGCCCTGTTCATCCTGACCTTGGCTGTCTGCAGGGATGGGGCACCACCGCCTCTCTGGGCAACCTGTGCCAGTGCCTCACTGCTCTCAGCATGCCACGGGGTCCCCAAGGTGCTGTCAAGCCCCCAACCAAATCCCTCCCCTAAATGCAGCAAGGAGATAAAATCCCTATTATACATATACATATATATTCTAAACCAGAATTTCCATTCTAGGTTGAAATCCTCCCCCATCCCCACGCAGCACCAGCAGGGGACGGATCTCCATCAGCAGCTCAGCTTTGTCAGCTGTATGCATCAATATCAAGACAAAGATGAGTACATATTTAAAAAAGAATAAAGCAAGCCATTCCAGAATGGGGGTTGTTTAGATAATTGATTTCCCTTGGACTCACAAGCACTAAATAACACCCTCCGAGCTGCATCTCCTGCATAACCTTTCCCTTCAAATCGCTCTTCCTAAGGACTGGCCTTTGACAGAGGCACCTCGCAAAGTGCAAATCCAGCAAGCTTTAAGCCAGCTCGTAGGTAAGACCTTTCCGAGAGTAACGCCACGATGATTCCTCAAGCAATTATTTTTTCTTGGTATCCTTTGCATAGAGAGAGCTAATTAACTGCCTGCCAGGTTCTGCGGATCCACGGCGAAAAATGAAGTAGTACAAATGTCATAATTAATTAGCGGTTTAACGCTAGAATGAACACGGCAAAGGTGCTATAAATATTCAGGCAACGGGACCTCTGTACCAGCACGTGCTTGTGGCACAAACCTGTCTTGTGCAAGCGCTGTGAGCACGGCTGGGACCCTGGACAGACCCCGGATCTGCGTCTGACATCTCCAGCCAAGAGCCCGAGCATCGCATGCCCAGCACGGGGCGTGCGTGAGCCTTGCTCCCACGGAGCTCCTCCTCTCCCCTGCTGGATGCCCCCTGCTCGGCTCAGCCTCCCGGAGCGAGGGCTCCCTGTAACTATGGTTACTTCTAATTGTGCAGGGAAAATTATTCCGACTTCAAAGGTAATGGAGAGGATCCTTCAGGAAGTCAACCCTCTGTCATATCCTCCTGCCGCATCTACCCCTAACCCAAGGAGTCACCTTGACCGCACGCTGACTTGAGGATGCCAACAAAAGAAACCAAGGCACGTTGTCAAATGAGTATCAAGGTTTTTTTTCCCCCTATTTTTTTTTTCTTTTCCAAAGAGAGCCCACGTGATGCTAAATGCTAAATCCGTAGTTTTGTTTGCAGCCAACTCTGTGCTTGCAGACCAACTTCGTTATGTAACGGTACTAATGAAAAAGGCAACGATGACTGCGAGTAAAAGAACCATAAGGGGGTTCCTAGGAAATCAGGAAACACTTCTTCTCCCAAAGGGCAGTGATGCAGTGGTACAGATGCCCAGGGAGTGCTGGGATCACCATCCCTGGAGGTGCTGCAGAGAGGATGTGGCACTGAGGGACGTGGTCAGTGGGCGCGTGGGATGGGCTGGGGTTGGACTGGATGATCACAGCGGTCTTTTCCACCTTCATGATTCCATGGTATTAAATCAAGCAGGTGGGAAAGTCAGCCAGCAGGTGCTGAGCCAGCAGCCACGCACATGGGGATGCTGCGCTGACAGCGTCCAGCCTGGTCCCGAGGGACTCTGCTGAGCACAGAATCGGCTCCATCTGGAACCAGGGCAACCCACCTTAATGCGATCAGCAACCCGCCTCCGTGCTCGCACCCGCTGCCAACCCGCAGCGCGCATCCCGCGGGCTTCGGAGCTGTCCAGCATCCTTCCCAGCGATGCGGCAGAAAAACCAAAAGTATTTGTTTTTTGCCGGCCGCCCTCCAAACGAACAGATGATACGGCTTAGCAAACGGCTCCAGGAGCGGGTCACTGCCACGCGGTGCAAGAGGCGTGCAGGCTGAGGTGGGCACGCAGCCCACCACGAAGATGTGCAGGCAAAGGGAAGGCCCTGCAGCTGCAAAACACACTGCAAACTGCCCCGAAAGCAGCACCCCGACAGAATGCTCTGCTGAGCACGCACAGCTCTCCGGGAAGGATCTGAAAAGCCCAATAAGTTCGGCTTTTGTTTCCAAGTAGGGACACGTGCAACACCTACAGTCACAAGGGAAAGTATTGCAGAAAGTAATTATCGAGTGGTAATTGCCACCAAGTAATGACAGGCAGCACGGGGTGAGGGAGGACGGGGTGGAGGGCAGGGTGTTGGGACCAGTACCCCACTGTACAACTCTGCTGCTGACTTTATCTCCTTATAATCCAAAAGAACCCAAAAAATGCAACACCATCTCCACCACGGGAAGCAGGCACCCAGCCCGTTAATTGCTGCCTGTAATTAATTCCCAAGGGGCTGGTTCCTCCTGGCCACAGTGGGGTGGGCAGCGGGAGCAACACCTGCAGCAGGATACATACAGACACCACTCCTTCCCCCTGAATGGGCCGCTGAGCCACGCTTGCACCTGGGGTTCATAGGGAAATGATGTTAAGAGTGCCCCGGAAACCCCGGGCTCCTTTTTCAATCGAACAACATCTTCAGAAAGCAATGCTTCGAGCCTCCATCCCCGAGCCCTTTTTAATCTCTGCAAATTATTGGGAAGGGGTGAATGGAAGCAATCTGCCATCAACCCGACCGCAGCGCCGGCAGCTCGGCCACGGGCGGCTGCTGCCGATGATGTGGAGGAAACTGCCGCCGGTCGACGAGCAGCCACGGAAATAGATTAGCATTTATACAGGGTCACTGAGACGTGGCCCCCCAAAATCAGCCTCGAGCTTCGTGTCAATTGTGTCACGCCAAGGTCGGCGTCTCCGCCGTAACAGGCGCCGTCTAAAATAGCAGGAACAACTCATCGGTGGAAATGAGCGCCAAAACATGCCATTACTGTCAGACAGAGGAACCGAGCTCTGAAACAGCACCCGCCCTTGGCAGATGGAAATCGACCCCAAATTAAAACCCAATCGTCGGACTTCTCAGTGGGCTCTCCTCTATCGCTGCCTGCCTCTCTGCACTTTTCTTTCTCATGCCTTTTTCAGTGTCCCTTTGGCATTGCTCGGCCGGAATTGTGCAGCTCGGTCATCTCACACTACGGAAGGGCACGGTCCAGTTCTGCTTCTCACTTGCAGGGATGGAGCAACTGAGTTAGAAAACACACATTCTGTGGATGACACCAAGGGTTGTTGGTCGGTCTCGGTGTGAAAATCTGCCTTATCAATTAGATTTTCATGAGCCTCAGTCACTTATCCTAAAGAAATGAAACTCGGACTCACCCGAGTGAGAAAACAAAGGTACGTGTTGGGTTGCTGCCCAAGAGTAAAGCAGCAAACAGATAAAGCACCTCAATATTGCATTCCAACCCAGACATGCTGTTTCACGCCGCCCTTTGCCAACATGTTTTCAGCAAAGTCGAGATGGGCAGCTTAGGAAATGATGGAAGAGATCACTGCAATGCTGTGGCGTTGACCTATACAGATATAAAGATCATACTATCAATGTGCGAAGAATTCCAGGGAGCTCCTGGTGGGAAATGCAGGGACCAATGTATGGGCTGTACTTCTCCTGGCTGTGCTCATCCCCAGGTTGCCCTGGTCAGGCATATTTAGGGCAGGTCCCTAAGGGACATCCTTATTGGGCCCTGCGGGTCACCCACACTTGGGCAGTGGGGCTGGGGATGTGAAGAAGGATGGAAATGGACAAGAAAAAAAAATAAATGGGAGCACCAGGAATTCTGTTCAAAGCCTGGAAAACTTGCAACTTTTGTAGGTAAACTCAGTGGGGTTAAAGAGTTCGGGATGGATGAGCTAGCAAGAGCAGTAATGCACACACATCTCTGTGTCTGCTTAAGTACTGGGGGGCTTCGAGGGTGAGGGTCCACAGGGGAGACGGGATGTAGGAAGCAGATGGGGTGGGATGAGAAGGGAAAAGGGAAAGAGAAGGGAAAGGAAAAAGCACAGGGAAATTGAAAAGGAAGAAGAATGGAGAAAGGGGAAAGGAAAAGGACAGGGGAAGAGGAAGGGAAAAGAGTAAGGAAGAGATGGGGAAGCATAAAAGGAACGTGAAGGGAAGAAAAGGGAAGGGTCCCGCAGCCCCCAGGTCATCCTGCAGTGTAGGAGAAGCCCGCAGCATCGGGTCATCCTGCACCGGCCACCAGGGTGCACGTCGAGGGGCCGTGTACGGCTGCGTTGTGCCCCGCGGCCCGTCCTTAGCCAGGGAAGGGGAGGTGGCGGCACGGGGACACGCCGAGAGCGAATCCCCGACTCGCGGACACGGCCGCCCCGTCGGGCTGCCCGGAGAGGGGAGCGGAGCGCGGCCGCATCCCCCCCGACGGCTCCGCAGCCCCAGCCCGCCGGCAGCGGCAGCCCCGAGGGGGCATTTCGTCATCGCAAAACAAGCGAACGAAATCCCAAATCCCCGACCGCCCATCGCCCTTCCAACCCCCCCACCGGACAGGTCCTGACCCCACGGAGCGGCGACCACTGGGCCACGTCCCCGCCGCGCCCCCGCCGGGAGCGGCGCGGCTTTCGGGAGAGGCGTTCTCCGTCGGGGTCGCGCCGTCGGGTCGCGGGTACTTACGGGCGAGGGCCGCGGAGGAGCTGCTGCGGCCGTGCCCCGGGGCGGCCGGGCTTAAGAGCCCGACGGCGGCCGCGGGACAATGCCGGGAGGAGGGGTNTCCGACGGGGCGGCCCCGGCTCTGAGCCGCGCGTCCCGCTCAGTCTCCAGGTTCGTGGGCCCGGCGGCGGGGATGAACGTGGCCGGGATGGGCGGCCTGAGCGGCCTCGGCGAGGGAGCCAAGGGCATCGTGCCGCTGCACGCGGCCCCGCGGAGGAAGAGGAGGGTGCTCTTCTCGCAGGCGCAGGTCTACGAACTGGAGCGGCGTTTCAAGCAGCAGAAGTACCTGTCGGCGCCGGAGCGGGAGCACCTGGCCAGCCT
>VXAB01009725.1:18768-62399 GCA_013399175.1 Odontophorus gujanensis
AACAATAAAGGCAAACGTTGTTCTGAACTCGCTGTCTCCCTCCCGCTCGCATCCCTTCGGCCGCCGCCTCCCTCCCGCGGAGCAGCGCCGGGATTTCGATCCGTGATGCTGCCTGGGGTCGGTTCTGCTGTTGGAACGGTTTTGGGGTGGGAAAAAGATTTCTGACTCCGGGGTACTCTGCCCACGTAGTCATCCCCAGCGCTCTCTGCCCGGCTCTGAGGGGGAACGCCGGCTTTGGGAAGCGCGGCTGCCAGGCAGGAGGCAGACAGCTGGGCAGGGGGATGCGGCTCCCAGTGAAGCTCCCCTTCACCCTAAGCTTTCTCCTCCTAAACCCAGAAATGAGTGAGGGACAAAAGCGTTCCCCCGGGTTCAAGCCCAGGAGCGCCGTGAGCAGTGTAAGGAGCAGCTCCTTCCACCGGTCTCAGTGCCACGGCCACGCTTGCATGCGAATTCATATGTGCTGGTTTTGTTCTGCTCAGAGAATCACTTTTGGAGACCAAAATATTTCTACAGAAGAAGCAGAAGGGCAGCGGGGAGCAGCGACAGCATTTCCCAACTCCAGGTAGGACAGCAACTCAATGCATTACAATGGATTCTACACCACCCTCAATCACTTGAAAATAATAAACCTGGGTTTCACCCTCCGAGGGCCCAGGGTTCGGGGCTTCTGCCTCACTGCTGGCACTGAAAGGTGCCAGGAGATGGCCAGAGCAACGTGTGTGCAAATGTGTGTGTTCAGAGATGAAGCACAGCACGAGCAAGAGGAGCGCCAGCAGCTGTAACAGGGCTGCTCTTACCTGGATGCTCTGCAGGAGCAAAAGGGTGCTCAGATTTTTGGTGGAGGTTTTGTAAGGCTGTGGCAGAGGCCGTGTGGAGTGAATGCTGCTGCTATTCAAATCGATAGTTGGAGAAATAAAGCACGCGTCAGCGCTCGGAATTTCAAAAGCCACTTTATAAAGCAAATAAAAATATTTACCGATTTGGTACACTCACATGGAAAACCCCTAGAAAGAGTACTAAAAATGAATGGAAACTCCAGGCAGGGCAGCTATTTTAAATTACATATCAAAAACAGACAGACAGACCTTCCGTGCTTGTCCACGTTACAAAAACTACGTCAGAATCAGGCACAAGCTGAAGGAGTGGAAACGTTCTGCCTCAAAGTCCAAAAATCTCTTGGGTGTGTCCCCCCCCCCCCAACCCCTGTGAGAAATCCAAAGAGCATCAGAGCTGGACAGGTCCTTCAGCCCCGCGCTGCGGGCTGCTCCTGCTGCGTCCCTCCCCGAGTTCATGAAATCTGATTTCTACTGTGTCCTTTACAACCCCGTGTCTGTTTTCAGGCTCTTGTGGGTGAAGCAGAGGATGGCTGGAGCTCACACGGCCAGGCCACGAGGACAGAGCAGTGCTCGTTCCCACCCCGGCCATGAGTTCACTGAGGATCTGTGAGTGATTTCGTGTTTCGCAGCGACAAAACGTAATCGGTTCGGTAAGAAATGTACACATCGAAAACAAGCAGAGTTTAAAAACTACAAGGAGGGGGCTGAACCATTTCATTTCTTTCCCCAGCCCCCTCCCTCCCCCCGTTGATAAAAACAAAACCAGAACTCGGACGTTTTCCGCACTTAGGAGAGCCGAGCTAATTCCAGCTGTATCTTCCCGAGGGTGGGGGCAGCAGGTAGGGCCTCCCGGGGCCGTATGCCTGCAAGCAAACAAACAAAAGCAAGCATTTATTTTTTGGATTAACAGCACAGCAAACAAGTTAGCGGGGCTCCAGGCGCCCTACAGCAGTGAAACAATGCGTCCTCAGCACAGTACCCAGCACAGCTCCCAGATGCTCTCCTGCAAACACAGCTTTCGGCCTCTGCTCAACGAGGGCAGATCTGCTCAGCATCTGTGCCCCAGCAGAAGCAACGCTGCTCAGTAGGAAATAAAACCACTCCTTTTTCAGCTGTAAAGCAAGGGGAAGCTGAAGTGAGGGAGACGTTGTTACCGAGGGGCGTGGGGAGACAAAAAAAAAAAAAACAACCCAGAAAACATTTGGTTTTGTTACAGAAGCATTTTTCAGCACTTGGTGGTGAAATAGCCCAAAGCCTCATGCTGATGCTCACCGCAGGTGAGACATTTTTGCCTCAGAGATCAAGCTCTCTGTCTGCTACGTGGGGAAAATAAATGATTAAAAAATAAATAAAAGGTTCAAGTGTCCTCGAAGCATTTCAAACCATTTAAAATCCTGATGCGCCGCAGAGCACAGAAAGCTCATTCTGCTGGCAGCTATGGGGTGGTTGCTGGCCTCTCCTGGGGGAGGGAAGAGGGACTAGGGGGTGACGAAGAGGCTTCGTTTTGTTCCTGAGAAGAGAAATCCACCCTTAGCAGGGCACACCAATACTGCTGGAGCTGAAAAGGCAGAGGGCTTGGCTCCAGCGAAAAAGACTTCAATGCAAGACATCTGCTTTTCCACCCTGTTTTTTAAGTAGGATCTGAAGAGGGATGCGCAGAATGTGTTGTTACCACACTTTGATGGAGATCTTAGTTTTTAATCAATTAAAAAAAAAAAAAAAAGATTAAAAAAATCAACCCCAAGTTGCCTGTGAGCCCCGAGAAATCCTTCCAGTTGCACAAAGAGCAGAGAGCTCTGCCTGCGTGTGCGACCCGGTGCAGTTTAGGAGGACTCATCACAGCTACACAAGGCATTTATCTCAGTGCTCAGTTACGTATCAGGACGGCCTAAAATCAGATGTCAGACACCTCCACGACACCACCACATCTGTGCCTTATTTCCCTGCACCAGCTCCAGGGTGCACCGAATGCACACTACCCCCAGCAGCCTCTACCCGTGGCAGCTGCATTAATTTTGTAAGCACTTTGCAGCAGTGTGTTTATTAACCTCTTCACGCCGTGTTCTGGATGCTGGAAAAAAAAGAATTCTGAGGTGAAAGGGACCAAAGATGATTATTTATGCTGCTACGTGTCGCTGCTTCCACTTGAATCCCTTTTCAGGGCTTTAAAGCTTTGAAATGTGCAGGCAGCAATGCTAGATTCAATTACTGGTTGTGCATCCTAAACCTTTTCAGGTAGAGGCTAATTTTACTTCATTGCCATCAGCCCCAAGGAAATAATTACATCGGAAAGTTCATTCAAAAATAATGTAAAAAAAAATAAATAAGAGCATCTCAGTTCCAACCTCCTGAACAGGCACTGACCCCCACGTCTCCTCTCTGCACCCCCACACTGCTCTGAAACAATTCCTGTCCACTAAACAGCAGCTGTTATTTGGGAAGGCTTACGGCTGGGAATAAACTAGTTTCAGCACTGACTTCTTTCACAACAATACCCACCCACCTCCCAGTCAAATTTCAAACACACGGAGAAGCGTTGGGTAACGCTGCTAGGATTCAGCTGCTAGCTACAACACCATTTCCCCACTAAGACTGATGGGATGAGGATCCATGCTGTCTAATTTTGCTTCCAGTCAAAACTGTGCTGGAAGGATTGGCACTGGCCATGCCTCCTCAGCATACTCAAAGCCAGGGTGCACAGTATGCTTGCCTCTCCTCATTTCCTGCTGCAATACTAAACACTACAGCTGGACGAGCTGGAGACGGTTCTTACTCCAGTCTGAAAAGCCTCCTCTGCACTAAAAATGCTTCAAGGTAGGAGACTGGAGGAGGGGGGGACGGGGGGGGGGGGGGNGGGGGAGGGTGGAAAGAAGGGAGATCTCAGCGCTGCTAACAAGGGTTCAGCCAAACACGAGTTGAAGAGTTGGGAGCAGTGGGGCAGGCTGCTCGATGGCTATAGATCTTTTCAGCAGCAAGATGTAATCCTGCAGCCTGGGGACAATGCTGAGAACAGCATTAGTGGCTCGCAGGCTGTTTCTGCTGGGCTTCGGTCCTGACAAGCTGAACCAGTGACAGGAGCACACAGCACTCTGCAAAAAGCTTCCCCAGCAAAGGCCAAAGGCTCTTCTGTTACAAACTGGATTTGACAGTACGTGTCTTTATTGTATTAACTGCTTTAGAAAACTCAGAGCTAACAATGTCACGGTTCAAAGTGGTTGCGACGGATTCTGCTACCTGAGTCTCCCAGTCGGAACAGAAAAGAAAAATATCAAGTGGACAAAGAACCAGAAGTGGCAAAAAATGTAAGACTTTCAAGTACATTATGTGACGTTACGTGTTAAATGGATTGTGCTTGCAGCCCCTGCTGCGTAAGCAGAGGAGACTGGATGTTATCCAACATGCTGCAGGACAGAATTCAGACCTAAGAGAAAAATCATGACTGGAAGCATGAGGGGAATCAAACCTTAAATCTGACAGTGTGTTGTACTGCACAGCACAGGGCTGGGATGGACACGAGGAAAACTGAGAGCAAATACCAAAGAGTGACTTGTCTGGAGTACATTTACAGGAGGTAGGGAAGAACCAGATCCCAGGGGAAGGCAAATTTCAAATGGTTCGTGCCTAGCTTGCCACGTAAAGGACTGGGAAGCAGTTACCAAGCAGCTGACTACCTTCCTTTCTCTTTCTCCACTACTGGCCAGTAGCCTTCCCACAACTGAGTAACAGTTCAATTTACAAAAGTAGCTCCAGAACGTGAAGTTTAAAATACACTTCAGATGTTTATATTGAAGTGGTAAATAGCACTGCAAATGCCCAAGCTCCTAGCTAAAGAGAACGTTCAGACTTAAAGATCTTACTGGGAACACATGCACAGAATCATCACACAAGCACAACAACCTGCTGCTCTCAGGTCTTTGTGTTCTGTTGCATTTTCATGAAGTGATGATAAAACCACCTACAATTTTGGATGTAGTTCTCCTGCTGTGTTTGCTTGTTTCTGTTTAGCTAAACAAACTTATTTCCAGATACAGATGTTGATTATTCTGACTACCAGAGTCTGATGGTTAAATAAAGCCAGTTTGAGGGGGCAAAAAAAGAAGCTGTAAGAAGATGCACTTTAAATACAGTGAGGAGACATCCTTCTATCTCCAAAGCACGCAGATTCCTATGGGAGGGGAAGGCTCTGGTTGAAATGCTTGCCTTCAGATTCTGTTTTCTCAAGCCGCAAGAGGTGTGTGACTTGGTAAGACACTTGATCTGATTTTAATGAAAAGCAGTGGCTGCACAGTGATGGCATGGGCCTCGTGCCACAAGCACACACACAGGGGCCGGGCAGGGAGCCTTGTTTGTCACTGGTGGCACAACCACAGGCCTGAGAGCAGCTGAGGAAGGCCCACCCCCTGCAGCCACGCAGCGTTTCCATACCTGCCTTCCCCGGTCCATCCGATCCTCAGGTCTCTGTGGGTAATTCATGGGCCCTCCCAGCCCCTGGTACTGGCCTGGTGGGTACTGGCTTTGTGCTGGCAGCATGCGGTTCCAGGCGAGCAGCGGGGCGGCCCCAGCACTTCTGGAACAGAGAAGAAGAAAGGATGACCTCGAGAGACTTGTGCTACCAAAGGCACGCTGCTGTGCTGTAGTGTGATACGTGCTACCATTTGCCCACTGCTTCCATCCCCACGTTTGAAAGCTACAGAAACACACAGTGCCAACAGCAGCAGACTCACACGAATGAGAAACTGCAAACGGTTCCTTGAAAGGATTCAGTCCAGCTCTTATGCTAGGGGCAAATTAGCCAACCCGTCTGCAGCGATCCCGAACGCCGATTAAAACCCAGATATCACCACGTTAGCTAAACATAACACACCATCCCAAGAGCAAACATGTGCCATACGGGAGAATGAGGCTTTCTTTTCTAAATGTCCAGACTCCTTCTGGGAGTCCATTCTTTCTAGTTAATTGCAGGTTGCAAATGAATTCTTACTGCGAGTATTCTGAATCTAGGGTAGGGGCCTTGGCTGCTTTTTCCCATCCATTATTCTGCTCAATATGTCAGAAGGTCTGATCGGGAAGAAACCTTTTCAAGTTCTATTGATGCCGTTTTCAATTGACCACGGTGACCTAGCAACATAAGCACTAATTGGCATGGACTGACTGACATTTGGTGTACAGTTTATATGGGAACGCAAATTCAACATCCATTATAACCCGGTTTGCCATCCTAGATTACTAACAGCAAGAAATGTTTTAATTGCCTTCAAGTACCTATTCTAACATCACAATTATAAAGCAACAGGTATAATGCATCCAATCATTGTTTGATTAAAAATATTTTGAAAAACGATACAGCCATGATATAGTCTTTAAAGCTAAACACTGGGAAGGGTACAACTCCTCACAGAATTCACAGCAGTTGTGTTCTGCAGTGTAATACGTTGTAATGGGAAAACACTGGCTAGCTGAGACTATTAATATACAACCCACATTCAAGAGAGTCAGCTGAACACAGAGATAGAAATAAGGAGCACAGTGAGCACGAGTGCTGCATTTCACGTTTACCTGTTGCACTTCTTAACTGAGGTACTGTCTCAATTTCACCCACTGGAGTGGAGGCAGAAGTTTGAATTGGCATTAAAAACTCCTGTCATCTCCCAAAATGAAACAAACAATACCTGCTTACACAATGATCAGTCTTATCTGGTAAATATCCAACAGGTAAACACGATGTGCAACAAATGTACTAAAAAAGAACTTGCACAAAAGCTGCATGGCAATAGGCAGCTTTATTTTTAGCTTCAGAGATGCCTAGAAATGCACAGTGTTATCTGAAGCATTCAGCAGGAAGAGCAATATCATCTTCTGAGTTAAAAGCACATCACACTTTCTAAACTAAACACTCAAAATCAGTATCATACGAAGGACATTCCTTTTGACTGAGGGCTGTGAATACTAACTTTGTTATTATTCTTAGAAGACAGCAGGTTTTTCAGGAAGAACATACTGCTCAGCCTTATGGAAAAACCCACTGGATTACCTACATAACCCCAGCTCTAGGTCTCACCAGTTTCTACAGCTCTGCCAATGTCCTTGTGAGAAATCCCCTCGGCCCTGAGGATTACAGCTCAAAACTTTTGTTAAATACCTGGAAAGGAAAAGTTCAAAACGCATTTCACCTGACATAAACACACCTTTTGCACAGGGTTTAAGTGCTGTGTGTTTATAAAGGGATGTTTATTATCAGGACACGTAGCACCTTGGTTTTGAGTCCCACTTAAGGTGTGAAACTGATAGTAATCAGTTGTAACTATTGTATGTTCCAAGGGATGAAACTGGTAGGAAAAGATATGCTGTAATGCATATTCAAGCTACAGATACAATGTAAACCTTTTCTGCTGCTCTTAATTCACCACGCTATCTATTTTTAATCAATCAACTTTTTTGGTTATCAACTGGCAAACAACTCAGCAAACATACCCCTCATGGCAGTCGACTTCAGGTCCCTCCAACGGTTGCATTAATGGGTGACATAAGTAACCCCGAGGGTGGAGATAGCAAAGCTATGCCCCAGGGGTAACAAAAAGATGTGTGCTATGTGGAATATCACATGAATTCCCACTGGCAGTTATTCAAATGCAGCACCCAGAGTGGTGCTGACTGAGAACTAAACTAACACGTATGTGTACTGAATGGCCAACACACAGCTTCAGGAAGCTTTATGTCAAAAGAAGAAATCTTACGTTGGAGACGAGATCATCTGGATTACGAGGAAAAAGCTTTACATTACTGATTTCCACCCCCTCCCAGAGGCCTATGAAACAAGAGCCAGCTGCACTACTCTATCCCAGGAACAGCACAAAGGCTCAAAGCTTTACTGTCAGGGACAGGCTCCTCGCTTATCCTTTGCTTGATCAAGGATATCGAAGCCTCCTGCCAACCCACTTCATCTGAAAAGGCTGGAGCAGGGGCTGGCCTCTCCCTCTGCTGTTTTCTTCCAGGGAGTCAAAGTGGCAGAGAGCAGAAATTCCTTGCAGCTTTTGCTTTTGGAGCACCTGAAGCAGCAGCACGCAGAAACGGCCCTGGGGCCAGTGGGACATGCAACAGCAGCTTTGTGGCACCCACGGCTTGCTGGTGGCCTGGCCACGTCCAGGATTAAGTGGGAAGATGAAAACCTCTTGGGGAGAAGGTGATTGGTTCAGTACGTTTGACCATTTTTTAAGGTACACCACACATACCTATCTTTGTGCCAGCCCAAGGCATCTCTTTGAGCACCTCCCTTTTTCAGAGGGAATGCACATTCCAAAACCAAGGCAGAATTACCCATCCTTGGTGCTACGGTTGGCAAGTAAGCGACTTCCTTGGTCAAACAAAATACAAGACAAGAAGGGAAAAGAAGGGAAAAGCCTTGTAAACAGACTTGCTAGAACAGCAAGAATTACATTTCCCAAGCAGCATTCACCTGCAAAACTGGTGCATCTGGATGGTGTGTGCTTATTTCTAAATGGACTAGCAAGAATCACGTGCAGCAATCCTATGCTAGGATTCTGAATACAGACAGTCCACTATGGCAGTTATGTGAAGACAGATTTCAAGTGGCAAACAAAACAGTTTCTGTCTGAAAGGAATTATCTCTATGCAAACTGAGAAATGCTTCTACCTTCCAAAAATAAGCAGCACGATGACAAAAGCATAGCAACGTGAAAAAAAAAACAATTGCAAGTTACAGAACTGTGGCAATACTTCACAGAATGACACTATACAAAGCGTGTTCAATTAAGGTGCAGGAATAGCAACTGTTGTGGACAAAGTGATATTAAAGTTTGTAGTGTGACACTGGATTATAATGTGATATTTCCCATTGTCACGACACAGGACGAGGGAGCTGAACTTCCACAGGGATCAAAACGGTTGCCATGGAAAGTGTGACTGCAGAGAGCTCAGTAAATTCACCCAAAGCTGATAGTTTCAATGGTTAATATTTGCAAACAAAAACAAAAAGAAAGTTCTGCCTAATAGGAGCAGAAATTTCAAGGACCTTACACATACACCCCCATTCCTCCATAAATATAAACAGATGTAATTATTCATAGCTTTCACAGGTACGCTGAAGTTTGTGAAGTCTGCCTGATTTAAGGGCATGCAACCTATCAATGAGGACGCATGTAAAACATCCCTTATTATCAAACCATGTCACATTCCTTCTATTCGATGGCACTTATTGGACTGCAGATTCCATAATCCTCCTCTGAGTCCCTTCTGCATTTAATTCAGTTCAGTCTTAAGTAGTTAAAGAAACTGTTTTCAGTGGCAACTAATAACTACTGACCTACAGTGACACTGCCCTACAATAGGCTTGTCAGGCCTGAAAAACTTGTACCAAAGAAGCTGATTAGGACTTCAAGAGGTTTGTAGCAAGAATCAATGGCCAGTCTGTACTAATGCTCTGGTTGCAGCACAGAAATGATAAAAGTGGAACGCCATTAGTTATGCCTCATTAAGCTCCACAGCCCTCCTAAAAAGAAATTTGTTTAGCCTGTCCGAAATCTAATGCAGTTTTAAGCTCTCTGTGTTCAATTTCGTAGTATCTCAAAAGCTTCAATAAGATAAAGGCCAAAGAACCAAGAACGGTACCAAAGCACCAACAGTAAAGTTAATTTTGAAGCCTGAGTTTTAATGGAAAGTGTTTTTGCCTTCCTTTTTTAATACAAAGTACTCAAACCTTTTAAAGGATGAATGCTCACAAAATATAAATAAATCATGGACGTTAATTAACTTCAAAAAAAAACCAAAAAACAAAAACAAAAAATACCAACGGTCGTGCAACATGATTTGAATGAATTTAAGCAATGCAGTTCAAAACAGAGAGGTAAAAACGTCACGAAAGCCAAACAGAAACAAGTACATACTCTTAATCATGTTTTACAAACCACCAATGCCACCTGCCTTACCTTTGTGGTGCCTGCTGAAATAAGGGCGTAGGGCCTCGCCAGGACTCCTGGGGCCTAAGATCTATGGGGTAAAACAAGAAGAGTCAATGCACTTGCAGGAACCACACTGATTTCTATACTGCATCACTTGTTAAACTAGATAAAACCACAAAATCCACGTCACTGAGCCTTCTTTGGTTACTGCTGCTGGTTTTGATGGCTCTCCTCGACGTTGGCCCACGACAAGCTCAATGCTGATAAAAGGCAACCATTTAAAATACGTTCTGAAAGCATTATGTTATTGGAATTGATTTTAATCAGTTGATGCTCCAACACTTCACAGGTGTCTAATGTTCCAAAATGCAAAACCAAGTCTGTCATTGTAAAACTGAAAACTTCAGTATTTCCCACTGTACATTGGATGCTACATTATATGAAACGTATACATGTAAATAAATTTACACCTAGGATTTCAAGACCTTAGAAGTGCATATAGATGAGACACTGAAGACGTTTACGAGTCCATTAATTAAATCTATTAATGATCTCTCGGATCATATAATTAGATTGAATTAAATCTTTTGGCCAAAGACCTAGCCCTGCAGTTATAAGAAACTGGAATGAAGAGGACCACCCACTTCTCAATTGTTTCTTCTACCCAAACCACCTCCTTACAAAGACGTAGCAGGAACAACATTGCTTTAGCAGGACACGCAATTAAATGGTTGTTGTTCTTCTAAATAAACTGGTCAGTAAACAGGATGAAAGAAACAGCTCATCAATAGCTCCCCGGTCAGGTCACAACACTCAAATTGTGTAGCAACCAAAAGCTTCAGTTTCAGTGACACCTTTGATTCTTTTCAATGGTGTTTAAGTGTGACCTAATTTTAACAGCTGGTTCCAGAAGCTGACTAATGGATATGCTGTGATGGGACAGTAAGACCCTGTTAAACCGCCAATATTCAAGTACACTAAAGCCCTGCAATCGTTTGAAAGAAACGGGGAAAAATAGATAGAGGGAGATCTGTGCCTCTCTCCTAACTCTGGCTGGATTGTCTGCGTGCTTTAATGGCCTGACCTGAACAGAAAGCTTTCATGGCAGCACTTGAGAGCTCAGCACACAGTGTGGGCAGACCCTACTGAAGATAACACAGTGGAAATCAATTGTGATGCCCAGCAGCTCCATCGTTTGAGTCCAGTCAGCTCCAGCCACAGCTAATCCCCCTTGGCCAAGGAACACAGACACCTGCTCAATGGCACACATTTTATACATAAACGTAATGAATTCATAAAATGTATCATATGTATGTGTACATACACACACATACAGACACTGGTGCATACTGTTACCAACTGATGCTCATGAGCAGGCATAAGTGGTTATCTCAATACATAAAGCACCACAAGGACCAAAAAGATGGATGTGTGACATGCTTACACTGATTAAGACTGTCAGAACTGCAAGGGTTTTCACAAGCACGAGCAGGCGAGACAAACACAATGCTTTAGTGACAATGTTTGCTTCTGAATAGAAAAATCAGTGTAATGCAAGAAAACCCCAGAACTGCAATGATGCTTTGAGGGGGGTTGGGGGGGCAGAGGAGGGGGTAAGTGAGGGCAATTAAGTTACAACCCTCATCTGATGCTGAAGTGAAGATGAAATTACTGACTTTTATTTTTTACATTCAAGCTAAAATTTTGTTTCATGTTACTGTAAATTTGTTAAAGCCCGAGAGGGTCTCTCATTTCAAATAAAAAACATCCTGGCAAGATTTTTCATTTCTAATGATTTTCCAAGCTCGAATAATACTAGCACCACAGAAAAATTCACAACACAGCAGAACTGAGCTCTGCTAACAATGTTGGCCATTAAAAATCCTCTACTCGTAGCTAGCACATCTAGTTCTTTACATACAGCCACCACCACGACTGCTGGGCTTTGACCCTTGCACAGCTCAGGTTTATCAGACCTACAGACCCAATGCTTTCATTCTCCATACCTTGGTAAAGCATGCATTTTGCACAGATGCCTTTGTCACACTGCAAAGTACTAGTCAACACAGAAGTGGCAGGAGGTGGCTCAGCTCTCTTGTTGCATGCTGGAAGAAAACTCCAGAAAGAAGGTGCCAGTCTTGCCCTGGCACAGTGTTTTCCATTTGTACAGATCCCTGAATAAAGGCTAGTTAAAATTATTTCATTTTTAACTGCTTCTTTTCCATCTGAAAGAGGCTTAACTACCCTGCTGTAAGCACATCTTCATCCAGCAGTTCCCTTGAACTGCAAAGAATTTAATGAAACCACAATAATGACCATGTAAGGCCACCTTATTACTGTTCACTTGTATGGCTCTGGCAGAGAGCAGTCTTTGAAGGGGAAAAAGCTCAGAGCACTGAATTACACTCCAAAACGTGACAGAACTGGCAGAGAAACAACAATTAATATTTTATTTAGTCTTCAAAACGTAGGCATTTCCTAAAGCTATAAGGCCAAATAAACCGCCTTCCTCAGCAGCTCCTCAAGTAACAATTTATCTAATCAGTGTGGCAATCAAAGATGAGATTTTTCTGTTTACTGATTGCACTAATCAAAATCACTTTTCAAATGCAGCTAATCGACAAGTTTACTGACTGAAATGAAAGTCATAAATCAGATACTTTGTGTTGCAGAAACCAAATACGCCATTCATAGAGTGCTACCATTCCGCACTTGACTCCCCAAGTTATCAGCACAGACAATTATTCATCAGCTGAAAATTGGCACATCAAAGTCAAATCAGAGAACAGCAGTCAGGAACACCCACAGCAGGTCCTTGAAGGAGAGGTGGCACTTTGCTTGACCGCACTGCCCTTCGAGCCTCTAATTTTTCTTCATCATACACATAAAAATGTTATATGTAAAATGAAAAGTTGCTTTGCATCAATCCCATAAGAAGTGGGTGTTATAACCACATCAGTGCTAGTTTATCCAGCTATGGTGTAACATACAGGTGCTCTCTCACATCCTACCTTTCATGCTCTCACAAAGACGAGAGCTGATGAACATCATTTGGACACGAGGCAATCTGTCCCAGTAAGAAAATCCTGCTTACACCTCAACTCCTCGCTGTTTGAAGACACCCACCCTTCGACAGTGGTTTTGAGCCTGGACTGAAAGGTGTGGCTGTAAAGACTAGGAAACAGATGTGCTCTCCAATCTAGGAATACCTTTTGGTACTTCTGGACACAGTGCTGCCTGGGTGAAATCTGTGCCAAGAAGAAGTAAGCCTTACCTAATTTTCTGACAGCAAGTCTCCACCAGAGTAAGCACACTGTCCACGTGTGCCTGTTCAAAAAGATGACAGCCACCTACTAAAGCAGGGGACAGGGAGAGCAGGACACGTTGCCACCTCAACACTCTGCAATCCATGATGTGTAACAGTGCAGGGGTGTGGTCCCAACTGCAGAAACATCCTTCAGCATGAAGGACTTCATCAGAAAGTCTGATCTCAGCACAAGCTACAATAACTAAAGATATTTTCACAAGTGCCTTTAAATGGTTTAAGCAGATCCCACTCTTAACTTGGTAAAAGAGAAGCTGGGGCACACGGTGCATTGACAGGTCCTGACCCACCAGTCAGATGCCAGCACAGGAGGCAACACACCTCAACAGAGCTGGAAGGACTAGCAGGTTGACCTGGCAACCTTTCAATGCTCAAACAGAATAAATCGATCCCTGCCCGATGGAAAACAAAGCTCTAAGGAAAAGGCACAACAGGGAAGGAAAAAAAAACCCACCTTGCTTTTAGATTTGTCAGGCATACCCACAGAACTGGGGATGCAGGGGTGCCTGAAGCAATTTGAGGGTGAGGAAGGGGCAGGAGATGAGGAGAAAATGGGATGTGTGAAAGAAAGCCCCTAGACAATTTCCAAGAGCAACAGATGTGCTGGGATTCCATAGTGATCAGTGGATTCAAGCCTCCTCAATTGGAATGAACAATGGCATTGGGGCATATTTGCATTTGGAGTGTTTCCTACACAACACAAGGTGCTCAGATGCCACAAGGATGAGAGCTTTTCTAAGAACCTAATTGGCAAGATAAGCTCCATGTATGTAAGGCTCACAAAACTGCTCTGAAATAACTGTTTCAGAAAGCATCAAGATTCAAGTTTCAGAAGACATGAACAACAGTATGGGAGGGACCTACGGACTCGTGAATACTTCACTTCCCCACAAAACCACACATTTCTCTCTCCTTGGAGAGAAATACAGAAGTATGATGCCAATCTGGCAGCCCCTCTCCCCTCTTCTTTAAAGATCATATATTTGCTTACTCCAAAAATCCACTTGTTTCCTTTTAGACAAAACTCTCAGCTCCAGACTCATACTCAAGCTGTGCCTCCAGCCAATCCAGTTCCTCGTACAGGAAAGTTTCTGTACGCCCCACTCAAGCACAGTTCATCCACTTTGGACCTGGACAGTAAGTTTAACTCAGAATGGTCAATGATATTTGCTGTTCCCTACACAGCCAAGAAATACAAGTCAGTCATAAGAAGCATGAAAGCTTCACAATGCAGCAATCAGGTTTCCTGCATATGACAAGATGCTGGAGTTTGAACTCTCACTATCTCAGCTGTACAAACCTCAATCATTTGCAGAAATTTAATATCCTAAGAATTCAGAATTCAGCTACATAATTACAACTTCTATGTTTAAAGCACCTTTTTAGGTAGTTTAGTGATGTTTCCTCCTGTTTCAATTCCACCATTGCAGAAATGCAGCTCCTGATCACAGATGAAGAGAGAAGACAAAACTCTTTTCCAAGTAACTGAAGCACATGGCCCAAAATAAGACTGGTACATAGGAAGGGACAGAACCAAACACCTTCAAAAGGGACTGGGAAGTCCAACACATGACAGAAGCAAACTCTGTGAGACACCACAGTTCTTCTCCCCAAACACAAGCCATCAAACTTCTAAGTTCACTGATGTGGGTGATGCTGAAATTCAGCCAATGCACTCAGCATAACAGACCCCAAAAACCTTATTGGACAAAATGCAATTTGAATACCAGGCACCATATTTAAGGTAGGATGCTGCTTACAGGTACATACGTGCATTTTAGGATTCAAACTATTTCAGTGCATTTCCTTTTTGGAATTGTTGTAGTGGAAAGTAGTAGAGAAGAGCAACCCAAGGTCAATCACTCTGCTTCCTGATTTTCAAACACACAAAAAGCATTGTAGTAGTTGTGGACTCTTCAAAAGCATAACTCACACAAGGCAGATGTTTGGAGAAGAGTCATGTTCACATCAAATTGTGACTCGACATTTAACTACATCAAATGAGAATGATTTTGTGATTTAACTCAACCAACAGTTTCCCATACCCCCAATTTGATGCCAATTAACCGACAGCTAAAGGGAAGAAAAGGTTTGCAAGAACACTTTTCCTAGTGTATTTTCCTATTTTTCAGTACTGTGCTACTATTCCACAGAAGTAAACTATCCATGGCCAGTTGTGACTAAATAACAAAACTTTTCATAATACCAGGATTTTCCCAGTGAACCCACACTCTGTTGCATCACTCCAACAAGCTTAAAGAAAAGTAAACAATAAATAATTAAAGCAGTGTTCATGCTGCTGCTAATTCATAGGAAAAACAAATTGCTTCTGCAAAAAAACAGGTGGTGATCAGGCAGAAGGAGGAAAAGGCATTTGCTTCTTGGTAGGATCTCTGTAACAAAACATCAAATGAAGCAATATTCAACACTTCCCGTCCACTGATGTGAAAAGTGTTTAAAATTCAGCACCTCATTGGGCAAGGGCACCACATCTACCATGTCTGAGTACAACCATCTGAAATATAAAGAGTGTAGAAAAATTCATTGCTTGAACTCCCACCGTTGTCCGAAGAACATCAAAGCAGACAAAACACACCTCCTGCAGGATGAAGATGAATTCCTGAATCTACCTGTTACTTGTAATAGCACAACAGACCAAAACTCAACTCATATTTTTCAAACTGAGAAATGCATAAAGCAGGACTCACTTACTTGACAGTAATTTAGGGATCTGCTGCTGTCCACTCATAAGTGGCCGGGTGTACGGGTTCCCGTAAGCTCCAAGAGGTACTGCATTGGCATACATTCCTGGCATCCCTCTTTCCCTTGGCATTGCATGGCTATTATGGGTAAGAAATGAAGAGGAGAAAGAATAGGATGTTTTCACAAATGCCACCTTACAGTAAAGCTGCTACCTAGTCCATTAGATACCCAGCTCTTCCCAGTGCATCAGTGGAGATGAGGTGACATGATGTGGTGACTCACTTACATACAGGGGTCCCAGGCACACCACAAACAAAGCATATGCTCTGTGAGCTGGTGCTAGCAAAAACACTCAAGATCTTATAACAAATCCCAATAAACAGGAGGAAAAAAAAAAAAACATTTTCTCCAAGCTAGGTAAGATTTCAGTTCAAGTGAACTGTTAACACTGAAGGCAATGTTTGCCAGGCCTGGGGTGTTTTTTCTTGTGCAGAATTACATTCACATTAAGTCTTTAATGATCCTCGAGTCTGACACCCTGAAAAGAATTTAGTAAGACACAATCAGGAATGTAACTTTTTTTCACCCCTCATAACTGTGACGTGGAAGATGGTTCACAAATACAGTAGTAGAACAGATAACGCTTTCTAACGCATGAATATAAGAAAGGTTGCTACTTTTTCCTTCTCCCAGCTTCTCTACAGCTATACTAACTAGAATCATAAGGTGGGGAAAAATAAAAGAAAAAAAATAACTCACAGAGTTTAATTTTATTTGATAGTATTACAATCTACTTTAAAACATTCTCTGACAGACATGGCTCCCTATATTTCCCAGTAAGCAAACAACGTTTCATTTTATCTGTAATACACAGCCCCAGCTCATTCTGTTTTAGGTGTAGTACAATAATGCTTCAGAGCACAGAATGAAAGTTATCTTGACTTATGGAGAACTAATAAAAACTGACTGTGAAAACGCCTTGAAAAATGACAATCAAATGGATTGTAGGGTATAACACAAGTGCTTTAAATAAGGGTTTGTAAAACCCCTCATTTTTAAAAGCATGAAAGACATTCCTGGCTTTGTAATAGTATTAACTACCACTCCTGTGCAATATCTTCATTGTATCTTCTGTACTTCAATGGAGTATCCACCAAACAAGTTGAAAAAAGGAAAAAAAAAAAACCCAACAGGAAAGCTAATAAGAAATATTTTGTAGAAGAAAACAACCCCAATATAAACAACTACCCAAGGTATTACTGCAGAATTATTCTGTATGATTGTTATTAAAACTGAAAACAAATACTCACACATCAAAGTTTCCAGTATGGAACACCAGCATCTTAATCTAGCTTTTTTTTTTTTTTTTGTCCCCAACACCATGATGTTTCTTTGGGTTTTACGTTTGTTTTTAAAAGGGGAAATAAAGGAGTATAGTCAGCAGTACTGCCAGGCTTACCCTAAAGTTCTAAATGCTGACTGGTCCAAGTGGACTGGCTTTCTGTCTCGATTAAAACCAAGCTGTGGTCTCCAGGGCCTGCCATCATTGTTGGTCTTTTCCCAGTCTCCTGGCTTCAGAACTGGAGGAGGTTTCCTGAATATAAAAAAAACAGTTCCATAGTTTTTGGAGCAAATGCTCAGATTAATGAAAGAAAATTCAACTGTTTGAAATCTCACAACAGATACTTACTTTGCACCAGGTAACACGGTAGCCTTGAAAATGAAGTCTTCATCAAACTGCGGATCTTTGAAAGAGATACTGCAAGAAAATAATTTGAGAAGAGTGTTGAAAATTAAGAAAAGCAAGACGAACAATTACTTGCTGGTCAATTAACACTGACATGCACAACAGAAAAGACAAGATTCAAGAACCCAGGACTTCAACTGCACGGTGCTGGGTGTTGACTACATGGAGTTGGATCTCTCTGTTGTTTTCTATGGGGTGATGTTTTTCCTCCACTATCAGTATTCCATCCAAAAGAAAATTTAACGTTTAGAAAACAGTTAATGCTATGTATGGTAATGAAAGTATCTTTGGCAGACCTGTGAGTACAAATCTTCTAGTAAAAGCACTTGTACTTGATTAAGGTCAAAGGATACCATAGCAAGGATGGGAAAGATATCAGATTGCTACGCAGTCTACTCAAAAACATATAAAACATGGAAGTGGAATTTCCTGGAGCAGGGACTTTTTATTCCCAAAGGCAGCCTTGTACTTGTATGCAGTTCCACCAGTGAGATAGGGTTTTTTTCAGTGACATCTCAAAGAACCTCTATTTTGAGCCGTCTAGCATTACCCAAACTAAGAACAAAACATGGCTGGAAAACAATTTTATGCTGGTAGAATGCATTCTATAGCAGTTTGGGTTTGGTTTTGGTAAAGCTGCCCACACTCCAGTCTCCTGGTTTAAGTATCCACACTCCACCAGCTGCCAGGAAGAATTCTGAAGTACATAGGACCAGCTTGCTCGCTTCCTGTTCTCTCACCTCCAACCTTTTAATAAAGAAGAAAGCTAGGGATGCCAAGAAAGACAGAAGCAAATCACTAAGCAGACTAATCTCACTCTAACAGATGAAATAAACCTATTTTTCCTCTGAAAGAGAGAATGAATTAGACTCCAAGGAAAGAGAACAGTGGTCTCTTGGAAAATTCAATCAGAGTCAAAAGAACTGAAGAGTAGAACCATGACTACTCACACCATCTCAAAACACAGGAAGAAAAATCTTTGCAATAGAGGAATAGACAGAAGCATAAAATAATTCAAACCTCCTGACAGTTGCAGATGGAAAACGAGAAACTACTGGCTACTCATCACTCAGTGATGTTCTCATTTCAGAACATCTTTCAACAACATCCTGACAATCCACAGTTTAACATTTCTTATGGCCTCTAAGTAGTTGCACTAGTTGAACCAAGTTACACCTCTCTTGGGGAAAAAAAAAAGTTATTAAAGCAGATCACAAGTGATTTTCAGTGTCTCAAGTATCTTACGTGGCACAAGACATGAGAAGGTACAGGCTCAAGTATTAAATACCTACTCGACTGTGCCAAATTAAGTGAGAAAGACATAACACACTAGGTATAATACAGAAATTTGCTGTCGAGTGCAAGAGTCATTCAAATCATTTGTGACCACAAGATTTATCCTCGTAAAAACACTACAATATTTTTTATTCATCATGAAGTTTCCCAGTACCCTCCCAAACACCGCAGTCAGACAAAGATAGAATTGCTCCTATATATTCTGCAATTAGAAGGACAAAAAGATAAAAAAAAACAAAAAAAAAAAACAAAAAAAAAAAACAAAAAAAAAAAACAAAAAAAAAAAACAACCAACCAAAAAAAAATCACTGTTTGGGTGAAGCTTTTGATCTAACACGCTAGGAGCTGATTTTTAAAGGGACTGACAAGTACACGTCTCACAGAGAATATCCAACACTTGCAGGGCTGAAATATGCTACTAGGTGGGTTTGCCCTAAGAACAATGTGGAAAAGGTCCACCTGAGAGAACCCCTCTGTTAACCACAACTTCTAAAACAGGAAGCTGAAGAGAACCAGTTTCCAGAAGAGAGAAGGTACTCAGCAACAAAAAAAATCCTAGTAGTGGAAACAGCTTATGGGGAGAGAGCTCCCTCCCACAAGGTGAGGAGCCCAGCCATTCTGGGAGAGAAAAAGGAAGCAACCACTTCAGCTATCCCTGCAACGGGCATGCCACCACACACTTTGCTTAACCATCATGACCTAAACATGACTAATGTTATATTTTGAATTCAATTTTTACAGGGAAAAAAAAAGCCTAAATTAAGTTTCATTTTTTTCTTGAGATGGATTCTTCTGCAAATTCAAAACTATAAAACAGACTAAACTGAGTTTTCTTGCTGCAATCCATACATCAATGTATTTAAACCCACAGTTTACCTACCTGACTGCAGAATTTTGTGTAAGATCACGCAGCATTGGAACAGGAGACTCCACTGTCCTGGTGAGAGAAAAGGCTCTGTTAAACCAAGTAATGTTTCTTCAGTTTCAGCTCCACTTTCTCTGTAACTGCCACTGACAGTACTGTCAATTAAGCCTATAACAAATAAAAGACTTGAAAATTAGCTAGTCTTTTCTCTGCATCAAATTGCTGCATAAGCAGTGGAATTACAGAATTCTTATTTCTTAATAACATTACTTGTGCAGCTGACCATTCATGTGCACTCTCTCTAAGGTCTAATACTGGATTTGCACATTTCCCACTGTCCAAGAGTTACAGCTGTCTGCATCTCAGAAACCTCTCCACATCACTGAAGATTATAATAAGTCAACAGGTTCAGAGAGGGCATGAGAAGAACAGAGCAACACACGCACACAGACACCACATGGACACAAACTGGCTTCCTCAGGCAAAAAAGGCTCTGAAGAAATAAATATTTTTAGCAGTTTTACGAAGCACTTGAATAGTTTCCTTCCTAACTGAGATTTAATAGGCTGGGATGCAGCTGCTTCTTAACCCCTTCCTTCTTCCCTCCGGAGAACTTATATCCTCATGCTGAGTAGACAAACAACACGATAGAGAAAATTAACCTTATCAGTCAGAAGCTGGATCCCTTGGTTCATGTTACCATGCACAACCATCACACACACATGGGCACACGGGTCAAACTGTACACGTGCTTTGCTAAGAAGATCTGGATGAAATTCAGAGAGCTAGACACATTTTGAAGTGGGATATAAATACTGCCCTAGCTTCACAGAATTCCTAGCAAGCAAAATTCCTAAAAAATTCCTAAAACAAACAAAGCCCCACACATTTCTCATGCCCTAGACAAGGAGAGCAATGAGACAGTTTTCTTCTTCCTGCATTACTATTCCCTCTAAGAAGGAATTACCAAAACTTGCTCATATTCTTCACAAGCCATGAGAAGAATAGAGAACTGTATATTAGAGAGTGTGATCTAGGATACATTATCTGTCCAACAAAATCGGAGTATTTGTGCATTTAATAGAAATGAGTTACAGAACACCTGCTTATACCTCAAAGCCAAGTTAGATTAATGAATGCATATCCAACAAAGCAAAGATGACACTGATGATTTCTCGAACTAAATGCATTACCTTGAAAGAGGAAAAAAAAGAAAAGCTTATTTCCCTACGTGTAGTTGGTTAAGGTATATTCCTAAATTTAGGACTACAGCCTACACAGAAAACAGCAAAGCACATCGCAATCTGGATTTTTCTTTAACACAATTAAGATCAGCATGTAGGAAACAGGTTTTTTACTTTGAACAGCACGCCCTCCTGGAAGTCACATCAGCCTCTAAAATCAGAATTCATACAAATGCAAAAGACCAAAGCAACATGATTATACTCAGGAGGGCTACTACTCTCACTACTGCTTTTAGTATATAGTCCTGGTTTACCTATTATAGCTTAGTACAATGAGTGTTCTTACCTTTGAGTAATATGCTGATCATAACACACACCTACTGTGAATCCTAGCAGAAAGCACACTTGGCTTCAACCTAGATACACTGTCCTATCAGGGATTTTAGGTTTCTCATTGTTTTGTTGTTGTTGCCGTTGTTTTTCAGTTTAAATGCAGGCTTAACTGAAGAAAGTACCCTTTAAGTTACCCATCAGTCAACTGATGCTGAAAGTGCTAAAAGCTATACTCACTTATCAGGAAGAACAGCATTCTCATTCAGTGTAAGCTTTCCCTGGATTCCATAGCACAATTCTGGGGGCATATCCACTGGCTACAAAAAAAATATAACATGCCAGATGAAGCACACAATAAGAACTCCAGCCCTCATCACCTGCACAATCCTGTATGAACAAATATAACCTACCTCTGTATTTTTGGACTTGTACTGTTCCACAATAAAGTCACAAAGTGGGTGGTGTTTTCCAACAAAAAGAACATCACCACCAAGGCTGTTTCTTCTGTCTAGAAAAAATAATGAAGAAAACAGGTAACAGTTCAGAAGAAACAAAGAAGGAATACAGCATACCAGCACACTATTCCATTGCTTTCTCCACCAGCGCTCCTCCAGAGGAAAGCTTCAGTGTTGTTTATGAGAAGGCTCTGCAGGTTTTTAGTATCTCCACCCAGAATAGGATGCCCCTGGTCACAAAGACCAGCAGTAGACAGTGTAAGAATGGAAATTCTGTGCTTGGTGGGAAGAATCTTGAATTCAGAACAAAGTGATGGCAAGGACTAGGTTGAAAAGAAATCTCCCATGATTGCTTTACCTACAAGAACTGGCTAACCAGGTATATCTTGTACAATGCTGAAAGTAAAGCACAATTTTACTTATATAGATTGAACACAAAGCTTCACACACTGTAACTGGACACAGTCAGACTGATAACCAACTCTAATTTTGAAATACAAGTTGGCTCTTTGATTCCAACACATCCATCTACCAATTACTTCCACAATGTATGCTGGTAGGAGATTCTGACGTGACTAAGTCACCATCTAATTTCCAGGCTAGATCATATGCAAAGTCTACTTCATTAAAATAAAAGCAAAAGTTAAAGTTAAAAAAAAAAAATCCATCAAGAATCATTTTAATTACCAACACTATCCACAGAGAAGTGGATATAGCTTGGCATAATTCAGTTCCTGCTCATTTAATGCTTAAAGCTATTGAAACCACAGTAAAATCAAGTTCTGATGAATAACACTGCAGTCACAACAAAATAACATAATCCTTACTTTCTTCAGGAGTGAGGTCAGGATAGACTTCTTCCAAGGCAGCTCTAAGGCGTCGCTCATCAACAAATGGCAATAACGCAACACCTACAAAAATCAAATCATTCAATTTCAGCAGGTGTGAAAAACAGTCACTGCTTTGAGGCAAGTCAGGAGAAAACCATGTGAAAAAAGAATCTACCCAGAAGGACAACACAAAAAATTAAAAAAGCACTGACCTCTTCTAGTAGAAAAACTCGAAGCATCAGGCAAGCATCTTACTTGTGGTACTATCCTACTACAAGTTGTCTTTGCTACGCACACTGCTCAGATGAACAAATGTTGGATGCTGCTCTCCATACCAAAACAAGCTAAATTATAGTCCATTAACTACAGTACTCTCACTCAGAGAGGAAAGGAAAAAGTTAGTAGTAGCATGGGGGTTTGGGAAAACACGACTGTCACAGGTTTTAACTTTTGTTGTGTTTGAGATCACCCAGGCTACTTATGCTGTATGACACTGTGTGTGCTCAACCATTCTGCTAACTACTAATGCTTTAAACCAACGTTCTCAAAACCATGACCTGAAAGCTTGAAGAGGCAGCCCAAGCATTGCAACTTCCTAAGACACCGTTGTAAAGAACAGAGAAAAGATGAGACTGAACTGATGTGTTCTGAGCAGCTACGGTTTGAGAAATGATAAACAGGTGTTTGTCAATGGCTATAATAAATGCTTTACCTCACTGTACCATCAGTATGGTAAAAAAGAAAATAAATTCAGAGTTTGGGACTCTGCAGGCTGCTGAGGAGAGGAGGAAAAGTAGTACAGGATGAAAAAGAGTGTGTATGTCTGAGCACTCCTCTATTCTCCTCTCTTCTCACAGTCTGGGGAGAGAGAGACTTGGAAGCAGCATCTACTACCCATATCAGCTTCATTTACGAATAAGATGAGGTCATTAAGACAGTCATTATTTATCTCATTTGCTAAAGATACTCTCCCAACAGAATTTGATTCTACTNTAGTAGAAAAACTCGAAGCATCAGGCAAGCATCTTACTTGTGGTACTATCCTACTACAAGTTGTCTTTGCTACGCACACTGCTCAGATGAACAAATGTTGGATGCTGCTCTCCATACCAAAACAAGCTAAATTATAGTCCATTAACTACAGTACTCTCACTCAGAGAGGAAAGGAAAAAGTTAGTAGTAGCATGGGGGTTTGGGAAAACACGACTGTCAGGTTTTAACTTTTGCTGTGTTTGAGATCACCCAGGCTACTTATGCTGTATGACACTGTGTGTGCTCAACCATTCTGCTAACTACTAATGCTTTAAACCAACGTTCTCAAAACCATGACCTGAAAGCTTGAAAGAGGCAGCCCAAGCATTGCAACTTCCTAAGACACCGTTGTAAAGAACAGAGAAAAGACGAGTCTGAACTGATGTGTTCTGAGCAGCTACGGTTTGAGAAATGATAAACAGGTGTTTGTCAATGGCTATAATAAATGCTTTACCTCACTGTACCATCAGTATGGTAAAAAAGAAAATAAATTCAGAGTTTGGGACTCTGCAGGCTGCTGAGGAGAGGAGGAAAAGTAGTACAGGATGAAAAAGAGTGTGTATGTCTGAGCACTCCTCTATTCTCCTCTCTTCTCACAGTCTGGGGAGAGAGAGACTTGGAAGCAGCATCTACTACCCATATCAGCTTCATTTACGAATAAGATGAGGTCATTAAGACAGTCATTATTTATCTCATTTGCTAAAGATACTCTCCCAACAGAATTTGATTCTACTTTATTCAATTTATTAAGAGATAACAACGGAAGAAATCACTATGTTCAGACATGTGGTGATACAGATTATATTATCCATTAGGGACTATTCATGTTAGCTATTAGTTTCACTCCCAAGTAACGTGGAGGTTTCTCTCAGGACCAAAATTCCTCACTAAGCAGTACATCTCACAACATTTCTGAGCCCACTCTTAATGATATTTGATAAAACTGGAGAACAGTAATCCCTTGTGTGCTCCAGTATTTTTCTTCAATTATCAACTCTAAAAAGCACTAAGAAGTTTACTGTGGAAATTCTTTAAAAGATTTACTTCTGTCATCTTTATTAAAGGTTTTAATCTAGAGTTATTATTCTAGCTTTTAACTTCATTTCCCTTACCACAAACAGTAGAGCTTTATCTGACCATGACAACAGCTTGCTTCTACTGATGGGCTTTCTACTGACGATATTCAGTTTCCTATTTGCATCTGCACCAGTTCTACCAGCAGGCAGGTCTCAGACATATTTGTCATTAGATAAGTTTTAAATATGTCAGTATGAAGACTGACAGTGTCTCAGAATATTATTTAGCTGGGACCAGAGCAGTACAGTCCACAGCTGTCTACCACATGCAAGAAAGCTGCACTGTTCTTGCTGTGCAAGCACAGGAGGCTGACTTCCACACTAACTGACTCCTGCTGTTATCACATGCAGCACAAGATCACAGTCACATTCGAATTTCAACTGGGACTACTTGTGAAGGGAAGCACTGATAGCTTACCCTGGAAAGCAAACTGTTCTCACCTTCACTACACAGCAGCAGAATGATAGCGAAATATGAATGAAGCATTCATAACCCATGGAATTACAGAAAGGACCAATGGTGAACCTGCTGGAGCACAATTACATCTCTAATATGAAGATCTACGGATGTTCTATCAACAACACAAGGTATACCAGACACTTCTACAAAGACATTTCTAGCTTGGAAATTATATCTTGTTTCACAATCATCTCTTAAACATGAGAATTCTGGATGCTAATCCAAAAAAAGGACTTATAATATGCATTAAATGAATCAAAAGTCATGTTACAGACTGCTGAAAGCACATGGAAGCTACTTAAAACACTACTGCTTTAAACTGTAAATTTGGTAACCAGACTAAAGGAATAAGGACAGCTGCCAGAACTAACCACAGGGGGTAAGAAAGACCTTGGAGTCACGGAGCAAAAACATGCTAAGCAACATATCTCATAAGATTCAGGTCTATTTGTTTTGATTTTGGATCAGTACCAGGAGTAAATCACTGGTGTGTCTACCTGGCTATTTCAAAGTACAGGTGAGATGATTTAGGGAAGGAACCACACCATCACAGATGTTGGCAGGAACCCTTGGAGACAATCTTGTCCACACCCCTGCTCAAGCACAGTCACAGGTTGTCCATAACTACATCCAGTTAAATTTGAAGCATCTCTGAGGACAGAATCTACAACTCCTCTAGGTTAGGATGTTCCAGCATTTGACCGCTCTCAAAGGGAAAAAAAGTGTTTTATTATTTTCAGATGGAATTTCATGAGTTTCAATTTGCGCCCAAATCATTATTTATACATCTAATAGAGCTGTTACACTGCTGGCTGAATACCAGATAGGAAATTTGGCAGCTCATTAAAACTAATATTCTCTAAAGGAAAAGACCCTATTAAACACTACATCCATTTCCTCATTCTTTGTACACATTCAAGTATTTCTGTGTTTCTCAGCATTTTTCACTAGGTACTAATGAGCCACTGATTGAACAGAGTAAGATCCATTAGTTAAGCACAAATACAAGAGACAATACATAGTAAGGCTGATGAAAACAGAAAAGGGATTAATCTAGCTCAGGACAAATTAACAAATCTAGAAGGACTGCTGAAATTACTACTAATCATTGCCAATCCTGAATCAGTTTCTGAATCATAATTTGTTACTCGAGGAAATTTCTTCTTAAAAATACAGCTGCTGCAAAATACTTCTCCCCCACACCAGGTAATACACGTTACTGTTGTTACTCTGTGTGCCATTATCTCCCCAGCATCATTTCCCATTTTCTTCCTGTTTTCACAGGTCAACATACTGTAGTTCAAAAGAAGAAACCTCAAGTTTTACCTTGCCAAGCGTACTTCTTCCCATTCAGATCAATAGCAAAGTCTTCAGGGTAGAAGTCAATTATGCTCGATTCCTGTATTTGAGAATAATGACAAAATCATTAATACCAATTGACCAAGAACCTCACATACATATGCTTTGTGTTAGCTCACACTCTGCTAAGGAGGATGCAAAGAACTCTGACTAAGCACCATTTGAATAAGAAGTTAGGTAGGGCATTCCTTTTACCTAGACTATCAGAACAAGAAATCAAGTAGGATAGGAGAACCCCTGACAACAGGTCTCTGCTCCCCAGATGAGTTTCACAGTTTCTTACAGAAAGTGACTGTTACTAAAGCATTAACAATGTCACAAATAGCTCTTCCTTGCTGAAAAATCTGATTCCAAAAGATCACACGTAAGGATGTTTCACCTCTACAATCTGCCAAAAACATTCCCTTCTGTTCCCTGTTTCTTTTTCTGCCTGAAGTCGAAAGCAGCAAGCCACGGTCACACAAATCAGCAAGACAGCAAAACCTCACAGAGAAGAACAAACCAATGATTCTTACCGGATCTGTCATGAGCTTCCTCCAGGTCGGAGGCAGAAAATTTCCACTTGCAGCTGGAAATACTCCCATCAGTTGCTCAAGAGGCTTGAACTGTCAAAAGTAAACCAGCAGATGTAGGACATTTCTAGTGAGCTGTTAAATCATAAATAAACGAGTAAGCCCTACCGGTTTTGAGCCCTTTTCAAAATCTGAGGGCATGTCTGCAATACCCTCAAAGTCAGAAGCAAACGGAGCGTAGTGGAAAGGGTAATACCAGTTCCAGGAGGCACAGCCCTAGGACACCAAAACAAGAGAAGTAAAATCAGACAAATCAGAAGCTTAAAAGAAAAATAAATTAAGTACATCAAACAGCCCAGTAACTAAAGTTGACAAAACTTAGCCCAGCATCAACCGGGAAAAAGAGAAGTCCCCATGATTAGAAAAGAAAGAGCTCTTGCCTCTAAAGGTACTCTGGACTTCAGGTTGGGATTTAATTTTTCATAGCCAGATTAGAGCGAGTGAGTTCACTGGATAGTGAATGGAGACCTCGGGCATTTCCTCGGCAGCACAGAACAGCACATAGACTTCTCTGCCAGAGTACTCCTGCTATGTGCTATGTCTGAGTCACTAAGGGAGACAGCCAAAGAGACAGACCTAGCACCATAACAACACAAAAGACCTTACAGCACAATCTTAACCTTAACTTCAGGACACTGCAACAAACCTCATGCTTATTTCCTCCCCCTTCAGCCAGAACACACATACACACACACAGTCCAATAAAACCAAACAGAAAAATGTCTCGCCAAGAGCAGGAGGTTGCAGTCTATCCACAGTTAACCAGGCCCTGGGGTTAAGTACATCAGCTTATGGCAACCAGACACATTTTGAACTCATGTAGAGAGTTTCTGGCACATCTCAGAGCATGGCAGCACAGAGGAGGAATTCACAAGTTCCCCGTAGCAGTATGACTGCACAAGTCAAAGCCATAACAGAGGTCTCTACAGGAGTAGTAGTAGTATTTTTCTGGCAGCATACACTTTGCAGCACTGCTTTTCCAAGCTAAATGTGAGGGACCAGAAAACCCTGATACAAAGCACTCCACATCACATGAGTATCTGAACGGTGTTTGTTGCAGCCTGAAAAGGCATTGCTTTAATTAATTACTTTTGTACTCTGTAAAAGCACAGACACGAGCATGTCAGGTAACATTTCGTTTTACCTTCTTACTATTCCACCTTGAACACTGGGAAATATAAAATGTATTCACTTGAAAGTGGCAAAATAATACTCAAAAAGAAGAAAAGAAAGTCAATTCAAACATCGGTACACAATGCACTTTAAAGGAAATGTGTCTCTACAAGGTCTAAGTCAAGTTTTCACCTCCTCAGCTATTTTTCTTAGCAGTACCACTTGAAACAAAAGCCTACTGTTTAGACTTCCAGTGTTGAATAAGTAAATGTCAACGAGGCTCCTCCAGTGATATTTTTGGTATAAAGCTACAGAGACTTTCATTATCGGATGCAATTCTTCACACAGTTTCAGTATATGTCAGGAGCCAGGTGGACTGGGGGTCTTTTTTGCCCCCCAAACAGATGTTCCTACTGGCGTGACACCTTCTCCATCATTAGCTTTTTATAGGAGTAGAAAAACATACAGCATTCTTCCTGTTTTATGGACAGTCAGCAGTGGTTGGTTACTGGAAGGATTTTATTTTATTTTTTTCTACTGGTCACAATACAAAGAAGCAAACCTATCTTGAAATCCTTACAGTCCAGAAGTCAACTCGGCGGGTGTATGGGCAGAAAGTCATCTGACTGCTGTTCTAATACAACAGACATATTGTCTCCTCACATACAGCAGCTTCTAGTACCTTCCCGACACGATAACAGCTCTGTTATTTGAGTACAGACAACAGCAGCATGTGCAAATATTTCACTGCTGCAGCACTTTAGGTCTGCAATATCATTTTTGATCAGGTCTAGAGAGACTTGGTTTTTTTTTTGTTTTTTGTTTTTTTTTTACAAGTACTCTGGACACAAAGCAAACTAGCAAAGGAAACCCTAACCATTTGTGTTTGTCCACCAAGCTTTAATTTGGAACCTTACTAAACCAGAAATACTTTCTGTGCAGACACTTTTCCTTGAGATCTTATTTGCACTCCTCAATTTCCTTGAGAGCACTGTGGTCCTGCCTGAAGCCTCAAGTTATCAACCTCACTGATTTATTTTCTCTGCAACTGTAATCATCTACTGCTCCTGTACGTATCAGTCACCTCAGTCTACAAACTCTAAAAGACAATGAGCTATCTCATATATGCATCTCATTAGCTAAGCTGGTTTTACATGCTAAACTAGGCAACACTGCAGAGGGACCTGCACATTCGGCTTTATGTTCAGTTATAAATCAGTCCATCAGCTCTTATAATTTAAAGCCACAAACACCTCAGCAGTGCAAATGCAACTGAGGTTTGAATAGTTATAAAAAAACCCCACGCCATTTGCACAAGGCTACAGCACGCTCATAAGAGCAATGAATGTACATCCCACACTCACTTCTTTGAATAAAATAGCCTTAATGTTACAGCCTTCAGATGAACACAAACATTTCAGACCCCTTACAAGTATTCTCTCAATAACATCTAATTTCAGTTTCATCTATAAGCTAGACTGTCTTCTGCAGGGGTTTTGTACCACTGCCATACTGAAGGCAGTACTGACAGTTTTCCAGGATACATCTGTAGCTATTCTGAAGACTCATTTACAAAGCTCAGAGACACACTGGCACATACCGAGCTCTAGGAACACAACTGGCCACAATTAATAAGAACACAATAAGCTTCCAACAGACCTTAACTGTGTGCAGGACTGTGGGAACTGCCAAGGTGGAATTTCCAACGTGGCCATTAACTCCAGGTGATGTTTTTCCTCTGCAGGAGGTGGGATGTGCAGAGCTAAGTTCAACTCTCCTGCAGATCAGCTGCAACAGACTTGCTAGCCTTAAGCTGCAACTCCTCATCCACCATAACTCTAATAAGTTAATATAATCAAGTGGAGGATGCTTTTTTTTTTTTTTGTGTCATCCCAGAGGAGTAATTAAAAAAGCACATTAGAATAAGCACACATGTAAGGTATCTGCCCTGCCTGTGCTTCAGGTCAGACAGGTGTGAGCCTCCTATGAAGGGTGCACGGGCAAAGTATTGGAGATACAAAGCCAAGCTGAGAAAGATAAACTTCATCTGCCCAAGCAGATTCTATTCACAGCTCACGCACAAAATATAACTTTATCTTCAGAGCACGAAACTAGTTAATAACCAGCAGTGCAACAAAGGCCAACCTGACATCTCAATTATCAAAAGATTTAAATCAGATACAGATTACTTCAATCACAGTGCACTTCATGGAACATCATTACAATCTATGGTGCAGACCAGCAAGGCTGCTCCTTCCAAATTCTTGCTAGCATTTCACAGGCTTTGTGCTTTATTTTCTCATTGCCATTTGCCTTTTCACCAGCCACTGCACTGAAGGGGAAACACACATCAGTTCTTAATAAAGTAACAAGCTGCTGCTGTGTGTGAGGGACGAACTGCATTCAAATCTGAAGTGTCAAACAGAATGGCTACTTACATCTCCAGAAAAGCAATGCTTTTCAATAATAAGAAATGGAAAGTTATTATTTTCTGAGAAGAGGCAGGATGCAGACAATAGAATACTGAAGCTTCAGGGAAGAAAATAAGTACCTGATAATAATATCTGAGCACCCAGCAAAGCCCTTCAACATAGGACTGCACAACTTTACGACGGAATTTCTCATCAGATGCATCAACATCAAACTTGTTTTTATAGTAGCGTTGCTTCCAACCAGATTCCCATAACCTGCATGATAAACAGATGTCAATACATGTCAATATTGTATGCCTCTTTACATCTCTGCATTAAAATTCAAAGCAAGTAACTTGCTACTTCTGTCCCACTTTTCTATACTAGGGGGAGTTCCACTCCTAATAAAACCAGCCCAAGTGTCATTATTTTATTAATAATAATCAATTGGTTTCCTGTTGCTGTTGAGACAAGCTGTGGTTACCAGCAGAATTATCAGAAACTCTGGAAGCCAGCACTTGCTGACTCACATTAGATGAGTTCCTTCTAATACAAGGATTTTCAACCTTTTGTGCCAGGCAGGGACATCGAGTCAAAAAACACAACCACAGACACAGTTTGTCCTTACTTCATGTAGCTCCCCCTTATGTCTGCCAAGGGATGGGGCAGGGAAAACAGCCACTTGCTCAACTGAACAGATGGACATTTGAATCCCTCAGCTCCAATGCAATATAATGGTTATAAAGGTTGCAACCTGTTTAAATTCCATACATATCTAAAGCACACAGGTTAACCTGTGAGGTCAACTCAAACTTACACAAGTCAAGCTCACGTTATACACATGAGGTCTTTAAGGTAGACAAAGGTTGCTTAAAACTGATCTACAACAAAAATAACCCCAACCTCTGTTTTGAACTAGTTGACTTGTACAAGGATATTTTTTATACTTGACCTGAGCTAGTTCAGCCATGATTCAAACTGCTGACAAGGTAGAAAAAACAAGGCAGGTTTTCAGGAGTGTAAGGCAGACAGCCAGGTGAGCAAGGACTAGGGTCACCTGTACTGATGCCTGGACAGAGTCAAAACCACCTACAGTCCCAGCAGCTGATTTTCGGAGTTCCCCCACAGCTGGGTACTTACACAAGCCCCAAAAGCCTTCCCTAGCAACTTTAACAAAAATTATAACGTCTTCAACCTTTAACTCAGGGGTAATGGCTTGATTTAAACCTCTGATAAATTCAAACTCACTGGTTAATTCACTTGCAGTTAATTCTTATCAAATTCCTACCCTTTAATCACCTGGGGAACATCATTTAAGAAATTCAACATGGTTAAAGATGGGCTTCCTACCACAACTTCCTTCCCTGACAGTCAAAATAACACTGTAAGCGAATTTTATGGGTTAAATAGCTCAAAAATTCAACTGCAGAGCAGTGGCATTCAGCTCACATCATCAAAGCTGAACAGTGGATGTCTAGCCAATCTAGTGCATGGTCTCACAGGGAGTAGTGGCTTGCAGGATGAAAACCTGCACGCATACTAATCTAGATACTTAGATTTAACAGCTATAGCTTACACATCTCACTGGAATTTACTGAATATTCTAACCCTCCACATTAATTACTGGTGGATAAAAAGATCATAGGAAAGCATCTGAAGGCACTGCTGTGCTAAGCTAGTTGCAGTCTAATTAATGCCATTTATTTCAGCAATTTGCTAACAAAGTACTACATAAAATGGCTTCACCTGATATTATCCTCTGGCTCGGGTTCACTGTCACTGTCTTCAGATTTTCGCTTAATTCCTCGTGCTGGGGATGGGGAGCCATCAGAATTGAGACTGGTATTTGGGGACATCGTCGTCTAGGGTCATAATTAATACAGATGAATAGAGGGGAAGAAAAGATTTATTAGAAGTTTTAAATTCAAGTTAAAACTAAGTTATGCAATAAAGCAAAATCACACTCATTCTAGACCTCCAAAAACTCAAAGCAACAGTTATACAGCTCTTTAACTATTAAGTCAAGCAGCAAAGGAAAAGAAGAACTCCAAAGGCACTGATTTCATTGTATTTGAGAATGAAAAAGATGCAGTGAACAAGATAGTTGAAAACAATAAGACATGCCATTTTGATGTATTCCAATTCTGGAATACAACTGTTGTCTTAAGTCCTACAGCTTACGTTATGACTTCATTTTATACTGACAGTGAAAAATGAGTATGCAGAGCACCATACAAATGCTGCTTGTAATAGAAAACCAGCAGAGACACTGTTTCCTCGTGGCTGATCCCTTAAACTCCTTTCAGATGCATGTCTTTTAATATTGCAGTCAAGAAAAGATCGCCCCTTTTCACCTCTACAAAGCTAAGACAAATAATTGCAATAAAATAATAGTAGTCCTTATAAATGAAACCTCAGCAAGTACACAGACTCCATAAAGTAATTCATTAGCTTAACCCACTTGCAGGAGTTTCAAGATTAAAATGGAAGACTAGCAGAAACCACACTTTAAATAAAGCAGATTATATTTATTCAGACTTAAAAAAACAAAACAGTCTTTGTGGTGAAAAGAATCATTAATTAGACATACATTCAGTGTTTTAAGGAAAATTTATGAACAGATGGAAAGTTAGCAATAGTTCATATTTCAAGTAACAACTGACACTGTTAACACAACACTGAGCTTACTTCCAGTTATTCATTACTTTCTAATACCTTTCTAAAAATTTGATCAGTTTCACCTCCTCCCAGTGAGAAGCAAAGCTTGAGGATATTTAGAAACACTTCCCCAAACAGATGGGTATTAAAAAAAACATTACTTTCCAAAAGAAAAATACACGTGCTCTTCAATAATGACCTGTGTTCCAGATCATTTTTAATGGTTACAAGTTTTGCATAACACTTCTGCTAGAAAAGGTACTGAGAATTAAACTAGAGAGACTGTGAGAGCTTACTGGCATACAACAGAGATGTACAGCACGGGGAAACGTGGTGTGGAATGGTGCCATTGTGCACACCTCGTTAATGGCAATTTGCATTATCCTTCATATACACAGCCCTTCTGACATCCTGTTCTGAACAACTCGTACACACACACACTCTTCAGTGAAAGAAATTCACAAAATGCACACATTCACTAGTATTTCATATAGATTCCCTCAAGCATGGGAATTTAAGAGTTGAAGGAACAGTTTCAGCACAATCAAGCTATGCCCCAACTCTCAGGTTATTTCCCCAGTTCTCAACATTACTGAGTGACAAGAAGTCCCCACAGAAAAATAACCACCAAACAGGCCTACAGGATGTGATTACTGCCCATTTTATTTGTAAATACTTTTAAACATCTACTTACCGAGTTCTGTCTGTCGTGCATTCTCATTTCAAAGGCAGTTTGCCTGGGGTTACTGACTGCCTGAGGACTGGATCGATTTCCCAGAGCCTGAGGGGAAAACTGTCCACCAGGAATAAAAGCAGGATGATCTCTCTAGAAAACAAACACATACATTTACGCTGAAAAATAAATGCAATCTCCACAGCAATGTGGTGATGTTCCCACAATTTTCAGATTAGCACCTTATGTAGAATAAGCACAGTTCACCCTCTCAGTTCATCTTAGATTAGTTATGTTTAACAATCTTAATCAGACATCAGATTTTAAAGAATTCGGGTTATGCAGATTAGAAAGGGCAGACACGTTCCAAGAACAGTTAATGCTTCTCTAACATGTTTGTGAAACATGTGACAACACTGACTAGCTTCCACACAGAACTGTGTGATAACCATAGTTTGGGGTGTCTTTCTTTGTCCAATTCCTTCAATCAAAACTCCAGTTTACAAAAAGCCATGAAAAAAAAACCAAAAAGCAACCTCTAAAGTAGTTTACACGCAGCCTAGAAAATGCCATGATTACAACCACAGCTTCAGCTGACACATTCATTGGACTATAGCACATTTTAATTATTGCTAGTTTTTGCATTGTGAAAGAAATGAATTTACCTTCATCCTTTTCCTTTTTTCTTTTTGCCGTCTTTTAAAGTTATCCTAGGTAATAAATAAAGAAAATGTCACACAGATTTCTTGGAAACATTTTGTTATAATCCTCAAACCATCAAAAGACTGTAAGGTTTTCGAGTAATGCTCTGAATAAGACTTAAATCAGTTCTTGGATTTACGGATACAATGCAGGTTGGCTAGAAACTTCTACCTTACCCTGAAAACCTAAAGAGAAGAGTTGCTGTTTATTCAAAGGCCCTTAATTTTGGTTAGGACTCAAATAACCTAATAAGCTTAACAACAACTTCAGTTTAAGGTGACACCAGTGTCAAAGGACTAAGTAACAACACATGCCTAAGCTCCTTGACTGGAGTGGAACATCTGCCAAAAAGCCAAGAGAGACAAAGTCCTAGCAAAGGAAAACGGGCGCAAGGAAAGATCTTGGCCACAGGACACTGAGAGCTTGCACAAATTAGTATTTCAACTTCAAGAGAAGCATAGGCTGATGCAATTAGAAATCAGACATTCTGGCAGCACTGGTACTTTTTGACTGAATAGTAAATACAGATTTCTTCCTTCATTCACAAGTGTTTCATCCCCCATCCTTGATGAACAAACCACAGTCTGTCTGCCAAGAACTGCACGAGCAGACTGCAGAGACAGACCAAAAGAACAATTCCTGGACAAATTTCAAATTGCAGGAGGAAATGAAAGGCAAGAATGCACTCTGAACTCATACTTTAGTATTCCATCCCTGTACAGAAAAAAATCCTTGCTTAGTTTTCATAGTGGCTATTCAAAAAGTGGCAGAACTCGCATACAGTTCTCCTTTTGTTGCTACTTGAGATAGCAACCAGAAGCAAAATGCCCTGCACTCCAGGAAAAGCAAATCAACTAGAAGCACTTCACTAATTCTCAAATATGGAGGAAGCCACTAGAGACATCAACAAAACACAAAGGCTTTTTTCTCATATTCTGTTAAGCAGCGTCACAGTAACACAAGTGATGAAAACAGAACTCCAAGAATACAAAGTGGAAATTACATCATCGTCTTTTCGCTTCTTGAAAATACTGTCTTCAACTTCTCCAACAGCTAACATGATCATCTGGACGCGCTGCAGGTTGACAAAACCACTTTCTGTGAGATAGCCCTGTAAAATACAGAACAACGTGGTTCAAAAGCCAATCTGTTTTTGTAGCAAACAGTCAGATACTTTAATAAAATGGAACAAAAAATATTACCCCAGTTTTGTGCACCACGTTTTTATATATGTTAACCAAGCGATCGATTGCTCCCTCCCTACAAAGCAAACAAACAAAAGCATGAGACTTGGCATTTAAAGCTACAAGTAGGTATACTTGAAGGAAAGTATATTCTTATTCTCATGTACCTGATCTCCAGAGAAGGCAGATGAGGAAGAAAGTCATTTCCAACAAAGAAGCACATAAAGACCCAGTCATCAACGCTTCTTTCAAAATCAAAAGTGAAAGGTAAACTGGCCATAGTGAGTTCTCTTTCTAAATACTGCAACACACACAAAAGACACCAAGAACCTTTGTGAACAGAGTTTAACGACACTACTAAGTCCCCTATATATGAACCATTGCTTCCACATACCTCTCGCAGAACACATAAGCGGATGAAAATAAATTCTTGTTCAGAGGCAGGAAGACTGTCTGCAAACTGATCATGCTAAAACAGAAGGAAATAAGTGAATTACATCCAAGCTCACTTTAAAGTTCATCCTGCTCAATTTTAAAGCATACTCAGAAAGGAGCTAATTGATACACAAGCATTGGTCCTCAAGTTCTTATGCCAAGCATGCATTTTATTACTTCGTGTGTCCTAAGTTACTGATTCTCCTCCCCTGCCAGTGGGGAAAGAAAACTATTAAGTGAGGAAGTTAGATTTCACATAGTATTTACATGCTACAGAATTATAATTTCATTAACATAAAAGGAAAGCCAGGCAATTCCAGTAGCATAATTTAGATGACAGAATTTTGCTTCAGACAAAATCAACAGCAAGACATGAGGACATCGTTAAGACACAAATCAGCTCACACTGCAAAGAATTTTTAACAAGTATCACAGTTCTTACCTTGCCTTGTTTTTCTCTGGGCAAACCTTGACAATCCTTAACCTCGTGCCCCATTTGGTTACAAAGGGCACATGGTTTGGGTTTATTTGGTTTAAACTCTTCTCGAATTATGGTGAAATGTGGTTCATGTGTAGCTAATCCAAGCATAATCAGATCAGCTACCAAAAGAGAAGAATAAAACAGAATGAAAGACAAATATTAAGCATTTTCCAGGTACGTTCTACTTTAAGCAAGTGTGAATGCAAATATGGGTTTACCCACAAAGAACCCAGATAGTACAACCAAGTGAGAGTCAGCCCTTCAGCCACACACAGTGCTAAGACCACTCCCCAGATATTACACAGCGTCAAAAACTAACAAATGCACCAGATTATTTATACAAATGCAAACTAAACACTAATCACTAGAGCTCAACTCAATCAAAAAACAGCAGAAGAAAGTTTACCACGAGATACATTGTCAGCAAAGAACTCACCATCAGCCCCACACAGGCAATGATGTGTGTTCGGGTCATGGTTTGGCTGAGCTGTGTGAAAGAAAATGACACAACTTTGGTTCAATAAACTTAAAAACAGGTTCGAAATAATGTGCAATACTGAGTTTTGTTGCAAGTATACCTCTCTGTCTTCTAATGTAATCCATGATTTTATGTTCACCTTCGCCAGGAGCACTTGCGTCGGACAAAATTACCTGTGAAGATTTACACATCAGGTGATCAGTTTATGCTGCCACCCTTAAAAAACACCCACAAAAATATGTTAACAGCGGGCAGTTCAAGTATGCTTAAGTCAGATTCAGTATATGAAATCCTAATTTGGAGTGTCAACCACCACGTTATGACTCAAAAATCAATTATTTAAGAGTGTGGGTCCTCTGAGCAGACCTTAATTTTTCTCTGACTTCGGGATGAAGCTGATATATTGATTAAAATACCACTGATATTATATTGTTAGCTTCCGGGTAAATTAAATGTGTAACTGAAACACAGGGTTGTCAGAAACAGAAGTTGATAGGGCTGGAGTGGCTGAGTAACAGTAGAAGAGAATCTCAAAGTCCAGAAAGGGATGAAAGCTGCTATGAATAATTTTTATTGACTGACACCTACTGTACATCATTAGAATTATAGAAAAAAAAAATGCAGTCTGAAACAACAATCAAGTTAAAAATAAAGAGTGAAAAGAACACACGTACAGTGCATCATGACTTTTTTCCCCTAAGATAATAAAGTATTCCTAAAACCCTGTCTCCTATTATATCAAACTGCAGCTTACAATATCAGATCTTCTCATTGCTCTTAAATGAAATCAAAACAAATGGTGCTTTTAGATTGAGTTATTAGGATGAAATACACCACCAAAGTCCAGCAGAATGTGCAAGTTGGTCCATTATTAATAACTGTGCGAGAAGATGAGACAAATCTGTTGAATTTACACTCTTCAGTCACATCCCAACCTAGCCTAATAGATCACCTTAATTTTCCTGAAGTATCCAACTGTGAAACTTACTGTCAAATTTTTCCACCCTGGGTCACTGTTCAAACGGTCAGCGATGTAATAGCGGAGACATTTGGCAAGATTGTCCATAAACTCTGTTCCCTAGAAAGTGACAGAAGAAAATAAATTAAGCCATCATCCAGATACTGACAATTGCTGCTTGAGTGCAAGATCACTTACTGGGGTAATACAGTTGCTGTCAAATCTTTCCTTCACTTCCTCCGGAGGAAGAATGCCACCTAGAGCAATAAAGACATTTAACAGAAGTAAACCAAAAGGGAACGTTAAAAACATTTTTGCATGGCAAAAACCCTGATTGCTGCCCTGAGTAATAAACATTTAGTAAAAGATTACTTTGTTTCAAAAACAAAACAAGTCTTACCACTACATCACTTTCCTCTGGAAATTAAGTACTAGTACTCTTACAAACATTGTTACTTCAGAGCAGTGACTTCACTACTTGTTTAGACAAAAACTAAAAGTCTCAAAGAAATTAAGCTTGCTAATAGAGATAAAACATTAGGAAACACTTTTCTTGTACATTCTCCCCTACGTTGCCACTAGTTAATTCACCTGAGCTCCCAAACAAGATTACACCAACTTCTTATCTCTGAGCTTCATAAAAAGGTTCTTCATACCCTAGAAATGCTACAGAAAGACAAAAGAGCATGTCCTCTGTTTTTAACCTCTAACAAGGCTATGCTTTCACTTGGAAGGCCACATTACTTCCTCCTACAGTCAGTCACCTGAACTAATTTCTCCAGCACAACCAGTATCCTTCAGCTACAAACACTGACAGCAATACGACTGAGGGCACTCTCAAACCACACTGACACTGCACTGCTCCCAGGAGTGAAGTTTCCAATCTAAGTACCTGTTCTTCCTTGCAGTACATTCATTATTACTACACAGCAACACCTTCACATGACCTCTACTGCTAGGTGTCACCTAACTTTTTGTTAGGCCCCAAAAATATTCCTTCCTTTCTGTAAGAGTTTTGCTTAGCTTCCCACTACCACATTTAGCCCCGTTCTTCCGTTCACTTTCTTCCTAAAGGAATTAAAAGTACTCAACACAAATCCATTTCAGGCAGGAAAACAGAAATCAAAAGTGACATTTTATCTTGGATCTTATCCTGGAGAAGAACCCTCCTTCTCCTATAATGCACAGAGATATTCAGAGACTACAGTGTCCCTTTTCTAACCCTTACTGAAACACTGAAAACAGAAGGTGCTTGAAAAACAATGTCAGGTATAGTCACAGCTTTACCTTTTGACAGAATTTCTTGTCTTATTTTTTGCTTCTCTTCAGCAGCTTCCATTCCCTCCTTTGATGCCCTGAACCTTCTTGACCTCTGCTGATTCATTTTTGCACGTGGAGCCTAGAACAGGTAACATAATGCTAGGGGTAAGTTACTGCATCTATACAATTATTTTCCCTCTGTTGGTGGTTTCTGGTCCCCCAGACAAGCTTTTCAAAACTGGTCAATTTGTGACTATACAACCACCAAACACAAGGTATTACTGTAACCAAAGCTGGGACTCTGATCAGCTTAGCTGCGTAGAGTTGTACAAACTTCAGAAAAGACTTCATAAGCCTCTCAGCAAAGGCAGCCCAGCAGCATTCACAAATGTACCCTCATTTCAGAAACACACAGTGCCCCAGGATTCTAAGATTCCCTTAATAAACTAAGTCTACGAGGCCATGTATCCAAGAAGCGTTATCTATTACGTAACACTTTCTCCAAAACTCCTAACACTGTATCCACAGCTCTATTTTCAAAATACTAGAGCAGACAGTACTTAGGACAGGGGCATTTTTAAAAGGATACATCACCATTTAGCTTGGATTGCTTTCACACATATGAACACAACAGGAACCTCTGCACTTGTGTATCTTTAAATAGAAAGGTTTTTACTCGAATTCATCTTACCTCGGAGAAGCTGAAAAGCCTAGAAAAACAGCCACAGCTTAGCCCAGACAGAAGCCTGTCAAGCTACTTCAGTGTGCCTCAGTGAGGCCACACAATGTGGATACAAATACATTCAGTAAAGTGAAGTTTTTAATGAAGTGTGGTATGTTTCATTAGGCTAACTGATGTACTGGTGGGACAGTGTCTGCTTGAAGCTAGAATGTGAAACATTTCTTGGCGTGATCAAGTCACAGCTCACTTTAAGTGCACCTGCTTAAACAGTTTTCTGGTCAGCTACATAAAGGAACAGGTGAAATAATTTCAGAGCTTTACTGCCTTATGGAAGTTTCCTGCTTTGCAAAAGCAAAGTTCAGACTGCAAGAGACTTCATCAGCCAGCTGATGAAATCCTGTGGATAAAACTCATTAATAGTTCTGAATACACCCTATTTCATTAACTGCATATTTAACCTGCACATTTTTCATTTTAGAAAACTGTTCCTCAAAAGACCTTATCAGGATGGAGGGCATCAAACCTAGTTTTACAAAGAGCCATTACCATGAATTAAATTCAATCAATACTTACTACTCCATCTATAGCCATGTAGAGAAGTCGCCTTGGTCTCACAATGTTGAAGATCCTGTCAATGTACTCAAAAATGGCAACCATCATTTCATCCTCATTTTTAGGTGCTGGCCTACAACGTAGAACATTAAATTTTAAACGTGAAATGCTCCAAATGAGTCCTATTTATAGGTATTAAAGGAAATTGCCTTACTTGTCTTCTGGATGCGTACAAGGGTGAATGATACCATTCATATCCAAGTACAGATTATCAAACTCCACCTCATTGGGGTTTGGTTTGCTTGTATCAACTGAAGCCTTGACGCCATTGCATTCTTTGGCCTGCAAAAGCAGTCGGAACAATCACTTCAGTACTCAAATCATGCAAGGAAGACAACTAATCTGCACAGTATTAATGTACGGACTCAGAGGAAATCACAGAATCATTAAGGCTGGAAAAGGCCACTAAGGCAATCCAGTCCAAACATCAACCCATCACCACCACGCCCACTAAGCCATGCCCATCAGGGCAACATAATCACACCAAGGGAATTAGAAAAAGATAGCAAGAAACCCCAGACAGAATTACCTGGAGTTTCATTTTTACACTACAAACACAGCTTTGTTTTAAGACCTTTATAAAAACTAACATTACCTGAAGGCGTTATGATGACTTAAAGCAGAGCCAGTTTGCTCCTGCTGATCAGCACGTACTATAAATTTTGTTCCAAGAGATTTCCACACTATGTGTATTCCAGAAAAACTGTCCTTCCTACTGCCAGGAGCAGACAGGCTCCCTCAAAATGCAGGGAAGGAATTTCAAAGTGCATACAACAAGAAAGAAACGTCAAAAATATCTGCACTTTAAATGCTTGTTTTTTAAAACAACTTTCAAGATGGGCACATCTCAACGAACTCATGTTACTTTTTCTCTCTGCAATCCACTATTTAAACCCTGCAGATAAACTACGGGAGGAAGGAAGCAGCAGAGTCACAGAACTGTAGGGGTTGGAAGGGACCTCCAGAGATCATCGAGTTCAATCCCCTGCCAAAGCAGCTCCCAGCCCAGGTTCCAGATTCCACCCTACAGAGGAAAGAGTTCCTTTCAGATCCCACCAGACAAAAAAACTGCCATTTGGAGCGTAAGTTTATTATTTGTCTCGGCTACTACCAAATGCACCAAAGCACTGATACCCCTGAATTCTTCAGCTCCTGACCCTGAGTTTGACTGTGGATGCACTTGGTTAATCCCAGGCCCTACTTTCCACCTCTGAAGTAATCAGACTTGTAACTCTAACTGCTCCTTTCCTGTAGGCCTCAACCTAACCAGACATGGAGCTCAGGTCACAGCATGGACAGTAAACTCAGTGCTGAATTATAATTGCTCTAAGCACTGATGTTCTCAGAGCTCTTCAGTGTGTTTGATTACAAGCTAAAACACGTGACAAACCCAGAAGCACAGAGAAAACAAACTTCAGTGAATAGCCAGGAAGCAAATGTAACATCCATGCTAGAAGAGATCAAGAGGAAGCCAAATTCACTTTAAAGACTTTATGACTGGAAGGAGTTATAACACATCACAAAGTTGCAGAGAGGAGCGCTCTGGGACAGCCTGGCAAGGAATGTGACGCTACTCCTTCATAACTCACAAGAAAAGAAGCACATTATGGCACTTCCTAGAATACAAGAGAAACCCTTTGGTTTTAGCAGGTACTAACTGTCAGGTGCAAACACTATTCTGTAGCTTATGATTTTTATCAAGCTCCTCTGGGCAACTAAACCCCTGATTTTAAAAGCTGGGCACACATTTCAGTTTACATCAGATAACGGGACAAGCAGCTTGCCTTGTGTTCTACTTGATCTCTCATCAAACCTCTTGCCAAAGCTAACGGTGACATCAAAGGCTTACAACTATGTGATATGGAAAATAAAATTGCCCTCTCCACAGATCTTATTTCCCGTCTCGAAGGTAAAGCAAAATAAGCTCCATCTCCCTCAGATGGCTACGAAAGCCATTTAGTTTCCATCTGCATACTGCTGTGTCAGCAGCTTTGCCATTACCTGCTCATAAACCTATCAGCTCTTTAATGCAACCATCCTGTAAAAGGTTTAAGTATCTGGGAGTGATATCTCTTGTGATAGAACTGAACTGCTTGCTTCTAATCTACAGCTGCTTTTGAACCCATTGAAAACAGATCTTCAAGTACGATACTTTAGTTGCAGTGCTATTAATTTGTATGAATTTGATTAAGAACATTCTCTCCTGGATTTTGTATTATCTTCGAGATCTTCCTCTTATTCTTCCTGCTCGGCTTAAGAAAAAGATTAATCAGATTTAAGAGAAAGAAATAATCCAGCAAGGTATGAGAACAAGGATCAACTCTGTCACATCTCAAAGCGACGAGCTACGCAGACATACAAAACTCCTGATTAGAAAGATTTATAAGCAATCCTAAGATACACACAGAACCAATTACATTGTGAGAGAAATTTAAACTCCTCCACGGTAAGAAAACCCTCAGCTCCTCACTGCTGTCCCAGCCAGCTTTCAGGTCTATAACCACGCACGGATATCAACAACTGCAATCAAATGTGATTTATTCAGGTGCTGCCCTCACCGTAAATACAATGCACTCCTAAGTCAGAACAACACAACACACATAAGGACGTCTGGGTCTGATGTCTCTGTTATGGTCAGCCTATCTGACTCCACAGAATTTGTTATATTTTTCCCTCTCTTTTAAGAACATTTGCTGTTACAGCTTCGGTTACTGAAAGGACACAGAATCACGCCCTCCAAAGACTTCTGCAGGTAGCTTTGGTTTACCTGAACATGACAGCAATCCGGATTCAATAAAGATCTACGTAAATGTTAACTAACACGACAGAAGTCTTTTGCTTTTACAGAAAGCTTCACTGTTACAGCTCGAAAACGCGCTGTTTAAATTGCGACTGCTGTTAAGTCCACAGAGCTTAAAGCATTATCCAGGAAAGATCGGACAAGTTTATAAGACAAAATGCAACCTGGGCTGGGGAGCTGCTCTGGCAGCGGGGGG
>VXAB01009725.1:62421-114593 GCA_013399175.1 Odontophorus gujanensis
GGGGGGGGGGGGGGCTGGACTTGCTGATCTCTGGAGGTCCCTTCCAAGCCCTGTGAACAACCACTTGCAGCAAACACAAGAGTGCAAAACAACCTACGTACACCGTCACCACCGCTTGCACTCATTTATTCGGAAGGACACCGCTTTAGAGCGGAACAACTGAACTTAATTCGTGGTCACCGAGCGACGGCTGGAATCAACACCTCCGCATCATCTTCACTACGGGAGTGGACGTCCCCGGTCCCTCTCTGGGACAAGGAACTGCTCCTAACGCCCAAGCCGAGCCTGCCCCGGCACAACGCGAGGCCGCTCCCCCCACCCCCGTCCCGCCGGCCCCAGGCCCGAGCGCACACACACGCGGTGCTGAGCGGCCCCGGCCCGGCCCGCTTCACCTTCTCCTCCACGCAGCTGACGATGATGGAGGGGTACTTGCGGCTGAGCCAGCGAAAGAAGGCCGGTACTCCCATGGCGGCGCCGGGCCGCGTTGAACGGCAACGAACGTCACTAAGCGAGGCGGCGCCCAGCGCTTCCGGAGCCGGGGAACGGCGCGGGGCAGCATGGGGGCCCGGCCGCCATCTTTGGGGCGGGGGATCCTGCCGCGCGTGCGCACGGCGGGGTGGGCGCGGCGGGGGGGGGGCCCCCCACGGCCCCCGCTGCTGCAAGGGGGATGCCCTGGGGTGGTGCAGTTCTGTTGAGCAGCTCCAGGGACGGGGACCCCAGCGCTCCCCGTGCAGCTGTGCCACTGCATCACCGCTCTCTGGGAGAAGGAATTGCTCCTCACACCCAACGTGACCCTCCCCTGGCACAACGTGAGGCCATCCCCTCTCGTCCTATGGCTGTTCCCTGGGAGCAGAGGCCGACCCCACCTCACACAGCCTCCTTTCAGGTCGTTGCAGGGAGTATAAAGAAACCCTGTCACATCACTCCGTCCGTCGCATAAGCAAATAGTATTCAGTTAGCTGCGTGGTGATGTTCAAATGGGATTAAATCTTTGGATGTTAAAAAGGATTAACACGGGGAAGGTCTTGTGCTGTGCCCCATCCCTTGCACGCTCACTCCTTCAGAGAGCAGTGAGGTGGGTGAGGAGGTGAGGAAGGAGCCCAGCACTCATTAACAAGAACAAACCTCAGCAGTGCTTGTCATCTGGGGAGGGGAGAGGAGCCCCGCTAATGGGCTGTAGGACATATTAACCCAATATTGCATTCCCCATCGCTCTGAGCCTCACTTGGCTGTTGGTAAGCTGTTTTCCGTTGCCACTTCTCTTACAAAATCTGTGACTGGAATAAATTTCCCCATCAACTTTCTACTGGTACTGCATCTGTTGTATCAGCTAGTAAATTATCTGCTCCTTACAAAGCATATCTTGATTGAAGTTTCCTATTGTATCGCTCCTCCTGCTGGAATTTGGAGTACAGTAAGACAAACTTAGTACGAACACTCTGTATGGAGAAGCAATCAGTTGTTTTTTTCCTGATAATACAAAAAATAAAAATTAAAAAAAAAATCCAGACAAATGCAAATGAAATATGATCATCTTATCTCATAATTACTTGTGTAAACATGCTTTGAAAAAAAAAAAATAAAAAAAAAACAAACAATACTGCAACAAACATTTCCTTGAGAAGTTAATCTAGATTCTTCTGGGCAGATGAAAACAAATCAATCTTGCAAATATCCTTAAGCAAAATCAAGCTGCAGGCAGCATGGGACGAACAGGGGCATCATATAAAAACGATATTTCAGTTGGGACATAGCTCTCATTTTCTGTAAAGATTTAAGGGGATGATGCTCTTCATAATTGGGCACCCACCAGCTGCTCCTGGCTGCGAAGAGACAACTCTTCTTGTAGGAAATCTGGGATTGCTCTCTTTAACTTTTAGCTTTCAAAAGGTATGTGTGAGAATGACTCTTTTTGGTAAACCTCCCAAAAAAAAACATAAGCAAGAAGACTCTCCGAACAAAGTGATACTTTGGAAAGCCAACGCTGGTCTGCTGGAACTATGGGGATCTCTCCACAAGGCACGCACACCTCGAAGCTAAATCACCCTCTTTATATACATTTAATGTACAAATCTTCATAGAGTTTTCCCAAAGTTCCCTCCTATACATCTAATGTTCCTCCCACAACTGTAAATGGAGAGGTTCTTGCCAGGGGTCCTTCAGTTTGCCTATAGATGGTACTGATGTTGGGGTGCAGCAGTCGCTCTTTGACATCTACATGACTGGACTGCTCTTTGATGCCTCCCCATGTCTACACAAAGGGGCCTATTCTTACCTGAAGCATCAAGGGGTCTATTTGGATATGAACTAAATTGTTCGAGTCCTATGGTATCCAGTGTATGTGGAGTTGAGTACTGTCCTGTCTTGACAAAAACTGTTTATTGTCCTGTCTTGACAAAAGGTCCCAATGGGAGCAATTGGAATGGACTTGTGGGCTGAATTTCAGCCCTTGTTGTGTCCAAACCAAAGTCTTCTGCTTCTCCAGAGGAACAACTGCTGCTGTAGCTTCTCTGACACCACCTGGAGGCTGCAGGGAGCAGGAGTGGATGGTGACACTGCAGCACTGAGATGGAAATGGAGAGCCTCTGGTGCGTCTCCAGGCAAGCATGGTGTTATAGCGCTTGTCTGGCTCTGATGGAGGTGGATCCACCTCCACTGGTTCTTCCTCCACAGCCAGATCCACCTCCATGGGCTCAACATCATCCTTGGGTGAGTCAACATCCACTGGCTGAGGTTTGCTGCTGCTACCCTGAACCCTACGCTTCCTGGGTGGAGAAGAATCCATGGTGGGAAGGGGGGAAGGCTCTCTCTTAAATCACTGCTTCTTGTGCCAGAAGTCTGCACCAAGATGTGAGTCTGTTAGAGACTGGCAATCCACTGTCAGGGTCCCCATATTTATAGCAGTGGCTCGTGACGTTACAAAGCCATAGCAGTGTGACCCTAACAACGTCCCGTGACAACCAGAACATGGCTGTGTTGGGCACAGAGTTGGACTTGAAGATCCCCACGGGTTCCTTACCACTAGGAAGCTCACCACAAACTCATTCTCACTCTGCACATTGGCTCAATACCCACACAAACTATTTCCCCCCACTGGACGGCAGCACTCACGCAGCATTTTATTTTATTTTTCTGTCAGTGCCTAACATCCCTCTGGTAATTTGCTTTCGCTGGTGGTTGGCCTCAGCTTAGTCTAGCTGTGTGGGTGGCACGTGCAAAAAAGGACGCAGCTCTAAGTCACTGCAAATACACAGCAGGAACACGTGAGGACTTCTCGTTACAGCATTTTCAGGGGATGAGTGGCATGCTGATTTGAATCTGTTCAGGCTGTATTGATTACAGTCCTGCTGTCCATCAGCATCACCTGTCATCATCTTCAGGCTGCTGGCATGACAGCTGTCAAGGAGCAGAATAAAGTTGACTGGCAGAACGTTTTGCATCTAATGAGTCTGTGCACAATAAAAGTATAATAAAAAAATGCTCTGGGGGAACTCGGCTATCGCTTAAATACCAGAAGAGAGATATTGCCTTAGCAGAAACTCCCAAAGCCATCTGTCATCTGTCATTAGCTGCATGTCTAAGGCTGAGCTGGACTGAGGGAGTGAAAAGCACCAGAGACTAGTGATGGGTGCCTTGTATCGTGCAAGGAGATTTAAAGTGGGCTGACATCAAGAACCCAGAATCACTCAGAAAGGGCTTAAAGCTACAAAGGCACTGCAGATTTGATGCAGTGTTACTTCGCACCGCAGCTTGCGGAGATTTCTTCCAGATGAACTTTGGTCTGATGTTCACTGGAAATCACATAGCAGTGGTCCGTCTGTGCTGTGACACAGCCCTGAGCTTACATTTAACAGATGGGCAGAGCCCTCAGGAATGAATGACCGCAGCTGAAGGATGAGCAGAACAAAGCACTGAGGAGCAACAAACCAGGTCCTGGACTTAGCATGGTGGGGTCATGCACTTGTAGTGCAGCAAGTCTCCCAGGTGACATTGAGACTGCAGATCAAGAGGGAAAATAAGCTTCCAACATGCTTCTGGAAGACTACTGAGAAGTCCTAAAAGTATCTCATAGTCTACCAGGAAAACAGAGCACGGAAACAGAGCAGCTGCTCCGACCCAGGCAAAGCCATAATGCTGCTGGTTGAGATCCCGTGGCTGCACAGTCCGACTGCCTCACACTGCAGTTGTGCACTCTATCCTTAGCAGCAGCTCACTTTCCAGTTGTTGGAATAATCAACACTGCACCACTGTCCAGTGTCAAACTGGGAACCTGGAAGATGAAACAAGCCAACAGACGTCCACACTAACCGTTCCTTCTCATTTTCAAGCCTTCTTCAAAGCCTGTCTCAGGCTACACGATCTTTTTATTAAATAGAATATTGTTACCATCTAAAAATTGGTTTTGATGGACTAGACCCAAAGATTTGTGGCTGTATTCAAAGATGCAGCACTGCTTTGCAGCAGAGTTTAATTGGGGTGCCGTTTTTTGCTTTTGAACTTATCATAATTATGAACAGATTTTTTTTTAATATGTCCCCTGGTTTCTCTCTTCGAAAGAAAATCTCATGTTTAATGAACTTAATTTCAGATGAAAGGAATTAAAAGAAGAAAATTAAAAATGCATGAAGCTCCTAGAGTCATCCAATTATTGTGATGTCCACACAGCAATGCCAGCGTGGGTTTTACAAAGCAACTAAAAGGAGAACATCACTGAGGATCGTCACATGTAAATTCTGTTCTGTTCCAAAATGTGCTGAATTAGAAACATACATTTTATGCATTTCTTCTTCTTGATCTGCTGCAGAAGATGATAAAGATCAAACATGCCAGGCAGCCCCGAGTAGCAGATGTATGCATACCCACAATGCTTGCTTGCTTTTCTCATAACCAGTTAGCTTTGTAACAAAAATATTAGAATACATATGAGAATATGAGGGTTTTTTTGCATTTGTACTGCAATAAGAGCAGCTGCCAAACTAGTCAGATGTACCATTGCTACTAAGCATGCTCATGGCTTCCAGAAAAACAGACATGTTGGCGACGTGGCCATTAAGCACTGCAGCCTGAGCACGGTTCTCCTGCAGCACAAAGAAATATACAACCCAAATATATTTGGGCTGTACGCGACCAGGAACGCAAATGGACTTGGCTCCCCATTTGTCAATGCCTCTTCTACATCTCTGTCTGAATCACAGAGAAAGATAAATGCACACAGCACGATGTGTACGGTTAATAGAGTGAATAACACCAAGTAGTACAGAGATATTTTATAGGTGGTAATAGTCAGAAAGATTATTGTGATGGAAAAGAGACAATCGAAATAAAGGAAAATGCTCACCCGCGTCCCAGGCTCGCAGTAGGAAGCTCCAAAGAAATTATCTCCAACAGGAGACCCTTCCCCAGTGGTGGTCAGCCCTTAAATGGGGTCTGGGAGAGGTGGAGCCAGACTCCACCCCTTCCAATCACACAGGTGCATTGCCTTCACCTGTGCTCCTGCAGCTGACTCAGTGCTCAGCTCAGGTGATCCATCAGTGGTTCAGGCCCTGATTCAGCAGTTCCCATGCAGTGATGGCATTGCTGCCCCAAGGACAGCTGTCACCGTGCAGCGGCATCACCCAAGGCCAAATTTCATGCTTACAGTAGCCAGGACCACTCTCACAGCAAGTGTAATTCCATCAAGCTGGCAAGTTTTCAATCCAAGAAATGTAATTTCCCGATTGCTGCTGACTGACACCTCGTTTGTGACAACCCGTTCATCTCTGTCACGTGGGATTATGCAGTATGCAGACACATCCCGTGCCTTCTCACTGGCACTGGGCAGAAGGTGCTCACTGTGAGCAGGGACCTGCACACTGTCTGCTCCAATCCCTGGTAACAGAAGGAAATGGGGAACCAGCCTTCCTGAGTAAACCAACATCTGAGGACACACCTTCATTTGGATTTCCTTCAGAAAAGAAAACCACTTAGCAGTGACGAGAAAACATGCACACAAGGAGGCCATGTAGAATACCAGGTCATTTTTATTCTGCATTTAAATTTGAATATCAGCTGATGAAGGGCACTTTGGGAGGAGGCAGCATTCGCGTTGCGGAAGATGAGATTTGCTTCCCAAAAGTGATTGGCGGAACCTTAATTGTAGAAGTCATCAAAATCATCTGATTCTGGGCTGTGAGTTTGTGGACGCAGAACATCCGCAGCCTCAGAGCTGCTATCGTCAGATTCACCCCAGAAAGCTGAGAGTGAAGGAAAAAAGGGAGAATCATAAGCATCTTTTTCATGCTAATGTTGCAGCACAGGCATGATCACTTTGGAGCTCTTATGAGGTAGCCAGACACCGTGGTTTAGCAGGAGCTCAGTGCCAGGGCTGTTCTGAGGACCCCCAACAGAGGTGTGCATCTCTGGCACCGTGCTCTCACCAAGTTGGGCTCTCCTAACTGAGCTGCTGTGGAGGAACAGTGAGCCATTTACAGGGCTGACTCCATTGTTCCTCAAGGTAGTCTGACAGAATGTTTCCACTCCAAGCAATTTACTTGACCATCTGCTGCCTGAATTACAGCTTTGTCTATTATGTTCCACTTTCTCCCTCTACTTGACCCTACAGTGAAGTCACAGGATGACCATGACGTCACAGAGTTGGCATAAAAATGGCAATGATGTCACGAACGGAAAAACACCACTCTGTGACAGGACCATATACAGACAAAAAATGACTTCAAAGAACTGGACGGCTTTAACAAAGGGACCTGGTAATTAGCAAGCAATTCCGCTGAAAAACAGAATCACATTTAAATCTGAAGTGCTTGAGAGATTCCTCGATATGTAAATTCCTTTGACCCACGGAAGGAAAGGGGAAAAAAAAAAAAAAGCAGCAAACACACAGGGAAGTACACAGAGCTCTTCACAACGAGGCCTGATGAGATGATTCAGGTGCGAGGGTTGCCAGCTCAGTCGTGCAATAACTGTTAATTTTTCTTCTCCCCCTGATCGGAAAAAGAGAAAACCACAACAAAAAGCCGTGCTTTGATCCCCAGAAAAAACAGTTGCTTCACCACAGAAGGGCTGCTGAGGAGTGCTGCTGACCAGCAATACCACTGGGCTCTGCATCAGCAGTGTCTGAATGTTAAACCACCCCCACGACAGCAACAAGCACAGGCTGAGGGACTCAGGGAAAACAGAAGCACGGGTGGGAACAATGTGTACAGGCACTAATTCTCCTTTCTTCCCCAGGGCAGTGCACAGGAAGGGCAGGGGCACGGACATCCTACCCCCTGTGTAAGCTCACTGCAGGTTGTCCACAGACATGTAACGTATTTCCCTCTCTCAGCCCATCGTGGGAAGCAGCCACGAGCATGAATGACAAGCCACAGCCTGTTCCGAAAGGCTTTCAGAGGCTCCTTGTTTCTCCAAAGTTATGAAAATAAAGTTGAAGCCTCAAATGAGGTGAGAGCTTCAGAAATACAGATTCAGGCGGCAGGAGAGAGAGGCAAACTGTCAAACCTCATACAGAAATTCCAGCTCAGATTCGACTGAAGCACCGTTCGCTATTTTGTGCTTTTGATGGCACAAGCTATCTAAATACCTTATCTACAAATGCAGCAGCTGCACCTTTCATCCTATATCCCCAGACCCCTGGACTGCAGGTCTGCTGTGAGCAGCAGAGCAGGGTGGGCTGTACCCCGTGCTCGCTCCCACGCTGAACGTGTGGACGGAGAGCAAACATGCCAAAAAGCTCCAAAACACACAGCTCCCCAGCAGAGAGCTAAGCAGGCTGGAGATGTGACAGATGCCTTTCAAATGGCATCAAAGCAGCCATGGTTCACGGCATCCTGAAATCAGCCCAGGTTCCATAACTCTGAAATAAGCTTGGTATCACTCAGGACTGCATAGCTCCCGAGGCTGAGCTCCCAGCAAAAAGCTTTCTGGTCCCAGTGCTGCCTTCCCTTACAGAGCTATGGGTGGCTTCAGACACCAGCAGTTAAGGTAACTAAAAGGAAATTCAAATGCAGGGGAGAACGGAAACATGCAGAGCCTGGACACTGATTTAAAAGAAAGCTTGCACGTGGAACAGAATTGTTTCAGACACACACGTGTATAGACACTGCTGTGTGCCCTCCTATGGTAACTGCAAACAAACACACTGCTGCCCATCAGTTCTGCACTCAGTATAATGAAATAACAGTCAGCTTTTCCCTTCATTAGCCTGAAGAGACATGGTTTAGAGGGGGAATACTGGTGGCATGTAGACAGTTGGACTGGATGATCCTGGAGGCCACTTCCAAACTTGGTGATCCTGTGATTCTCCTGCTCCTTATTGATGTAAATCATCAAGCACAAAGATCACGACCCTTTTAAAGTTATGCACTGTGAAACGTATTCTCTCTGATCCAGAACTTCCCATCAATAACTACTTACCTGCTCCTGTACTGAGACTTTATAGTTCCACATTTTCCCCATCTCCTCAATAATGCTGCACTTAGAGGTTTTCTGTAATTTAAATTACCTTTAGAAAGACACAGGTTTTCAAGTAGCTTAACAGCTGTTTCTTACCTTTGGATTTTATAGCAGTTATTGCTCCCTTCCGGACTGCAGGCCTGCAAACAGGGAAAGATTTTAAACACTCAGCACAATGTCACAACATCAAAAGACATTAAATTGACACTTTTCTAAACTATGAGATGATTAAAAAAAGAAAATCATTTAACTTCTGTAACTCTTATTTTTTTCAGTAACTACTCTCTCCTTGGTTGTTTTTTTTTTTTTTTATTTTCCCCCACTTTTATGTTTTATAAAAGGTGGAAAATTATCATGCAACAGGGACGTTGGTCCAGATGTTCAGGCAGTGTGATCTGGAATCAGTCGTTGCTAGCACTGCTGATGTACACCAGTAGTGAATTAAGGGGACAAAGGATCAGAGCTTCATCTATCTTTCGCAGCCTTTCAGATATGCAAAGAAAGCAAAGAAAAAAAATCCAAACAAAAATACAAGCACCCCCCATTGATGCTCACTGAACTTCCTTATTTCCCGTCCAGCCTAAGCACTCCAAGTCAGCCACTGGGTTCCCATAGCATCACCCATGTCCCTATGTAAATGTGCAATCTTCCAGCTGCCTTTGATCTACCTTGATGTATATGCAGTTGCGATTCTGTTCTGTTAAATGACTGCTCTTGTGTCTAGAGCATCACAGGCCCTTTTGAATCTCTCAAACAAGCTGGAATCATTTTGATCTTTTGTGTGTAGCGTGCGTATTGTGTTGGTGCTGTGAAATAATCACACAGGGGCAATGATGTAGGAGAATTAACTGTTATATTAACAATCCTGCAATGAGCTCTAAAAATAAAGCTTCAGCTGATTTTAATAAGGAAGATCAAATAGGAGATATTTGTGACATTACTGTGTGAACTAGTCCAATGCAAGCAAATGTCAAGCTGCAATTTGAAGCTGTCGCTACAGTCAGAACTCAATCAGCTGTCAAAATTCCACACAGTTTGCTGCAGTTCATTCAGAGACACAGCAGCTAATACGTAATTACTCCAAGCGAGGAGTTAAAAATATTCTAACTACTACCAATGAAGGCATTTGTGAAGGAGATACAAAAAGATAAAGGTGATTCATTGCTTGTGTTACACCACTGTATTCAGTAAGAATTTGTGATTACAACTGGAAAGCTGATCTTCAAGCAGGGGGAAGTTTCATTACATTACAGCTACCCACGTGACAGCAACTGCTCCTTTTAAGAGAAAGTCCATACTAGTTATATGCATTTTCCACAAGCTGTGAGTGTCATTAGCCCCAGTCTCCCTTCTTTTAAAGGGATTCACAGATTCCCACACATAGAACATTAAACATAGCTGAAGTTCAACTAAGATGCAAAAGCAACATTTAAGCAGCAGTAACAAATAGCAGTACTAGTTACGTACAAACATAACTAGAAATCTATTCTTTAAATAATTAACTGAAAAGTGAGTTAGCCCTAAGTATATCTGGCAGTCATCAGCATGCCATATAAATCCCTTTTGGTTTTATTCAGTCCAATCTCACCCCACACTGCACTCCAACTTTCGATTCAAATTCATTCACTCCAAATGCTTGCTGAACACGCTGCACAAGTCAGGTCCTCCAGCCTCGAACACACCAACCACGTTGAACTCTTGCTCATCATGTTGAGATTTCCTGACCCTCAGCACTCCCCAGGAGGTGCCCCACATATCCAAGGCTCAGCTCACAGCCTGTGCTCAAGAGGAGGCAACTCCATCAGCCACGTTGTTTTCCCCTGGGTGTAGAGTGAGAAACCACTTGTTGCTGAGCTGCAAATGGAGAGGTGACTTCCGTGGCAGACAGCACAAGAACCATTTTGCCTTCAAGTATTTCATTAAAACAAGCTCACCCAGCTGACAGCTACCATTTACACTGCCTACTGCTTCGTCTTCCTCTGTTGGGAAGGGAGGTGGAAAGGCTTTATTACTCAGCCTCAAAGTGATCCCCTGCTCCGCTAGGTTCAGGCTGAGATGGGTCATATGAGGGCTGCTCAGGTGGATCCAAAGCTCCCGCCGGGCTGAGGACCACCATGCACAAATCAGGACCACAGGATGAGCAGTGCAAGAGCACCCACAGTCCTGTGCAACCCCGAGCCCTTCCCACTGCTCCACCTGAAGGTCTCACTGGGGAGTTATGGTGGGCAAGGACCACCGTGGCCGATAGATGAGGCCCTGGGCAGCGTGATCTAGCAGGTGGGAACTCTGCCTACAGCAGGGATGGATGGGATTTCAGGTCTCTTCCTACCCAAGTCACTCTGAGATTCCTCAATTCTGATGATCTTGAAGCTTTCCCTCCTTCCCATGAAGAAAATGGCCAGAGCTGACAGGAGAGGGGGCAAGGACACAAGTTCGTGTTCTACCAAAAAGCCATCACTGTGTTTGTTCCCTGTCCTTACCGTGCCCAAGAACAGAATTCCCTACCAAAATAGCCCAAAGGTATACGTGGCAGGGCTCATCAGGAACAGGGCATTAGTGCCCCAGATAAAGGAGATGCCAGGAAAGGGTCTGGCATGAAAGCTGCTGGCATACAGAGAAACACTAGAGGAGATGCAAAAAACAGAACCAGAAAACCAGAGAGGTCAGGGCAGAAATAGCAACTCCGTCAAACCAAGATTGGAAATACTGCAAGGTAGCTTTGTAACAGGGAATAAAATCCTTGCATCACGTCTGAAGCGTTAGTCACGGCTGGAAAGATGCAAGGAAACCTCTACACCGCATCACACCCGTATTGAGAAGTCAGGAAATTCAATCGTGAAAGTTATCGTCTGCTATACCGAGCACACAATAACCACACAGACCTCCAAGGAGAAATTTTAGGGCTATAAATGAAGGAAGGCCAGTTTCCCTGCCTTGACTAATCCCCTGTAGTGACCCTTCGATATCCATTTACACATTTGCTTTTTCCCTAAAATAATGCCAAACTCAACCCGGGCTCTAACAAAGAAAAAACCCAAACCAGTTGAACTTCAAAGGGCCTTTTAATCTCTCCTTCACTCTGCTGAAATAGGCTTTTTGTGCTGAAGATTCTGCAACAGTAAGAAATGAAAAAGCTCCAAGAACATATTTTTTTCCCCCTCCGTAAAGAAAATTAATATTAAGAGGAAAAAAAAACAACACAACAGCGTGGCACAGTGAAAAATCAAAAGAAAATGTTCACTCTGGTCTGGGTATCTTTTTGCTAAAGCACTTGTTGAACTTCAGTGTTTTAGTAGCAAGAGAAACGAACAAATAATAAATGAAAAGGATGCCCATGTGCCTTAAAACAAAGCAAAAAAAAGGAGGAAAAACACACAGCCCACGCCCACAAGACTACCTAAACAGCAAAGGAAACACCCAGGCATCAAGAAAAACAGAGCCACCCAAATGTCAAGTTTGATCAGAAAGATAAACAGAACGAGGAGTGTGGGGGGCTCAGGAACACCAACACTGGCTGATATTGTCAGAGGTTTCATGGCTCTGTGCTCCTCTTCTGCGTGAAAGCATTGCCGAGGCACCAGAAAACAAACAGAGCGTTCCTATTTCACAGGGCACTGCTTAATAACTCTCACTGAAAGAAGTGATGGAGCTTCTCCCCAATGACATGTGAGGATGCAAAGCTGCAGATTTATCTTTAAAGATCGTTTTCTGGAAGCATCTTAAAAGCCTTTCAGGAATATCAAGCCAGGCTACTCGGGGCCTGCGCTTCTGATGTGACAGTCTCAGCTCAGCGTGCCCCTGTGTGATAAATGCGCTTTGCTGGGAGCTGCAGGACAAGTCTGATGGCACTACTGTTTTCTGTTGATAGTTTACTAGGAACTGGGCATCACAGAAACACACTGAAGCCACAGAGGTGGGAACAAACCAACAAATCATCACACTGTCGCTTGTGAAGAACGGGAACGATAACACCGAATTTAAGTAATTACACCGTGAATGCGATCACTCTTATTTTGGAATAGGAAGATGTAACCAAGTTACATTTAAGATTGCTCCCTGTTCAGGTGTAACATGTGGAAGAAAAAAATACATGTTCTTGCTTAGAAAAACAAGTCAAAATCCATCACAGTGCAAGGACCTCGCATACTGCCCTTGCTAACTGCCCTGGAGCACGGCTGCTATGGCAGCACTGCTCCTTCAGCAGTGGCTCTAGGGATCGAGACAAGATATGATTCCTTGCAGGAAACACACCTGAATTACAGCTGACCTCTTCAAGAAGCGATTTGAGGATTCAAAGTTCTGCAGAAGGATGCAACCATCAGGCAGGGACTCAGCTACACATATGTGGCTCTAAGGACGCGGGACGCTGGCTGCAGCACCCCACTCCACGCCGTGTTCCCTGGTTTCCATCGCTCTCAATGGTTATTTTCTTGTCCTGCTTAATGCACAGCCTGGAAAATCCTGACCCCGAAGCCTTGGCATCTCTTGTCAGAGCTTCGGCCAAAACATTCTGCCTCACAAGTCCACTAAACGCCGTCAAGATCGAGAGCGATCGGAGTAACAATAACAGGTGGAAGATGCCAAATGAATCGGAGAGCATCCAGTTCAGCAAAGTGTGAGCGCCCCCTGATGGTCGAGCCGTGGCTCTGCACGGCGAGCCAACCATCGGGCACAGCCGCTGCTAAACATCTCCTCCGAGAATAATTAAGAGGATGAATTACAATCTGAAAACTTTTATTTACATCTCATTAAATCCGAGTTTGTCACGGGCAGCTTTTGACTAAAAAACAGCCTCCAGAGACCGGGCTGGATTACTTCCAGAACGCAGATTAATCAAAGTTTAAAATACTTTACGCCATGTTTACGTCCTGACAAATTACATTTTTCATTCGGTTCCCGGTCCACGACGCAGCTTTAATCTTCAGATTATTTGGAAGCTGGGCAGAGCAAACAAGTCACGAAGCAAAATAAATGGCTTGCATCAGAACCACGGAATTATCTGAAAGCTAGTGACCTCCTCTGGCTGCAGCCATCGCTACAGGGCGACCCAATGCCACACACATCGCCTTCTGCCCGCTCTTTCGGGGAGACTCAGGCCTGACTTCTGATACCTTCTCCCCCCAAGTGGTTATATAATTTAACGTGCTCTTCTCTCTCGCAAAACCTTCACTCTCCTGATTAAAGTTGCGTCTACAAGCAGCTCGATAAAGTAAATTAATCTGGGAGGGGAGTGGAACAACACCAAACCAGTCCGATACCTAAGGCAGAAGCAGACAATATTTGTGGGAGAAGAGGAAGCTCTGGCATGCACCTCTGAACAAAAGGGAACAAGTGGTCTTTACTCAGAGAGCAGCTTCCTATTAAGACTCACTCCTTCGTACATTATGCCTTTCATCCCCACTCAACCACAAAATGATTTTGCTGTAGGAAATACAATGGCCGAAAAAGATTTACATTGAAAGAATCTTTAATAATAAACTGTTGCAGATCTGCCTACTTCCCCATGATTTATAATACAATAAACATCGGATTCTATTAAGTCTCATGCACTGAAGACATGCACTGAAAAACCGAATATGAAAGAGCTCAATTCTTCCCATCTCCAGTACCATAATAGTGAAATGAGCATGTATAAATGTGCTAAGAGTATCTCTTTGCATCTTTTATAGCTTGTGTGTATTAATCTGTAAAGCTTATTAAGAAAGTCATTGCTATGCAAAGCAGCACCCAATCTCTTTCTCTTGCTTTTCAACAGAGTGCAGTGTTTAGCCAATAGGACCGGTCCCCTGCCCCTCATTCTGCATTCATAACATGCAACATTTGCACAATGTATCTCTCAAAGGCTGCTGAATAGAAGGCCTTAATACTCATGTAAACAACTGCAAACCAATTACTTAATGAATCAGGCCCACACATAATGAGGTGCCAGACAAAGAGCTATAAATGCATTTTTGCGCCCAAGCCTCCGCTTTAAAGTAAAATCCCTCAGCTGTAGTTTGGGCTTAACTGGCACATCATAATTATTGTCTCCAGGACATCAGAGGAAGCCATTTTTTTTTTTTATTTAGGTCCAGCAGGGTCTTTTGCGAGGTCACTCATCAGCTCAGTGACAAAACAGAGCAAAGAAGAATTTATAAAAAGTACCCCAGCAGTACTACACGGTTATGCTTATTCTCAAGTAGTGGGTTTCGAGACCACTTGTAAAAGCAATAAAGCTCGAGGAGTGACTGCACTAAGTGGAGCGCTCACATGCGAGCGGCCAAGAAATCTCACCGCGTCCTGAGCGCAAAGCAGCGCCCACTGCACGTCCTTACTGCTCCTGCCTCCGTGCACAGCCATGTCAAGGGTCCAAAACAAGGAGCAGTAGGAAACTTCACGTTTAGAAGGGAGGATTGCTGCCTCAGGCACCTCGGGAACAAAGTTAAAGCGAGTTCCCCTGGGCTCCGTCCTTCTCCGCCTGCTGTGTTGGCCTTCTGACTACAATTAGCATTTAAAAATTCATCTACAGGAAAACCCTTACACTTCATAACGTTAGGTGTTATTTGGAATTCCAGAAAATAGATTATAAAACGAAGGGAAAAAAAAATGAAATGAGAGTTTGAGTCAGGGAGCTAATCCTAAACAAAAGCATGAACATCCTTCAGTATATTATTACAGCTTGTCTTTATTAACTGCACTGAAGAACTGCAGGAAAATTATGTTTTAAGGCAGAACACAGAACAAAACCTGCTAAATCAGAATGGCTGTCTGTGTCCAAACCGGCCTCATCAATAACCATACAAAGCAACTACAGCGAGATATCAACATCTTATCAGTAGGATGAGTTAAAAATGTATCAGGATGCTTTAAAGTCTTTTCCTGAGTGCTATTAATGGCTGTCTTGAGCTGAGGAGCCACACAACAGCAGAGCCCACTTGCAAGGCTGTTCTAATAAGAGCAGATAAGAATCTAAAGCCAAGCCAATATTTCATGAGATGGCTGTGCTATATCCTATTTTCTGCTGCTGCTTGACCACTAATTTGATTGTTGCTGTTTGATTACTGTTACACGCCCATGGAGAACACAGAATATCTAACACAAGTGCTCAGGGACCCAAAGCAAAGTACTGCAGTACTAAAAAAAAAAAGTTGATTTTTTTGAAAATAAACAGCATCCTTTATAGAACTACAAGGTTGTCACTTAAACCTACTCAGTTTGAAAGCAAGACAGACACGCTGTAAATACCTCAGTATGAAAAATAAGAGAGGCAAAACCAAGCAGTCTGCAGACTGTGAAAAGCATGATCCAGTTACAACTAGTTCACATCTCAGCTACATGCAGAAGAAACCCATCACTTTATTTCTTGAAGACTTTATGTTTTCTGTCTGCCCTTTTTCTGACAACTTCTATTGTCTGCCCTCTGAGTAGCCCTACTGAGAGCAGCTGTACACGCTAATTTGTGGTTCACTGAGATGTCAATTGAGTCTTAAAATGAGAAAACAACAGCTGCAAAACAATACTTGGCTTTGGTGCAAATATTTCCTAAGGTGTACCCAAGCTTAAATTGTTTTATTAGATAAACATAAACACAATCTTACCCTCAGATCAAGGAAAAAAAATAATCAGAGATTCAGTCACATTCTGCAGGGATTTCTCATTCCACTGAATCATTCAAAATGTTAAATCCTTTAATAACTTTACCTTGAGAGGTCACCACTTCTTTCACTGGATGAACTCCTTTCGGAGCACAGTTCTTGGTTTTCTTTTGCTTTGGAACTGTTATTTCCAGTAACACATCCTGCTAAGTAAAAAACACAAAGTATGAACTTACAAATAATTAATCTGAAAACATCACAGCTGCAGTGCTCAGCGAGGGTGAATTCTGATGGTATTTTTTGCAGGCTGACGAGTGAGCATAAACAAAAAAAAAGCAGCTATACATCTTGCAACATCTATCAGTACAACTCAGAGTCAGTACTTAGAAAAGCATGCAGCAATATTGACAGCAGCTGAACGGAGAGAGCACTGCTTGGGCCAGGTGCTCCTGGCACAGTCAGGCTGAGGTTGTCTGCACAGATGGACAGCCAAGCCCTCAGCCCTGGGTCAGAACGCAGCTATGGAGTGCACCTAGGGATGTTTTGCTCAACGTTAGGTGAAAATGAGTTAAAGAAACGCATAGAAAACAAGTCTCCTATCACTTCAGTTATCTGATGATGATTTCCTGTCAGCAGGGAAACGTCTGCATGTTTTGCCCTGTTTTAGAACAAAAGAGCAAACACTGGGTTCAATAACCGTACTACACCACACAGCAACTTGAAGCAAAAGTTCAAGGTTTTATGCTTTTTCTTCTTTTTTTTTTAATCCCCAAGTTCTAATTTACTCACCTTCATCAGGAAGAAGGGTTACTTTCATTCTCCTCCTCCTTAAATGCATTAGGGTATATTAACACCTCTCAGTACTATTTAATACATCAGTATTTTTAACCATTCAAACAGAGAGCTGCATTTGGGAGACACAAATCTTAGAACTTTTATGACATAACAGCCAACTTAACAGTCAAACATTTCCAGATCTTTTCTCCATGCTTCCCTTTATTTCCTCCCTGCTCTGTGCATCTCATTTCCATTCTGTACAGATTGATTTTAAAAAGTAACTAGATTAAACTCTTTCACTGGAATGGAACAATTGCCCATCTTTGTGCTTATTTCCATAGACCATGATGCTTAAGTACAAATCCCACTTTACAAGGCTACTTTGCACTATAAATTACTATTGGGACACAGTGAGACCTTTATATACACGTATCTATACAGATGTGACTAAAATTGTAGACAAGCCCTGACCATGGAATAATTCCAGGATACAAGAACAGCAGTAGCTCAAAGCTGAAGACTGGGTGACATAGGCATGCACTGAGAAACCACTCATCGTAAGGGAATATCCAGACACTGATTTCTCACTCTCTGCTCAACACAGAGAGAAGGACCACCCAACTGAGCCTCTCTGTTTGCCCTCAGCCTGAATCTCCCCGTCCCTACTGGACACTGAACCTGCTCTTCCCTTTGATGTCTGCACCATAATTGCTCATCAGCCCCCCCTCCAGAATGCATCTCCTGACCAGCTCTGCTGCCACAACTGAGGCAGGCCCCTTGTTTCTCAGCCCCTCCCACAAGAGCCTAAAATGGCCCTTTGGACATGCCTGCACTGGCCCTGTTTCCCCCTACATCAAACAGGAGCACAACCTGCTCATTCTTCACCTTTGAGGCCCTCTGGAGCCTAGGTTTGCCCTATCTGTCAATTACAAAACAATACTGGGTTATCAATCCCCACTTCTGCCTTAGTTAAGTCAGACTTATCACCAATTATCATCCCTTGAGCCTCTGTGAGACTGCTTACATGCCCACATCAATGGGGGATCCCTCCAAGCCCTCACAAGTCCACTGGCTCACCTTTAAAGCTGAGCTTGGTATTTCATCTGGGTTGTGACACCTATAAAGCATCCACAGGGGTTTAAGCACTCAGTATGCAGTGACTGCTCTACATACTTTCCTCTTCCCTCATCTCTGCACCTCAACAGCTGGTGGTGCTGACTGGTGAAAAACCATTGTGTAGCTGTGAATCTGCTTTATGGAACATCCTTATTGTGCTCTCTGTAGTTGCTGTAGTTTGCGTGGAAATAAGTAGGAGGCATTACTTTCAGAGCAAGCTATATATTTTGAAGCTCCCCAGCTCCATATTTAAAATGTGGACCCCTCACTACAAGAAAGATGGACAGTCAGTGCCTACTGCACAGACAACTGAAAAAGCTTGATAAAACACAGCCTTTAAGTTTAAATTGGGATGTTTTTAATGAAAATAAGTTCTTAATCCAATCGTTCCAGCAATACTGCAAGAGAAGCGAAGCTGTTTTGCCACAGATGCCACAGCTCTCCTCACATTTTTCTCTCCAGTGTATTCTTCCTTCCACTCAGAAGGAGCGAAGGATCTGAGATACCACTAATTAATTAAAAACACTCCACACTTTTTGACTTGACATTAATTGTGCAGCCTGTATGGGTCAAAGCAGCTTTCATGTCAGCTTTTACAATTTTGTTCCAAACAAAGTGGGTGTACTTTTCTTCATTAGCCACCAGTTCCAGGAAAAACCACCATGGTTGCATAATGAACCACTATTATTTTGTTCTGCTGCACAGCTGAGATGATCTTTGACCCAGAACATGCTGTACCAGCCCAGAACCAGGAAGATGTTTTCTACATGTGCTGCCCTATGGCCAAGGCTCCAGTGTTTATCAGTGTACAGCCCAACATCTTGGTGACAAAAAATAGTGATGCAATGTAACCTTCTGCAAATAAAGAAAGTTCCTGGTTGTGTACTGAGGACATTCATATCTTGCTGTGTCACCCGAGAAAAAAGCTTGCACTTTCTGAACATCAAAACCAGCATCCCCTTCTGTTACACCTGAGGCCCTTAATTGCAGCAAGAGTCCCAGGAGGAGCAGAATATCTATAGATGTCAAGTACTGTCACTACCAGCAATGCCCAAGTGCTTGACTTGCATGTCCATAAATGAGAACAGTGCAAGCAAATCCCAGAGTTGCTAGTTTTTCAGATGTAAACTGGGGAAACAGGAAGTAGCCAAGGCATTTTGTGAGGAAATCTCAAATCTGTGACCTAAGTAAGTAAACAGTAGGTACTGCTCTACTGGGAGAGGAAGAAGGGCAACTGGAATGCCAATTAAAAGCTGCAAGCAGCAATTAGTCATTATTTCCAATAACAATCCATAATCACTTGTGTAAGCAGAAGTAGTTGAAGGACAAATGTTCCCAGTGTCTTCCCAAGCTCAACTCTGACATGGACCTGCATCTCCTTCATGTCCAAGTGAGAATTCCACAAAAAGGAACTTTGCCTTTCCTGTGTACTTTTAGCAACAATAAAATAGTTAGCAGCTTGGGTATTTCAGCTGTCACTGGACTTCAAAGTTAATAATGCCTTGAAAGGAATATTATCAGGATCAGCTGAGCCTGCAAGCTGTGTAGTTTTAGTTACCTTGGCAATATTTATTGCATTTGCATTCAGAAGTGCTGCTCGGTCCAGGCTACCACGCTGCTAGCTGTGGCACGAAAATAGGGAACTAACAATAGCTCCTGCCCAGAGGAACTTCAAATCTGAACAGCCTCCTCCACCACATTAACACTAATTACAGCACTTGCTGATCATCCACAAAGAGCCATCTGGGATTAAACACAGGATATCAGCTGCCTTGCCACTGCCAGAACACAAACAGCCACTGTGTGAACCTCTGCCTTGGGACCAGAGGCTTGAGTGATCCCTACACACAGCTTCCACATGTGCTGATTTCCCCTGCGATAAAGCAGCAAGCTTGCTTACAGGGAGAGGATAAAGGCTACCTGTGAATCTGACAGAAGGATGTGCTCTTCTGATAAAAGGAGGTGATAGGAGGATGAGCAAAGAGATGAGAAAGATCTCCAAATGAAGAGCGAGCAGAAACTGCAGTGGCCAGTAGCCAGAAGGAGGTCAAATACCAACAAATACTGCCCCTTGTTTCCTCTGGATGAAGAAAGGAAAAAATACAGTATACCAACACATGATGCTGTGTTCTCAAGAGGGTACATGCCAGCTGACCAGAGGGCTCAGGGAATCCCGATGGAGCAAGCAATCCCAGTCAGAGCCCTTCCAGAAGTTGCTGCCTCCACTTGAAGACTGAACAAAGCCTTTCACTCAGAATTCAACAACTTTAAGACTTAGATGTCTTTCCCAAACTTATTCAAGTTGAGCAATGTAAGACGTCACCAACTGGAGAACATAATCCTAACTAATTAAAGCAAAACATACGATTTTATGCTGTGCCAAAGTACTTCTGTCAAACCAATAGTAATTAATTACATATAGATGTATTTTTTTTGGTCAACAGTAGTTTGTAATGGATTGATATCAAATGAAGCAAAATGTTGGGTAGACTTAATTCTTTACTAGCATACTCCAAGTAGAAACTCAGGACTGTTTCAACTGCAGCTCAAAAAAGAGCCACACCAGGAAAGATGTGTGGGAAAAGTGTTGGCAGGACAGACGACCTAAAATGGAAAACAGAATTGGTTTGGTGCCTTTCCATGTTCCCCTGTGATACATGAGAAGGACTATTTTTTATATGTATAGTATACATATATATTTTATATATATAGTATATATATTACTTANATATATATTTTTTATATATATATATAAAACTTAATGCTACTATTATTCTTTAGGAGGACCTTGTTATTTCTATGTTAAGAGTTTTTTGTACTTGGAGTGGAAATGGAACATAACATCCATGAAAGTGAAGGCTGACGGACAGAGAAGTAATACCATTTTTATTCAAATACTTTACAGCTTAAATCAAAGCCATGAATGAAGGATAGGAAGAGAGTCTGGTTTTGTTTAAGATTTAATGAACCTATCCCTTCAATAAAATCTGCAGTTCCCTACTCTTGAGACATTTAAACCATTTTGCAGATAACCAAAAAAATAATGGGATCTTATCATTTTTATCTCCCATTATTTGCCTACCTCAGGAACAGGTAAAAGGCCGACAACTTCTTTTACATGTGTTCCTAAGATAAAAAAAAAAAAACAGGCATCTGAGAAGCAACATGATCTACACAGGCTCCCCTATCCTCCCATAACTTCAGAAACAGAGAGATTGCTGTTAACNGTGAATCTGACAGAAGGATGTGCTCTTCTGATAAAAGGAGGTGATAGGAGGATGAGCAAAGAGATGAGAAAGATCTCCAAATGAAGAGCGAGCAGAAACTGCAGTGGCCAGTAGCCAGAAGGAGGTCAAATACCAACAAATACTGCCCCTTGTTTCCTCTGGATGAAGAAAGGAAAATACAATATACCAACACATGATGCTGTGTTCTCAAGAGGGTACATGCCACCTGACCAGAGGGCTCAGGGAATCCCGATGGAGCAAGCCATCCCAGTCAGAGCCCTTCCAGAAGTTGCTGCCTCCACTTGAAGACTGAACAAAGCCTTTCACTCAGAATTCAACAACTTTAAGACTTAGATGTCTTTCCCAAACTTATTCAAGTTGAGCAATGTAAGACGTCACCAACTGGAGAACATAATCCTAACTAATTAAAGCAAAACATACGATTTTATGCTGTGCCAAAGTACTTCTGTCAAACCAATAGTAATTAATTACATATAGATGTATTTTTTTTGGTCAACAGTAGTTTGTAATGGATTGATATCAAATGAAGCAAAATGTTGGGTAGACTTAATTCTTTACTAGCATACTCCAAGTAGAAACTCAGGACTGTTTCAACTGCAGCTCAAAAAAGAGCCACACCAGGAAAGATGTGTGGGAAAAGTGTTGGCAGGACAGATGACCTAAAATGGAAAACAGAATTGGTTTGGTGCCTTTCCATGTTCCCCTGTGATACATGAGAAGGACTATTTTTTATATATATAGTATACATATATATTTTTTATATATATATATAAAACTTAATGCTACTATTATTCTTTAGGAGGACCTTGTTATTTCTATGTTAAGAGTTTTTTGTACTTGGAGTGGAAATGGAACATAACATCCATGAAAGTGAAGGCTGACGGACAGAGAAGTAATACCATTTTTATTCAAATACTTTACAGCTTAAATCAAAGCCATGAATGAAGGATAGGAAGAGAGTCTGGTTTTGTTTAAGATTTAATGAACCTATCCCTTCAATAAAATCTGCAGTTCCCTACTCTTGAGACATTTAAACCATTTTGCAGATAACCAAAAAAATAATGGGATCTTATCATTTTTATCTCCCATTATTTGCCTACCTCAGGAACAGGTAAAAGGCCGACAACTTCTTTTACATGTGTTCCTAAGATAAAAAAAAAAAAACAGGCATCTGAGAAGCAACATGATCTACACAGGCTCCCCTATCCTCACATAACTTCAGAAACAGAGAGATTGCTGTTAACAAAACGTGGGTGAGCTCAACAGCCTCTCGTAGGCTGAGGGGTACCTTACACAACACGAAACTCGCTCTGAAGTCCATCACTACAACACGGCTCTGTGGGGTTAAGAAGGGGCTCTATGAAGGAAACCAGCTCAATGGTACAAGCTGGATCAATCTTGTACTCTGAGCTAATTGCAGGTCTGGAAAGTCTTTATTGCCACAGATAAGAGTATTTACAGAATATTAAAATAATTTACTTGGATCCCTCCCCTCCAACAGAAAAAAAAAAGAATAAACCAGAACTATAGAAGCACCCATGAATTCCTATTAGGAAAGACTCTCAGCCCTCACAAAGTAGTCCATAAAAAACTCAGTGCTTCTGATGTTTAAATCCAAACTTAAAACCCTTCAAGAATGCAGTAGGCACTGTAAAAAAAATACAGTTGGTATCCATTACATTTGGAAAATAATTGTATAACCAAAATGGTCACGTACAGCAGTCCATCTAAAGACCAAACATAAGTCATTTGAGCCCCAAAGGCAAGGAGCAGAAATACTGTGTCTGTTTTAGGTTCTGAACAATTTCAGTGCTCCAGGGCTTGTAATGGTGAGCAGTGAACGACAGACAGGGAGAGTGAGGAGCCAGGAAAGAATAAGAAGCCTGGAGAAGATCATGGGCTGAAGATGAATCGCAGCTGAAAGGAGCAACTCTGCTTTCAAGTGAGATGTGAAAAGCCCTATTCCTAGAAACAACAGGAGCACTGGCCACTGCAAACACACTGGCAAAGAAGCAGCAAATAAGGCAGATTCAAGAAGAAAGGATTTTTAACTTAACATTTGCAGCCTTCAGACTAGGGAGAGTTTGTCAGCATTTTTACAATTAGCAAATATTGGTACTTGTGCATCTATTCAATGAGAAGCTATGGGAGAGGGATGTCCATCATGGTGCAGCTTTGGACAAGCTGCAGCCCAGCCCAAGAGCCAGGATCCCAGCAGGAACTGCCTGGATGGAAAAGCTGCTGGGCTTCATGGCTCAGAACAGCCATGCTATGTCCTGAATCTAGCATGGAGAGGCAAGTCAGAACCCTGGGCAGCTACGCACATCCAATGTCAAGCCTGTGTTCTCCCTTCAAAAACAAATAAAATAAATCTATGATGGCATAAGCTAGAGGAAGCCACCATCCAGCACATCACTCTTGCTGGGGATGTCTGTAGATGACAGACCTTAAACCAAAATCCTCATAAATTACAGACAAAAATCACAACTGCCACATTTTATAAGTGTTTTCCTGAAATAAAGCATGCTTACTTGAAAATCAAGCAAGTTTGCTTTTAATTGGCCTAAAAATAGTAATAATAATCAGCACAGCTCACGTGTTACAATTACATTGCCACGTGCAACTGAAGGACAGCAGCAAGAGAAACTGAAGCATTCTACTCTCAAAGCCTCATAGAAAAAAGAAATATTCCAAGTTTTATGTGGCTAACAGGGTAATATTATTGCTGCAGTATAATTCAGGGATACAAGAAGCACGTTTTTATATTTCAGCTGCAAATTAGGCTCAAAAAGCAGCAGAGGAAAACCTCCATAGAGAAATGAATTGCCCTCCGAAAGACAGGCTATTTTTAAGTCATAAAATAGCAGAAAAGCAGCAGCGAGCACTGTATAAACAGATGCCCTCGCACCTTTCTGTCGGAGTACACACCTGCATAAATAAACAGTCAGCCAAACACGAGCATTTGTAAGGAAGCAAAATCAGGCAAAAGCAAATTGAGACTTATTGCGGAAAGCTCTGCCCTGAATACTAACGCCGTATCGATACTTCAGCACCCAACGGTGACAGTGGGGCAGGATCCTGAGCAAGCCCAACACATCTGCTGCAGGGAGACCTGAGCAGGGCTCCACAGCACCAAATTTGGAGCAACGAGGTTTTATCAGGCAGCTTTTGTAACAGAGGCAAAAAGCACAGCTTCCCGTCTAGCGGGATTTTCCCCCGCGCTTATTCTAATGATACACGTTCAATTACGAGAGAAATGAAAAGAAGCAAATCAGAAACATCTGTAGTTTGCCATATAATTACTGGATCTTCCCCACGGAGGCTGACCTTTGTAACACGGATGCTAGGACCTGAAAGGCTAAATGACGGGATATTCACGCGCTTTAAACGTGTAACATGATTACAAGGAATTAAATAGGCACTGCTATTTTCCATCGTGGTTTCCGTTAAGATGAGTGCGTGCTTTATGATCTCACGTTTAATCTTTGTGCTCAGGATGTAGGAGCTGAATTTACTCACTATTAGAGGACACAAGCCCCTAAAATGCCGTGTTTTGATTATCTAATAAAGTTGAATACCGCATTTGAGGTTAATATGCAGCCATTACTTTTACCTGTAATGGGAATCTTTCCTACCACGCTTTCTTCCTGGCTCTCATCTTCACACCAGCTTGTGACTTCTGTATGTGAACACACCATAATGAAACCCATTTCAAAGTGGCAGCGATCAGACTGGTTTGTTTTCTTTTAAGCCCTACTCCCTTTAATTTCTCACTTTTGTTATCTCTTATTTATTGATCTAAACTATCCATTACCGTTCTTGAAAGAGGCGCCTACTGTGAACTTTACTCAAATACGGAGCTGCTGTGTCTCTGTAGCTCCCAGAGAAAAGGAAAAGCTAACCAAATGTCTTAAATTATTTAAGACCCAATGGGATTTCAGAAACAAACAGCCAACAGTAACTCTGCGATCTTGTCCAGCAGCCCGACAGCCGCAGCATAGATCATACCAACCGCTGAAAATTAGTTTAAATCAAAGTCCCTGGCTCCTCCGTGGAGAAAAGTGGCACGGATTTAGAGGGCCTAAATCAGTTTGTTTACATGTGCTGTGTGAAGAGCATTGCAACCTAATTGCCTGTCTCTTCTGGGCTTTGATGTGAGGGATGCTCTGAGAGCAGCCTGAGCAAGTTCCCGTCGCCAGTTACTACACAGCACTAGCATATTACTTCCTTATCTGAAGAAATTAACTGGATTTTCACTAACATCCACCTTTTAAGAATGCACACCTCTCTTAGCATCAGCCCTTTCACTGTAGAAAATCTGTCCTGCGTTCCAGCTTCATTAAAAAAAAAACAGCTAAGATATCACACCATTTCTAAATAGTAGACATTTTAAAAGTATAGCTATGCATATAGAACCTGTTTTAATAACTGCCACAAGGTCTGATTTTCTAACTCAGAGAAAACTAGTCCCCATAGGTAGTGTTCACTTTAAGAAGTAACAAGAATGACAGAAACACAGATGTTTAAGGAAATCACTGGAAGCTCATTACAAATATTAATTCCCAGTAGCACTAACACAGTCCCTGGCAGATTTTGATAGAAAACACACTTGTACCTTGCAGCAGAGCACGGTGGCAGCTCAGAGCACACACACAGAGCTTTTAGCACTTGTTACCTTGCTTTCCCATGCTGTTGAGCCACGGAACACATTTTGCCTGCTCCATTTCCCTGCCGTCATTTGGGATCGATGGCAAGCTGTAAGATGATTCATTACTCTGAGTAGATGACCTATCTCCACACTCTTCTGCAAGGACCTCTCTCAGCAGCGGTGGAGCCTGCAGCATTAAAAAAATAAAAATAACCACAGCCCTATTATCCCGAGTCTCGAGAGGCAATGGTTTCCAACGTACATTTAGGCTAATCTATACTTCACAGAGTAATCTGCTTGCAGGGTATTTCTGCTAGATGCTGAATAACCTCTGAGTTAAATCAGTGCCAGCGCAGGAGCTGCATTTTGCCTTCGAGTAACACAAACTTCACATTATTCTTTTAATCACTAGGTTTTCTGGAAACTGCGTTCTGTGTCTCGTGTATCCACTGTAAACACAAGAGACTGAAAGAAAAAGTTTTCCTTTTTCATTCCATGTACAGCAATAAGGCAAGCTAGCATACATCATCAGCAACAGCTGCAACAAAAAACACCACCGAGGTCAATGAATCTGAAGCTAGAAAATCCAATCTGACACCAGCTGCTGATAGACTCCACTCAGATTTTAACCTGTGTTATCACTGTGTGTTTCTCAAGTTCAGTCTCTCCTGTCTACATGCAGAGCCCTGCAGCAGCTCTAGCCTGTTTTCTGTTAATTAAACATTATTTCTGATGTCCCTGAAAAATTAAGTGGGAAGCAGATGCTTTTATAGGGAGCTGAACCAAGTGCAAATATGGCTAAGTTATAAGGTTTGGGGGAGCACTTTTCTTTTGTCTTCATTATTCTTTTGCTTTTCCTCTGTGCCACAACACATGGACTCAATTCTTTAAAATCTACAAGTTTTTTTACTCTTACCTTCTGTTTTATAAGTGAGTCAGCCTTCAGCAGCACAGGTCAGCATCTCAGAGATAATCCCAACTATTTTAACTTCATCTAGCTACACTTACCTGAGTAACTGGAGAGGCTTCAAATTCAAAACCACGTGGGGTTCATAAGAAAGGTTTTCCTTCCTGCATCCATCCCCTCCTCATTAATCCCATCTTTATTTGGGAGCACATCACGGCAACTTTTGAGTCTCAACTTGCACTGCTGCTGTTCTAATGCTTGGAAATCAGGAGTGCCAGTGTGGAAAATGCAACCTGGGGTTACACTTACACGAAGAGATTCTCTTGCACACAAAAGAGAATGTTGAATGTATACTTGTGCAGATCATTACTGCATATATTCACCCATAAAGCTGGCATTTCTGAGCTTTGACTCAGAACAAGTCTTAGTATAAGAATTAAAATACCTACAGAAAAATATCTGCTGCTGGAAGATAAATACTAAATGTTATTAAAAGAAAAACATTCAAAAAAGATTGGACTGCTTTCCTCATGTCTCACTAAAAACTAGAGGGATAAGTCTGGCAAATATTTTCGCTCCGGTGTTATTTCATATTTTACATACACACATTTATATGCGTATGCACTTGTTTTTCTTTCCCTGTAAAGGGAGTGTATCTCAGGATTACTAGGTTCTTCAGTGCCCCACTTTCTTTGGAAATGAACTCTCTCATTCCTTTCGTGTATGCATAAAGAAGAAAACCCCTAGCAAAAATTGTAGTTAGTTTATAAACGCCCAGTTAAGAGTTTGAAAAGGACACACACGCTGCTCTTTGTAAAATGCTCTGCATATTTAACATACCACACGTAATTCTATTTCTTTAAAAAGGAAAAAAAAAAAGAACACTATCATTCACGATATAAAACTATTAAGCCACAGAGAAAGATAGATGATATAAGCCTTGCGATAAATTTGCACCGTGGCAAAACGTGTTAGTTTCTTAAATCAGTAACAGGCCCAAAGGGAGGAAAAGATGCTGCAAGAACCTTTGTGCTCCTTGAGGCAAAGCCCACAGGCACATCATAGCCACTTCCTAACCATCTCAAAGACTGATTAATGAGCACTACTTGCTCGCGTTCCCTGAGTATCCAGGTACAGGGCAGTGTTAAGAGGCACAGGGCCTGCTTCACTTTAACTGCATATGCAATTTAGTATCTTGGTGTTGTTTATTTAGATACCCATAAATGTACAGATATACACAGATGCACATGTGTATGCATGTATGTCCGTATATCACTCCTGACAACCCAAAAGGAAGCTGTGTGTGGGGTCAGCCTCTGCTCCCAGGGAGCAGCCATAGGATGAGAGGAGATGGCCTCATGTTGTGCCAGGGGAGGGTCACATTGGATATTAGGAAACATTTCCTCTCCAAAAGAGCAGTGATGCAGTGGTACAGGTTGCCCAGGGAGGTGGTGGGGTCACTGTCCCTGCAGTGTTCCAGAGTCATGGGGATAAGGCACTGAGGGATGTGGTCAGTGGGCACGGTGGGGGTGAGGCTGGATGATCTTAGTGGTCTTCTCCAACCATAATAATCCTACGACTTACCAAACACACTGGAAAGCCTCAAGGTACATCATCACAGAAGCTTCCACACCTTAAAAAAAAAAACTGACCTGGCTTCCTGGTGCCTCCTCGCCCGAACCCTCTGTGCTGTGTAACACAGAGGCCAGCTCCTCAGTGAGCAGGTGCTTGTGTCCCTCCAGGAAGGTGGTGTGGCTGTTCACCGAGGCCTGCAGCATGGCCACGTCCCACTGCTGGCCTGACTTGGCCCTGGGGAGCTGACAGAGGACAGCTGCCTCACAGGACTCCAGGTCTTCCTTCAGGCTGCCATCCTGGCTGCAGGAGCTGCAAAATAAAGCAGGTGAGGAGTTTATTTAAAGTCCAGAGAGACAGCCAGAATAGGTATGGAGGTCAAGTCCATCTGTTGGCCTTTCTACAGTTCTCCCTCAAAATCCTCCAGCAATTAGGTCCTTATGGGAACCCTGGCTTCTGTCTTAAGGATTCCGACATTTAATTTTAAGCAGAAGTACAAAGCTCTTCCCAACTTGTGCAATTAAGAGAACTGTGCTATGGAGTGACAGCCAGGGTAACCTAGTCCTGCTTTTGTTAATGTGGGGGGAAACTGGCAATGTTTTTGCTCTTTTGCCTCAAATATATTGTTTTTCTGGCTGCTACTCTGTTCCCTGGCAAAGCATTATTAGCCACTAAGTGGATGCTCTCCCTCTTGGAAATAAGAATTTACTGCATATGCAGAGCAGGGTTGCAAAAAGCAATAAATTTAGGAACAAGCATTTGTTGGCAGCACCTAAGCATCAACTTCACTACAAATCCTGACTTAGAAAAACAAATGAATGGGAAAAAACAACAACAACGCAACCCACAGACCTCTTTGTTTTTTTGAGACTGAAGTCTTTTCTACACATACTCCCTATTCCCAGCTGAGGAGCCAGGCAACTCTTGTACCCTCAGCCTTTTCTCTCCAGCTGTTGGGAAATGGAATCTTTCAAAGTCAACAGAATATGCTGAAAAACCATGAATGCCTCAGAAAAATGGTTAGTGCAATGATGCTGTAAAACACAAGGAGGTTTCAAATGCTTGCAAGTGGCAACAGAAAGATCAGGATTTTGCCTTTGTTTATTTTAATACATATGTATTATATAGAGCACGTGAGAAAACGATCCTGGGAAGTGCATCTTGCATTTTCCTAAGATGCCAGTTTCTTGATGCCTGCATTCCCTGCAGCATTTCCCCCATCAGCTGCTCAGGACATCAGCACAACAGAGCTGGATCCAACCTGACACTGAGCACTGCAGGTCCCTTCCCAGCAGGGAAAACCACAGCCCTGGGAGCAGCAGTGCTCCATACTGGGACAGAGCGGGACCTCAAAGAGCTTTTCCTGAAGGTGCACCTCCACAGCAACTGAAGTGTAGACTTCAACAGCAAAGCAAAGCAGACTAAGTCTTCCCAAGGGTACATCTGCCTGCTTTGTGCAGCAGTTGCAGCTGGGCTCCTTGGGGGTTGCTGGAGGCCTGGGCTGGAACAGCCAGATTTTCATGCAGAATCCAACATCTATGCAGCCAGCCTCACTTTACAGACTAAAAGCTCTTTGCACTATATTGTGATCACATTAAGATATAGTAGAAGTTTTGCTCTCTATCGGTCTGTTTGGCAACAGCCAACAATTAAGCAAGAGCTGCTCTGCATTGAGCAGAGTTTCCTAGACATTTGATCAGCTAAACAATACCAGGGAGATCGCATACACAGTTAAACAGTGCTTTTTCTTCCCCCCAAAGTCTTACAAAACCTGTATTTCAGCGGCTGGCTCATTTCCTATTGTTTCCCTCCCCCTGTGTGGTCCTTCCAGGGTGCCACTCGAGAGGGATACAATAATAAAAAGGGAAGGGGAAGGAAGGGACACCAGCATAAAGAAAAACAAAATGTATGACAATCTGCAGCAGGCTACGGATCAGAGGTCAGCAAACAAGAGGTCCTTCTCTTTTACAGGTTGCTTCCTGGAAACAGTCTGATTAAGCTGACAGCTTGAATTATGTGTTACATTTTGTAATGCACAATCCATCTGTGCTAAGTCCTCTTCAATGCAGCTGAAGCAGCACAGGCATAAGCTCTGCCTTTTTCCACCCCTTCAACACTGGCCTTAAAATAGTCATCATCTTTCCACACGCTAATTCTCAGAGACCCTTTCCCCCTCCTTTTTTAAGCCCTGGAATAAAGGGCAGGGTACCCTGAGGAATGCCAAAAGGACAGAGCCCACCAGAGGGGTGAGGCAAAAGGCAAGCAGCCCCACAGGACAAGCATCCCATCGAGTTCTGTGGATGCAGCACACGGTGTAGAGATGCCCTGCAGCACAAACAGGCTCTGGCTCAGCCACCATTTTTAATAACTGTGAATAGCAAAGTGGCATCACCCCACCAGGAGCTGTCAGTGAGCCTCACAGCCTGCACGGAGTGACCTTTCCCTGCAGCATTGCCTCTCCTTGGTTAGCAACCTGACAGTGTTATCGGGATTAGCGCTTCTCCAGCTGCTAAAGGCAGGCTGAAACTCAGGTTAAAAAAAAAGAAAAAAGACTTACCCTGTGGTAAAATACAACATACAAACACTTATCAGGGGAAAAAAAAAGCCAACTTCTTTTTCTTAAACCTCAAAAAAGAACTTGTTACATGATGTCCCCGAAGTAAGGTACTTTCTCCAAAAACCTGGGACTCCCTGATATACAAGACAGATTTGGCTTGCTGTTGAGTGACCTACAACATCAATAGCAGTACATATAAACAAAGCCCATGCACTAATTACTCAAACTTCTCCTCAAGACTTCCAGCTCATGAATTACCTTGCAAGGCTTGGGCACACACACTGAATTTCAAGTGCATCAGAACGATGGAGTTTAAAAGAACTTGTTACCAACTCAGCAATGGAGAGGCTAAGTATCACTGCTCAGTATCTTTCATGCCTGCCATTTCTGAAACTTTATCTGCATTTCAGTTTTCCATTGAAACAAATTTAAATTTGTATCTCTTCTGCAGATACAGCAGTGGAGATCACACTTTCACGGCCTTAAGAAACTAAGGTATTTAGCTTAGCATGATGTGAGAGGAGATACCCCCATTCTGATTTTAGTTATGCTCCAGAGATAATGCCAACAGTAAAACCTTTCTTATAATTTAGCTGGCTTCAGAAGCACTGCACAGTATTTTTGTCAGCTCTTCAACAGCTAGGCATCACTAGCACATACAGGGGGAGAACAAAAAGTTAAATTACCACTGCTCATCTATGACTCTCCTCCAGCAAAGACAAGTGCAACTTCCTCGCAAAATGTTATGATTAACAGGTAGCATGCAAAAAAAACACCTGTGTATAAGCTACTTAGATGTAAATTAGATGATGTTTCCATAGCAAGCAGCCTGATGCAAATGTGAACTGATAAAGTTGCACAAGTGCATATTGGTGGCCATCAGTAGCTGCTCAACTGGCATCTATTACGATAGGGACAGGCACCGAAATTGTTACCTAAGACAACATGAGCACAAACATAGGAAGAACAGATGTGAGGACATACCCATCAGGCACTGAGTTGCCCAAGGGCTCATCCTCTGCTTCACAGAAGCTGGGTGGCTGCAAAGAGGAGTTCTCCGCTGCGTGGGTGCTGCTGCTGCTGTCCTGGCTCACTGCCTGTTGGGTGTTCAGGTTACACTGGGGTCCTGTAAAAACAAGTAACAACAAAATGACTCCCAAAGCATTAGCAGAATCACTAAGTTGTACGGAGTTAAGCCAGGATGAGCTACTTAGAGCACTTCCCAATCTCACAGGTGGGAGCAAGCATCCCTCTGCTCTGGGATTGCATCGGGTCTTCCATGCCCCCTCCTGACATACCATGTCCTTCTGCACTTCCCTCGCAAGGGGGAGTTCAGGCAGACCCCAGCCATGCTCCCAAGCTTGGATTTGCAACCAGAGTTCAGGAACAGCCAAATGAACTCTGCCAGGAAAATCACTACATCAGAATCACCTCAAACCACCCCAAATCGCTGCAAGAGAAGCAATGAAATAGACAAGCCTGAAAAAGCTTATTCAGGATAAAGCTTCAGAAAGCTTTCCGTGTTTTGGGGGGAGTGACATGGAGGATAGAGGGAAGTTTTCCATAAAATTCCCCACAGGTTTGAATGAAACAGTATTCACAGCTAACATACAGCCCCCAACATGTCTGCTCAGCTCAGGCATGGGTTCCCTGAGGCCTCAGTTCTTGAGGGCTGTGACAAATGGTAGCATACACCAGGACCTTCTGCCTCCACACAAAGCTGGACAGTGGGGACATGGAAGCATGTCAGATGAAAGAAAACATAAGGAAAGAAATTATCTGTGAACAGATAAAGAAATGGAAAAAAGTAACAACTAAAAATTAAGAAAGGATGCCAGAAAAAAATAAATCCACAGAAGATCAACTGATGGAGATGGTAGCTACTGACTATGAAGAAAACTATGATCATTACAGGATAGAAGTCTCTTCACATTAGGATTGCTACTAATTTCTATTAGGAAAAGCTCAATTTTAGCATTTCCTACATAGCTTAGAAAACTTAAAAGCTCTAAATTGCTACATCAACTGGCAGGGAAGGGGAAGATATTTCTGCTAGGTCTTAACAAAAAAAAAACAAACAAAGGAAGAAACAGTTACTTAGAGAAAAACCTTTGTCACTGGGATTTCAATAACAATTATGTTAGCTTACTTCAAAGCAGAGCAGGAGAGAACACATTTTGCTGCGACAGCAAAAGAAAAGGTGAGATGGTAGGAAGCAGCATTTAAGTGTAGCCTTCCATTCCCACACATGTGCATCCCAGCTGGAGGACAAGCACCACATCCCTCAGGAAAGCAAGGAACAAGTCAGAACAAATAATAGTTAATCCAGTCTCCTATGTGGAAGTGCTGATTCTTGGCCTGTACTTGCAAATCCTATTTTTAGAAGCGAAAAAGAAAACAAATGAGAGTTCTACTGTGCTTAAACCAAAGCATAAGAGTTGCAGGAAAAAAACCCAGCTGCTGTACACGTGTGTTTGGGATGAGTGTGCTGCAGCACAATGGGGCAGAGGTTCTACATACCAGGCTCTGGAACAGGAGCCAAGAGGACAGGTTGCTCGCAGACTTTTTTGGCACTTGCTACCAGGTGCTCAGGGGCCACCACCTCCTCCACTGATGTGTCACTTGCTAAGTCAGTGGCCCTGCTCTGCACACTTCCTCCACCAGGTAATGTTGAGCAGAGTTCAGTGGGATTTTTGTGCTCTGTAAAATTCAGAAGACTGCTGTGGAAGCTGCTGTCTTTGATGGGCATCTTATCCCCCACAGGGACATCTGACTTGCCATCTTGTTCATCAGGAATGCTGGCATGCTGCAAGTCACTGCCAACTTGTGTGGGATGCCCGTGTGATCCATCACCCTGCAAGGCTGTCAGTGCGCTGGGGCAGGCAGCAGGCTGAGGGGGCTCCTGCTGCTCACTGCACATAGACACACAGTTGCCCATGAACAATGGCACTGGGTGATGCAAGCTTCTGGACACAGCCAAGGCATGAATTCCTGCCTGCCTTGCAGCCTGTGGCACCTGGAAGACAGATGCAAGATGGTTAAAGAATCAAGCAGGTAGCACGCTGCACATGAAGCTTCTTGAGGATGGTATGCTAGTTTCTGAAGGGAAACACTGCAGACAACTTACATTTTTTCCATGCTTTGCTTCCTTTGTCCATTTGCTTTAAAGTAAATGGAAGTAGTGAAGGTTCTTCCCTCAAAATGCTACAGCCCAATTTGCCAGCTGTTCCCACTAGAGATCAGCAAAGGCAGAGCCCAGTCTGGTACAGGTTACCCCATCACACCTGAAACCAAACAACTCACTGAAAGCATCTGCCAAAAATAATCCTTCAATATGGCTAATACTACCATTACATGATAAGCTTCATCTCTCACACTGCAGGAATAGTGTCAGCTGCCAACAAGTTGGCACTTCATTTTGTGCACCCTTCTGTTGGGCCAGCTGCAGAGCTGAATCCAAGATCCCACCTCTGACACTGATGCTAGTCCTTTGTCATCCTGCAGAGCCCACTGGTCACTGAATGCAGCCATGGCCATCAGGAGCCACCCTCCTTGACCAACCCAAGTTTCACCACTCAGTATGCTCTAGAATTTGACTTCTTCATTTGTGTCTTGCCCAGCAGAGGGACCAGCCTGCATGGTAGAGCACCCTGCTCTGACCAGAAAACTTCTTGGGCATGCAACACAGCAGAAATTAATCTTCTTGAGAAGGGGATAGGATAAGGAGGGTCCCCAGAGAGTCTGAAATCTCCATTTGTCATCGTTTGTGTATATATCCAGTTCTTCTCACTGCATGGTAACACAACAAGGAAGACTGAGACAAAAACAAACAAACCTCACACAACCAAACAACAACTTGATTCATTGTCTTCAGTTCCACACCAAACAGGAACAACTGAGCTAACATGTACATGGAATATTTTCCATGAGACAACTCTGAGCACCAAGCAAAAACATTTCCAACAACACTTTCACCTAACAACTCTGTTGAACTTGCATAAAAAACATTCCAACACTATAAACACTCTACTTCTACATTCCTGTGTTTTAACACTTGTTTTTTATTCTTTGAAAGCTTACTCAACTAGAAAAAAATACAAGGAATTGCCACCACTACCAGAAGGTCACTGCCAGTTTATGCAAAACCAAAATTAGCTACCACAGTGCCACTGCTCATACTAAGTACAGGTTGCTTTTCAGCTCCAAATCACGGCAGGGCAATTTACAGTCACCTCCACACCCCTCTCCTCTCTCTTGTTGGCTGACCTCCTCCTACCACACAAAGTCAGCTGCCAAGCCCAGCTTAAAGGAAACAAAGGCATCCTGTCTAGTGTGCGTCCGTTTCATTAAAAAGCTCAAATTCCACCTAACAAGAAGCAGAACAAAAAGCCATGAAGTTATTTTAAGAAGTAAAGGTTTGCTACTGAGATCAAGTTCACAGCTTATTCTATCACTGCTGCTCTTGGATTCCTCCTAATTACTTCTGGGGGCTTGGACTTGCTGCTTTGAAACACATCTAGCAGGTATTGTGTGGATTTAGCAGCTCCGGAGTTTAGTGTTCCAAAACAAATGCAATTCAATCAGGTACAAGTGCTTTACAGAGCTTTAGCAGAAGTACATCTCCAGCAGGCTCTTTCTTGTTTACAGAGGGAGAAAAAACAACTCTTCACTGCCTTTGTGTCCTTGGAGCAGCTGCATAACAGATAAAGTTGGCCTAGGTACAGCTTTTACCACCAAAAGTAAAACATGTAGATGACCCACCTAAAACAGCGAACAAAACTATCAGTTTCATGTCACTCCAGCTGGGAGCTAAATGAAATCTCTCACAAAGAACACTTACAGTACTCTTTTTTGGCTGTGGAGTGGAGGGAACACGCAGGCTCCCCACTTGTTCCTCCACTAACAGTCTTTTTTATTATTATTAAAGTACTTTGAAGAGAATAAAGATGATTAAAAAATCCCTCCCATCAGTATGTGTAAGAAGGTAGTGCCTCTGCCTGGCTGTGACTACTTGAGCAAGCAAAGTGAAGCTGACTTAGAGAGCAGAGCTTTGTGTCAGGCTTCATCTGGTTGCACCCCTGGCCTAGGGATGCTCAGGCACTCGGGTATTCCTGAATGTCCTATGCCCAACATCCAAAAGACACTATATTCCCAAGAGGTACCAGACTGAGAAACATTACTAATCTGAAATTGGACTTCACCACACAAGGATTTCAGAGCCCCAGATTCTACTGACCTTCCAGCCAAAGAACCCTCCAATACAGCACCTCTCCTAGAAGACCTAACAGCGGGCTGCCATTACACAGGGTTTCAAAATACCAGTGTTCAAGTCCTTCTCGAGGAGAACCATGGTTTTCTAGATGATCACTGTCTGAGAATATCATTTCTGAGCTTAAAGATTCCCCCCAAAACTTAGAATCCAGAAGTATGTATATGCAACAGCTCAGAGAAGTGCAAGCTATCCACACTGGTGCTTTAGGGGCACAGAGACCCCAACCTCTAGAAAACAGGTTCTATTTCTGCCCATCTTAGTCCCTAAAGCACACAACACGTGCTGCACAGAGACTCCGAGCATCATCACCTGTTCACAAGTTGAGCTATCTAGTTGAAGTTACCTCCACACTTAAGAATGGAGATAAGAAGCAAGAAGCAGAGAGGGAAGGAAGAGTTCACATAGAAGATTGCTGGAATTCAGTGGATACAAACCACATTCCTGCATTGTCCAAAATATTAACAAAATCTGAGGTGCACTGTGATCCCTTGATGTTCCAGCACTGACGTGAAAACAACTTTCCTATAGGATGGAAATTGCTTCTCCACTTTTAATTGGAGAATCCAGGATTCAAACCCGAGCTCACCTTTTCACACGTCTGAATTAAAAACCTAATTCACAAACTGCTGGAGGCCTGCCTTTATAGGTCAAGGTTGCTCAAGTTCATTGCTTTGTATATTACAGTTTAAAGAATGCTCTAAATTCAAGGTTTTTAACTTCCTAATCTATGGGGAAAACTTCCTATAAACTCAGATTAACGACTGCTAACACACTGAAGAAAGAAAACCAAAAACCTTCCTCCTACTATAAAAACAAAATAGTGTGGCCTCTGTTTCTTTTCTGATAAGAGTCTTAAATACCAAACATTTAACTGCATAATAACATTTACTGGCAGCCAGGCAGCCTGCTTAGCAGATATATAAAGCAGGTAAAAGGAGAAAAAGTTAATTTCTTGGCTGAATGATTCCATCGGTAGCTATAGGGCAAACTAGAAAGTCTTTTAGTAAAGTAGCAGTTGATTCTTCTATCAATCTGCAGCACACATACTCTTCCAAGGAATGCATTAAATATGAAAATCATATCCTGTTATCATCTGTTTCCAGCTTTCAGCCCAGTAAGCTTTTCTTAATGAATGCTGTAGCCTAAGGGACAAGCATGCTGTTGGCTTTTCTGAATAATGGAGTGATGCTACCATTTTTGCTTATTACAATATCGACTAGCTGAGGGGGTTTCACACATAGTCACAAGTGACTACTCTTGCCAGCATGCTCCAAGTTATTACAAGATGTTTTTAGACATTTCATCTAAAAGAGCTTTACTGCTTTTAGTGAAGAAAACAGCTATGGTCTTGAACTGTATCATTTATATGGAGATAGGAGGAGGGATTAGAAGCCTGCATTACTGCAGATATATAGCAGAATATATTTAAGTATTCCTTGTCAGTCTTTTTGTCTGTTACTTAGATAGGCAATCTCTTCTTGCTTCTTCTGAGAAAAGGTCAGAAGACAAAATTACAAATACACCACGAGAATCAATAGGTGGATTTTTTTTTAAATTTTGCTCATTATTAACACTTCCTGCTTGGAAATACCTTTTTCACATTGTTCAGCACAGAAATTACAGAAAAACGACACAAAGACAACTAGAAACACTCAGAGTTCTCCCTTCTTTTTGAATTCTAGCTCTCTGATTGAAACAATTGCACTTTCTACCCAGGCTCTCTACTTCACTCAGGCTCTAAACAATATTTCACACTACAGCTGACAACACAAAATCCCCACGTAAAGACTGCTTAGCAGTGTCTGCCTCTTAACACAGTCACTCAGTGGATGGAACATCACAGGAATAACACACATTTCTATCCCCCCCACCACTCCCACATTACCTGCTCACAGTATCCTTCTTCTTTGTCACCTTGTGTCCACAAGTCATCCTCTTGAAATGATCGCCTGCTTTTAATTCCTCTTCCATACCGTATCTAAATGTGGACAAATCCATTATGTTAAACTGAAGGCCAAAGAACGAAGCACAAATGAGCAAGCACTGCTTTGCAATTTGTGTATTTCTAAACATCAAGTCCTGGCATCCCTTTTCACTTGGTCTGTGTTTAAGAAGCCAGAGACACCTTTTTCTCCTAATTTTTCACTCCCCTGAACAAATGAGACAGCTTGTAAATAAAAAAAAAACTCCTGGAGATCATATCCAATTACTCATTCATCTATATGTCTACAAGATAGTAATAACTTGTTGGTTCAAACGTTACAAAACCAACTTCTGATTGAGTACATCAAATTATTCCTGCTCTATCGAGACTACTCCACTGCTTTGGAATTAAATGAAATTCAGAATTTGTGTCATGTACATGATCTTGCAACTTGAGGAGTTGTATTAAGGAAAAATATATGGCAGACGCTGCGAAGAGCAACCCAGCATGAAAGGCAACTTGCTCTAGTGTTACTAACAAACAACTGCATAAAACGTCCTCACCTCCACTACACTGTTTAATTGACCAAATGTAATGTGTTCATAGTAAGACTACTGCTTAAAAGCCAGGCACACGCAGCACCTATAATTAATCCTGTTTGTTAGTAATTGTAAACACCAATAACAAGTTACACTGGTACTGAATGAAAGCACTTCAATACCTATTCTGCATCAGGTAATACGCATGAAGATAAATCTTTAGAACAATTAACTTAGCCAGCCTCACACTTCATTCCAACTGTGCACTCCGCAAGCCTTGCTTCCCAGGTAATAGGGACTGTCCATAAAAATCAGAAACAACAACTTCTAAGGAACAGAAATTAAAAGAACTAAAGATGCTCAAAAGAAACTCAAAGATAACCCCAGGATTTCCCAAGAGCTTATATGATTTTACACAGACTCCCAAAACAAACTGCAAGCATACAAACGGGGGAAAGAAAACCAAACACCACCAAATCTCTCAAAACCAAGTTGTTTCTTCCCAAGCTACAGTACATAATAAACAAACAGTTATGGTAAAGCACTCCTAAAGAGCATTCTCTAACAAGCAAAAAAAGAATTTAATTTCTATCAGTGTGCTTCCACAATAGATTAAATGATTACAGGCTTCATAATTCTTAAATAATCCACAACGAGGGGGCTTTTCATAACTGCAGCATAGAAGATATGTAATCTGTGCTTTGTTCAATAGCTCAGAAAAAAATAAGTCTAAGCCAGGAAAAATTAAATAGATGGGACAGAAACATCAACACAGAAGCAGTGAGTGAAAACACTGCACGTAGATAAGCCTGTGGCACAAGTGGGACTCACACCAATGCATTACAACCTACTGCAGAGGGAAAGACAAACTAGTAGGCATTAGGGCTGCTCAAGAAGAGAGAAAAATGGAAAGAAATCTAGCATCAAGATACTCCCAGACTCACAAAAAAGCAGTACAGAGGACTCACAAACCCACACCAGGGACATTACTAAGCTGAAGCTAGGAAAAGTTGCTCTGTGAACGTCACCATACTTAACAGGCTTAAAAAGAAATTTAGCAGACACTGGGATGTAGCTGTGCAAGGAAGTTAGGAGCGTGGTACACAGCCATGGGATATGGCTACCCAACTGGTTTGGGAGAGTGGAAATTAATCAGCACCATGGGAGAGAGCTACAGGGTTTCCTTACTTCCAGCAGCAGGAAGGGCAGCTATCACAGTCACAACCTCTTCTGAACACTGAGGTCAGTGAGAACACAAAAGCAACCTCCTGAACTGAAACCTAAGCACAAACCCAACGGTGTTTTAAAGGAGTGTTAATTAACACAAATAGTTCTCATCACTCCTTCTCTAAAGGCATTCCAGAAGAAGCATTAAAAAATATGACAACCATAAAAATCTTCTAAACGAAGAGGAAAAAAAAAAGAGATTGGAGTTATTTCTTTTAAAATGAACAGTGGAGCGCAGGGTTAATACATTGCACCATGACTAACATGGGCCAACTTGTCATTCTACTTAAGGCAAAAACAAGGTTTCCAGAAATCAGAGCCAACTAACTTAAAAACATGCATTTTTAAAAACAGTACAAAGTTTCTTCATAGGATTTCTCACACTACACTGATGTGACAAAGCTTATAAGGATTCAAAGAGGTGTAAACACTCCATTAACATCAATATCAATAAAGAATTAAAAATCTGTAGAAAGAACAGACTCACATTTCAAGTTGCACGTTTATCTATTGAAGTGAACTTCCCTAAGAACTGCATACAGACTTTCTTCCCTTGGCTGCAATGCAATGAGTGAAAGCCAAACCAGACACTAAGAAAAAAATCAAGCATGTTGCTACTTCTACACCCATATTTCAGGTTAAGCTCTAATAGCACTTCCAAAAATATTAAGAGAAGTTTCAAGGAATATTTAAAGGAAGATGTGCTGGTGCAACCTGAATATGAATATTTTAAACAGCCCTTTTTTATGTTTTGCTATCTCAGATGAAGCTGTGTGGAACCCTGAATGGGAAAAGGAGAGTAACGGTACACTAGAATAAGGTTGTTCCAATTTTAATACAAAGTGCACTTCAGAGAAGAAAAAGTAATCACAACTGAATCATAGACAACCACACAATACTGCGTCAGCATCAAACAGGGGCTTAAAACACCTCACCTAACTTCTTTCCTCTCCTCCTTTATTCCAGGAAATTTAAAAAGAAAACAAAAACCAAAACACCTGCAGCTGCATAAACACCCCTGCCAGACACTTTTAAAGAATGCTGCTTCTCTTAGCAAGCAGATAGAATGATACTTCTTTCCCAGTAAAATGTTTTTTCTTTTAGCTCTCTGAAATCTGACTCCATCCACCAAAAGCAAACCATTTCCCCTTTTTAAAATCTAAGATCACTTCCAACTCTATTACCTGCAACATCCCACATTAACCCTTAGTAAAGTGACACCAAATAGTACAATTTCAATTACAAAGTGATTGAGCACGCCTTAAATCTTACTTCACCGATCCAGAAAAAAAAGTTCAACATTTCTCAGCTCTAAAAGCAACTGAACCGAATCTGTTCCCATACAAGACTGTTAAAAGACCTGAACGATGCAACAGTTTGCTTGAAGAAGCTGTTTTTCTTGCCACTGTTCAACTATTGCCACTTAACTGTTTAGTAAATAGAACTAATAGTGACTCATTGTAGATCCACTTTAGCCCAAACGGTTCAAACACAGTGATTTGTTTTAACAGGAGTTAGTCAGTGACACCTCTGCTGATGGAAACGGTGTGATAAGCAGGAGCAAAACTAGCTGTGGCTACTTAGCACAATCACACCAGCAAAATTAGAAACACACCCTGGAACAACGTCAAGAAAACCTATCAGGACCTTGTAAGTAACAAAATTATATTTTACTTAGGCTTTTCTAACAAAGTCTTTAGGAAAATTTCCTATCAAGTCCTTTTCCTGTCTTAACTCAGATAACATTAATGATAATTCCCAAACACTGCTACTTAGAGCACTCTCAAATACGGAATGAAGTTTGACCAACATCTTGATGTGCGAAATAGACAAGACAAAACCAGTTTAGCAGCCCCTGTAGTAATAGTGAGTACTATAGTAGCAAGTCTTCTAGAAAGTTACTTCCACCTTGTCAGTCAGCTCTGAACTCAAAGCTTTCATGTGCGCTTCAAGCTGGTTGAATTCCTTCAAGAACGTTTGATTTCGCAGAAGAGCTCTTTTTTGTCGTTGGTCCACTTCTTCCAAGTAATTTTTCAGCTTCACATACTTTAGTTTCGTTCTACAGGGGAAAAAAAACAACTGTACTTAAAGAGTAGAAAATTAAAGAATCTATTATGACTTTTCTTCACACACATGCATACTAACTCTGGCACAGGAGCTGCCCAACTGCCCAAAGCTATGTTATACAACAAGCTGTATAACCTAAGGTTTAAATGCAACTTCTGCTGTTCAAAAGGATAAATATATATTTAAATTTTTATGTTTGCTTGGAATTATGAATGGTGAAAGATAACCTCTTCCTACCTGGATGCCCACCAGGTCCAGAGAGCCTGCTCTGTCAGAGGGGTTGGACTCTATCTCTAAAGGTCCCTTCCAACCCCTACAGTTCTGTGATTCTGTGAAATAATGCGATATACAGGTCTAAAATGAAGGTAGTTTTTAGAGGGATGCATACTGCGAGTCAAACTGTGAATTAAGGTTGCCAACCTTAAGCCAACATACATCCACATGCACCAAAAGGGGCACCTCAATGCAAAGCCTGCCTTCCTTTTGTCATGCTGATACTACCTACTCAGACTTATTTTTATGAAAATAATTTTTATGAAATAAACTACTCTGAAAGTAAAGCACCTTATGTAGCCCCACCTGCTCAGACTTAATTTTCCCTTCTATTTACATTTTGATGTTTCATTCTAAAGGCCCTCTTTCAGAAGAGCAGTCCCTGAGGGATTCAGCCATGATTACACATACCTACCACTCATGTGACCTAAAATCAAAAAAACACTTCTATTAGCTCCCCGAATGAGCTTTGTGAAGCTCAAACAACAAAAAACAAAAGACCCCACAACACTATAAACAAGAATGCATAAAATGCTGCTCCTCTCTAGGATTCCAGATGCCTTTTTCCAACATCTTAGGAGACTTCCATCCACGCAGACGCCACAGTCACTGTAGGGTGAATAACTCAAAAAAATAGCACCCACAGAAAACAACAGAGTGGATGGTGTATTTTGTGAGGCTTATCTGGGTGGTAAACAGACAAACAGTAAATAAAGAAAGGCTCACCTTTGGCAGATGGTTGAGGCTCACTCAAAACTCCACAAAGGAGGGATCCAACAAGAGATCCTTCCCCAGTGGTGGTCAGCCCTTAAACGGGGTCTGGGAGAGGTGGAGCCAGACTCCACCCCTTCCAATCACACAGGTGCATTGCCTTCACCTGTGCTCCTGCAGCTGACTCAGTGCTCACCTCAGGTGATCCATCAGTGGTTCAGGCTGTGATTCAACAGTTCCCATACACAGTTTCAAAGAAAATACGTGCCCCTTTCACAGTATTTTCTTTTAAAAATAGGTTTGTGTTCCAATACTCCTCAAGCTCATAACCTCCTCAGAACTACACAGGAAATAGGAGAGCTAGGATCATTTGATGCTTATATGCTCTCCGAAGAGCTATTGGTTCTAGAAACTGCCACCCTCCTATCTAAGCTGCTTGGGACAGGAATTTCATGGTTTACGTATAAATAAGAGGGGGAGAAAGGGAGAAGCTTTGAGATGAACACCATTACTAAGAGAAACAAACACACTAAATTAAGTTGAATGGGTAATTTGGGGCACGTTTGCAAATTTAATGATTCACATCAAGGCCATCACCAGCAATGCTTATAATCCAGCACGTTATATACCACTGTATCCAAATAATGCATTTCAGCTTCTGAACAACTAGCCGAGGTGCACAGCCAGCATAATAAATGGCTTTTTAAGCTTTTTTTTCCATTTTAATTACAGTCTGAACATGTAACTTACAGCAAATAAGTAATGCAGAAACAACCCAGGGAGCAAAATTAGAACCTAAGTATTACCTGGTGTAGGGAACCTGCTTTGTCAGGGGGGTTGGACTCAATGATCTCTTGAGGTCCCTTCCAACCCCTATGATTCTATGAACCTAGAACAGTACTTCCTAACACTTTCAGGCATCCTGTGACATGATAACTCTGTAGCATGAAACACTAGAAAGGAAACACTTCCCATTATTCCACACTACAGTGACTTGTGCAACATTTGACAACACTAACCTGCACATCAGTTGTTTTTAAGGTAGTAACAGTTCAGTATTAACAGTAGTTATGTTACCATAAGTTATTTCACCAGTAACTTCAGTGTGTGACTCTTACATTCATATTTTGAGTGCAACATAAAATTAGTTACAAAAGTCTCATAACTGACACCCTACAAGCATTCCACCATCTTTGTAACTAAAATAAAACAACCAATGAAAAGTTTTTAAGAAGGCTTACAGGTATGCATCAGAATTTTTGTATTCCATCAGTTTTCTTTCCAATTCCAGCCTTCTGGTTTCACTAGGAGAAAACATACCATATGTAAGACAAGATTATTTCATAATTTAAATTCACAAAACACACATGAGCATAGACCCATGGGGAAGATCGGGCTGCTTAAGGAACACAACTCTGTTTTCAGAAGGAGAAAAGAATAACAGCAGTAATATTACTTAATAATATATACTTAATAAATGCAGACCATTTCTGAAGACAAGAAACCGTCCCATGAGCAAAAAATAAACAATGGATAGGTCAAGGGCTTCCAGTAAACTCACATTATAAACCCTGCAACAATTAAAGCAAGTTCCTTACGTTTTTTTTTATTTAAAATGATCACAAATTCGTATTAGCTAGGAAGGCTGAACACGTGGAGTGATAAGGACAGACAGACAAGATTGTATGCACCACTTGGCTACACATGCTTTCCCATTTCCTTACAAACATGTCCATGTCACAGCCACACACGTTCACCTCCTCTCAGCTGCCCTGTACAGAGGAAAGCACAAAAAGCCTTCCTCCTCCATAACCTGTGAGATCAAGGCATCCATTTTAACCATCTAATCCTGCCACTGTCTGAAGCAAGATTACGTTTTCATGTCATGTATGCAATTTAAAAGCCACGCTTCATCTGGGATCTCATCCTTTCAATTTCCTTTTACATGATGGACAGCTAAGCAAAAGCAGATTTCAAGATCTTGTTTTTACACTTCTAGAAGTAATTTTCATGACTCGATGAAGAACACTGCGATATCCTGATGGATGTAAAAGTCAGCAGATGACATTGGCATCTCTCCTATTTCTCGTTCTCCAATACCACAGGCAGCACGTCGCACTTGCTAGTTCATGAAAGATCTCTTCCTTTCTCCCAGCGTGGTTTGCCAGCAACCCACTCACCAGTCTGTCCTGCAGATACACAGGTAGCACCTGAGTATATAATTCAGATCTTCTCTAGAAGAAAGATAAAGAAATATAAAAATGGCCACGTAAAAGCCTCTCAGCATTAAAGTATCAGCATTCTAAATGCCTGAAATGGCTCGTGGTGTGTATTCCTCTGTTCAGGCAATGAAGTGGAAGCCATTACTGCTTGCCCATGATTCTGGCAATGCTCTAACACAGTTTCTTGGCGTGAGCAGCAGGAGTGAAGCTATCTGTGGCCTCTCCATTACCATGTCACTTTTTAACCTGAAGAATAAAGCTCTCAGACCAGGACTTTTATTCAGAGTAGGTGAAAGCAAATGGTCAGTTAGAAAGTTTCTTGTCCAATGGGAAAAATACCACACTTCTGAACTTTTTAAGGATGCAAGCAGCTTGCTTCCAAACCCTGATTCTTCAGTCTACAGAGAAAGAGGGTTAGCTCGGGATTTGAAAGCAGAATTAAAATTCCCAGTTCAGCCACAAGCTCTGCCTAATCTCTGGCATTTCACCAGGCATCGACCCGGCGCGACACCTGATCCCTCACCTCCCATTTAAACCAGCAGCACTGAGATGCCCCAATGTTTTTCGAGACACCAGGCCTCAGCCCCTTTGTGCTTCAGCTCTGCATCCATAACGCGGGACTAACAGTGCTACAGCGCTGACACCCTGTTGAGATAAGTACACAGAAAGCCGTGAAGCGCTCAGATCCCTCCGCAGAAGTAACACGACAAACCGAGCCCACCAACCAACGCGAGAAGCACCAGCACTCCCCCGGCACCCAGACCCAACGCCGGCGGCTCGCGGCCTCGCCCCGCCCTCGTGCCGCTCACCTGTCGCGGAGGCACCGCAGGAGGCCGCCGAGCTGCCGGCTGCGGGACGGGGAGAGCGCGGGGCACGGCCCGGCCGCAGCACGTCCCGCATCCCTCATGCCGCGCTGTTTACGGCCGTGGCCAACGCGACGGTTCCCGCCCTGCCCCGCGCCGCCCGCCCGCCCCGCCCCGGAAGGCCGCGCTGTGTGTGGGGGGAGAGCGGCGGGATGTGGCAGGGTTTAGCGTGAGGGGGGATTGCTTCTCGCCCAGAGCTTCGCTCCCAGGGAGCGCTGGGGGCACTGAGTGGAGCTGATGACCCTTTGCGTGGGCATTCATCCCCAGCCTCAGACTCAGGCCACCAAACGGAACACCCCGCTGGAGTGATGCGGCAGTACTTAACTGCGGTCCCCATATCGGTTCTGTCATCTGAATGGCCATAAATGCTGTCTGGCTTAGCCTTTGCCTGTCCACCCTAAATGGCTCAATAAGGCTTGAGCTAGTGTAAGAGCTTGTCTACTCAAGAAAACACACATGCAAATGATTTGCAGAGTTGGGAACCTTTTATTACTGAATCCGCATGAATTGCACTCGTAATAAAAGACCTACTGTGCTTTCTTGCTCTTCTATTGAAAGCAAATACATGTTATTGAGACCTCACCACAGCACTATTTCACATCTTCTCAAGAGATGACAGACAAAATGTAGGCTTGGCTCTGCCTAAATTTCCAAAGCTGGATATTTTTATCCCCAAGGTGTGGGTGGAAGCAACCCTGCCTCAGCCACAGCTTCTCAGTGTGGGGCCTCTCCACTCCAACTGGAGCAGCTCCTTGACTGCTTGGAAATAATAAGGTTTTCATGGTTGCTTCATAGTTAAATTGTTCCTAGTAAGAGCTCGTATTGCTAATATCTACGTCAAAATAAATAATCTCCCCTTTGACACTGAGGTGAGACACTGAAAACTTGTTATTTACAAATGTCAGCAATGAAACACCCTGTCAGCCTGACACATATTTTGAATGCATCGCTGATTGTCAGTGCAGAAAACTGTCAAATGCTACATGGCATTTGAACAAGAAAACACTTTCATATACTACAATTTTGTTATTTTTCAAAACAGGCAAAGAATTTGGCTTTGTCAAGCCTGTACCTGTGACATACCAGGCTTGGTTCTGGAAGACTAAACTGCTTTTGAAAATATTTGCGTTCACTAAAATAATATCAAAACTTTCAAACCCTTCTATTGCCGTCAGAAGCTATGAATGTATATTATGTTTACACACTGGAAAATGTTATTCCCCAACCAAGATTTCCAGGTCTCAGCTGAAAGGAATCAGAGGTCCAGCCCAGGAGGTGGGACCTGTAGGACCGCACGGTTTGTCTCACAGACTGTGCCAGCCCCGGTGATATTTTAATTGTGTCCCAGTACCAAGCAAATGTGAGAGGCTGGGGTCCCAAGGAGCTGTGGCTCCAATGTGTGTCCCATTTTATGCCCCTTGTCCCTTTGCTCCGCAGGTGCAGAGCGTGCTTGCGTCCTCTGAGGCATTATAAGCCAGGGCCGTGATGTGATCCTCCGTGCTGACACTGATGGGCTTGTAATTGACTGAAGAATAATCTTATTACTCACGTCCCTGATAACTAACGTCAGTACCCTGTCCCTGAAAGCCTACAAAGAGAAGTGTTTTGTTTGTGCTCTCCTTTTAGTACTTAACACTTCTTTTAGATTGTTTTAATTTAATTTTAATGTAATCTGATAAGAGCTGTAAAACTGTCAAAGAAATCTGTCTCGTTCTGTCTTATTAAATGCACTTTGAATGAAATGATGTTTTTTTTCCCCAATAGCTGCCAAATGAAGGTATCTCTCAATTCAAATGAAGGGATTGATGTGCACTAATCTCACGGCTTTATCCATCGTTTTTAATTTAAGGAAGGAAGCCATGTGTGCTTTTAGCATCCCGCTTTTCCCTGGAGATTTAGCAGCACCCCGAAAGGTGCAGGGTGCACCTCCCTGCAGCGATCCTCTGGCTGTGGGATCTCAGTCCTTCACCACCATTTTGTCAGTTCTGTCAAAACACCGCAGCCCAGAGGTTTTGTTTGATTTCACTGCGAGGGGATTTGCAGAAAGCCAGCGATGTTCTGAAAAGAGATTTCTTCCTCTGTGCTCTGACTTGATTTCTGAAGCAACTGTACGTTTGGCTAAAGCTTGCCTACAAGCCGGGACAGAACTGAATATATTTCCCTTTTTTTTTTTTTTTCAATTAGATTTATAATACAGGCCCCGGTAGCGATGTGAAAGACATACAAGAATTTGCATAATGCCCATATACGTCTTTTTTGTTAATGAATCAAGTCCCAAATGAAGAGCACTAATAATACATTAGTAATCAAAGAGCAAATAACACCAGCAAACATATCTCAGCAGAGCAGTTGTGTGGATCCATTTCTGACTGCCAGTGTCAGTGCGCGGAAGCAGTAATTAACATGTTGAATTTAATGTTTAAATTTTAATAAATTTAAATGTAATAAAACGCTTTTATTAAACGTTGCGGTTCCTTGAAACCTATTATTCCCATGTCTGAGGCATAAATAGAAAAGACATTGTCTTACTGAAGAGCACAGTGTTTGCTGCCAGCTGGACAGGTGAAATGAGTTCCTCCAGCAAGAACTTGTTAACATGGGAGCCACTGATAACAGCTGATTAAATACTAAACTTAAGAACAAGAATACAGCATTTAAAGCCATATAATGTTTATTAAGAATGTAAGGGCCTTATCCAGAGCCTGTTGAAGTCATTGAAAAGTCTCTAGTAGTGTTGTTGTCAGTGGACCAGAAGGGATCTCGTGCGCCCAACTCTTCTCTGGCTGCTCCAAGGCCATGAGTCTGGAGAGGATATCGGGGAGATTTGGGGTCTCTGCTTTCCCAGTGACTCACAGTCACTGCTGTTTGAGATGGAGATGTGAGGAATTAACCAGCAGCTTCTAGTCTCCATTGAAGTGGCTGCTGTTGTCTGAAGAGGGACGAGTAGATTGACAGTGCTGAGCTCCCCCGTCCCTGGAGAAATAAGAACTGAATTTAGGTTTTCTGAGATGTGAGATGCGAGGCTGAATTTGAGCCAGACCTCTCAGAAACAAGCCATCAAAGGGCTCGAGTCCTGCCTTACCTTAAATCATCTGCCTGCTTTACACCACGGAGTGCCCTGTGCAACCACTACTTTGACCTCTGTTGCTCCAACTGAAACAACGCTGATGTCTTTCTGTGCAGATCTTATGCTCCTTTGGGTCATTACAGGAGGAAAGGAGACTGCACCGGAGTGTGCTCCTATCAGCGGGAGCACCCTACCTCTCTTTCAGAGCCCGCTCCTTGGCACCAAGATGAGTTGGTACTGTGTTGTTGCCCAAATCCTCTCTCTGGAAAACAGCAGCACTACGAACACATTCCCCTCCTGCCCGCTGCCCGTCCCACTTTTTCTCCACAAATCATCAAAAATGGAGAGGAGGATATAAAACGAGTGAGAAATTCTTTCAACCAAACACGATAACGTTTCCCTTTTAGCACCACGTTTTAGAGTGATCTGTTCTGAAGAGTTGCTTTCTCTGTTGGCAGGGATGAGGCATTTAGGTAAGGTAAAAAGACTGAAGATCCAAAACTCCAGGCTCAAAGGGAGAATGCCTGGCCCATTGTCTGGTGTGATTAATGAAGCCTTTTGCATAGCGAGATAATGCGATGTGTGCTGAGTATGGAATGCTGCCACACAGCAGAAATATCAGAAGTATGAATAATATTCGTCATGATAACGACATCAATAAGCTAATCTATGTATTACTGGATTCGGCTCCAAAATGCCTCAAATGATATTTGTTTATTTCATAATTGCCAGCCTCTTTGATGCACTTGTCGTCAGGTTCAACAAGTGCTCCAAGCTACAAGGGCTTGAAACAAAGGGAGGCACTTGGACAAGGCTCGCAGTTTGGTGGCGTTTGGGACCAGGGAGGTGAAGTTCTGCCGCTGCTCCTCACCACTGCCCCCGGGCAGCGAGGTGCTGCTCTCTGCGCTGGGTTTACAAACACAACCTCTCTCTCCAGGACCCCTCACCTCCGTAAACCAAAATACTTAAACCCTCTTAAAAGACGTTTGTATTTCAGCATGGGCGGTTGGGAGTCATCGGCGACTTGAAGACAAAAAGCGAGCGCATCAGCAAAGAGCAGCGGCTGCGTGCGTGGAAAATAAGGACGCTCCCTCATGCCAGGGTGACGTTCAGATCCAAACTGCATTCCGGTGATGGTGTGGTCACTGTCTCTCCCCGTTCTGTGTTCTCCCTTCTGAACAAGGTGTGGAATTGAGCATGTGGACCCTAAGAATTCCTAGAGTGTCACTTAGGGTGACAGCTCTATGCCATCTCTCTAATTTCTTTCTTTGAAATGTAGTTTTGAAAAGGCTCAGTATTTTTCACTGTGATTTATTATCTTTCCCCTCCTTCCTGTATAGAATATTATTCCCGCGATGAATGAAATGATCCGTACATACAAAGTGTTCACTCATTCAAACAGCAGAACGAGCACAAGACTGTCAAATTAATTAAACTGTGTCTGCTCAGAGCTCAGCATCACTGGGCCCTGCCCTCTGCCTTCCATGTTTTGGCATGCAACAGTAAAAAAAATCTCAGCAGGAACCTGAAGCGAAGGATCTCAAAAAAAACCTTGAGAACAGATGGAAAATATTCCAACGCTGTGTTCAGGGCTGAAACCAATTTCAGAGCGCTCTACTTTTAAGTAGTAGTTGGGGTCAGCAGGTAGGATGTGAGAATGGGAAGGGTCTGCCTTGCTGTGCTGACTTACAAGCTTAAAGTGTAACGTGCTTTGCCTGGGGGTCGATGCACACAGCACCCGCGGCTGACGGGGACACTCATGTCCAACAGCAGCGGTTCAGTAAACTTTGCAACGAGCAAGCCTTTGTTCTCCCTCAATACATGAGCCCTGCTCCCTTTTTTGGCTTTTTTTCTTTGTTTGTTTTTGCAGAAAAATAAACCCCAAACTCACGTGCAACTGCCGCCGGCTGGCTTACCCCGAGCCCCTTTTCTCACATCCTAAGCATTGCATCCCTGTTTGTTATATCCGAAACAGACTTAAAACGGAAAGCAAATGTTTCACGAACCTACACGTCTTCCTAGAGGGACTGTGGATTAATTTATTTCTTTTTAAACAAAAAGAGGCATGGAATCAAACAAAACAAAACGAAAGTTCAAGGCAACTTCATAACCTCTTCAGGGCAACACCCCGACGGTTTAATAGCAATTGCGCGACCATTTATAGGAGAGATAGGGAGCTGGGAATCTCGCAGTGCCCCGGGCAGTCTCCCCGGCACGCAGGACCCCCACCGGCACCCCAGAGCTGCTTTCTGCGGCAGGGGGCAAGAGGAAAGCGTGCTGAGCCGGGCAAGGGCTTTTTTCTTAAAGCATATGTTAAAAAAGAGAGAGAAAGAGAGAAGGAAAAGGAAAACAAATAAATAAAGGAAAGGGGAAACAACCAAACAACTCCTTCTCAGCCCCGAACAAGCGACCTAAGGAAGGAAAAAAAAAAAACCAAACCAAACAAACAAAAACAAAAAAAAAGAAAGAAAAAAAAATAAATCCTCCACCCGCAAATCGACGCAAGGGTAATTCTCGGGGGCGACGGCCAAACCGCCTCCCGCACCTCCGCTCCTAAAGGCTCTCGGGGTAGCGGAGCCTCGAGTATTTTAATCCCGTCTGTTGTAATGGTGATTACCGAAAAGAGGGAAAAAAAATAAAAGCCCAACTAAAGAAACCCCCCCAAGAGCCGCGGGCGGGGGCTGCAGCGCTGCGGCGGTTCGGTGCGGGCAGAGCGGGCTCGGCAGCGCCCGGGGCAGCGGCTCAGGTAGGTCCCGCTCGCTTCTCTCCTCCTCTTCCTCGGGAACCGTGCTCACCGCTTTTTTTTTTTTTTTGCCCTTTTTTTTTTTTTAAATTTTAATAAAAAAAAAAAAANTCTCCCTTTTTTTTTTTTTTCCCTCTTTTTCCCCCCTCCCCCTTTTTTTTTTTTTTTTTTTTTTAATTTCCTTTCTCCGACATTTCACCTGCAGTGATTTCATTCGGGCGCCTTTTTAGCTTTCGGGCAGCGCGGCAGCGAACGCAGCCGGCGAAAGGGATGCTCTCTATGTCCTTTCAGTCCGTTTCCCCGAGGCAGCGGGCTGTTGCTCCTCGTTTGTTCCCGCACCAAGTCGCCCACCAGCCCTGCCGCGGGGACACGGTTGGGATGGGGGGAACGGAGCCCCGGGGCCGCTCTCCTCGA
>VXAB01009726.1:0-61877 GCA_013399175.1 Odontophorus gujanensis
ATTCAGCAGTTCCCCTACACTTGGCATTTCAGTGTTACATAGGAATTGCTCTTTTTTTAGTCTTTCCGTATATATAACATTGTATTGTCTCTTGCACACATGACCAGCTTTCTCATGTTTTTACCATTATTCATGTGTGATGGCAAATATGAATATTCTCTCCTTCCCACTAATGTTCTTAAAGTTAAGTCTTTACGACTTTCAGCTATTCCAGATAACAGAATCTTTTATTTTGGAGCTTCTCTGAAGCATTTTATTCATTTTATTTATCCATAGTTAAAATTTCTGTACATGGTACTCACACTGTTTCCCACATCTGACCCAACTGAGAACAAAATATTTTTTTCTGTGACAAAAAGCTAGGAGTTAGTAATTGCATGGATATGTACATCTGCAATGTAAAAACTGTATTTATATAGTAAAAAATAAAAATATTTATTTTAAGTTTGGAGGTGTATTGAATGGATTTTTTCATCAGAATCCAGTAATGGTGTGATTTTTTTATATATGGAGTAGATGAAGAATGGATCTGGATTATCTCTCTTTAATCATTTTAAAAAAATAACCAAGCTTTTTTCACATAAGCTTTTGATATAAGGTATGATGTTTACTTTTCAGGTGCAGCAACTGAATCATATGGATGAAGTATGTTATGAAAATGTGCTGAAACAAATAATGGCTGGACACCAGGTATTTTTTTCCTTTATTTTGCATTCAGAACACACATAAAGAAATTAGTTTTGATTATTGTAGAGTTGTTTTAAACATTTTTTTCTTTATGTTTTTTGGAGTTACTCTGTTTCAAGAGTCCTTCATCTTGACAACATTTATAGAGTTGGCATTAAAAAAAAATCTAAACAGGCTGAGAGGTCTTCGTTTGCATCAAGAGTGGAAGTTTCTTTTGTATGTCCTTTAAAGTAATTTAATACTTATCTGTATTTCTTGTTTAAAATGGCAAAGCAAAGTAGGTTGGTACTTAGAGGACTTACATTTTAATAGTATAAAAAATAAAAAGCATGAATTAATTTTGTATTCTCACCTTTTTCCATTAACTTTCCAGTTCTAGTGTATTCTGTTAGAGGGTAAGGAGTGAGAATTATGCATTGTTCAAGACATGGAACACAAGGGATCAATGTCTGTCATCTGAAATATCCTTGATTTTGTGTTTTGTTTTCTTAAAGGAAGTAATCTTTCGTTTTGTTCTTCAGTAACAGTTTCTGCAGTGAATTTTCAAATCTGACATTCCTTTGCACTATGATGGCAGGCTTATCTCATGTGTCTGAATAGCTTATCATTCTGTTGTTGTGCTCGTCTATCACCCCACACAATGTCTCTTTTTTGTTAGGTTTTTGCAAATACAGCAGTGTGAAAGGCAGTAATTGTGACAGGTATGGCACGTGTTCATAGCAGAAACAATTTCTAGTGCTATATGATTCTTGAAGAATCTTTTTGCTAAGTAATTGATAATCTTACATAAAGATTGATCATAAGGCATGATCAAAATGTCAGCTGAATGGGGCAGATGTCATTTGGATGGGGCCAGACTTTTTTCTTTCTGTGACGCCAAGTGATAGGACAAGGGGCGATGGCCACTAACTGGAGCACAGGAATTTCCATACGAACATGAGAATAAACTTCATTACTTTGGGGGTTACAGAACACTGGAACAGGTTGCCAAGGTAGATTGTGGAATATCCTGCTCTGGAGATATTTAAAGTCTGCCTGGACACTTTCCTGTGCAACCTACTGTAGGTAACCTACTTTAGTTTATTTTTTCTTTGTAGTCTGTTGTGTACATATCTTACCAAATTCCTTACGCTGAGGTAGTCTTAGGTACTTATGTAAGTGGCAGTTTCTTTAAGTCAATATGTCTAAACAAGCAACATATCTTACATTCCAGGCACGAAGTTGTAAGCTGTTTCCAAATATTTATTGCACCTTTCTTCCCCTCTCTCCTCTTTACACTGAGGGAAAAAATAGCTATAAACATGTATAATAATACTTTTAAAAATAAAATAAAGCTCAAATGGAATAATTTGTTTAATTCTAGCATATGGTGTTTTGTACTTTGCAGAACTTTCCTTGAGAATAGTTTTATTCCTAAACAATTGAATGCATGATTGTTTTAAAGTGTGTGCTACAGCTGAAGGAGGTCAAGTGAAAAACTCTAGTCTCCATAACATTACATTCTCACTAGCTGAGGCAATTGTTGATCTCACCTTCTGAAAATTATATTTCAAGCCAACAACCAAACGAGCAGTGTATTTTTTGATAAAGCAGAAGTGTCGTTTCTCTTATTGTATAAAAAACTGTTTCATTTCAGAATGGTTTGATTTGTTTCACTTGATTGTGGATGTTAAGTATTTTCTTTGCTTGAAAACAGTTGTTCTGAGCACATTACGTACTGGGTATTACTAGCCTGTGGTAAATATGCCGCTTAAATTGAAGAAGAATGCATAGCTTGCTGACAGTGAAAATTCAGTACAAATATTGTTCTTTGATGATAATTCGGTGTAAAAATTTATTTAAATATGTTGGACATATATATGCAAGCTGAATTCATTTAAAAAATATTAATGTGGCATTTCAAAAAGTTATAGTAATGTTTAATGATAATTTAGAGTAATTGTATCAAGAACAGATGTATATATCGAGAAGAAACTTTTGAATTATGTTACAGAATTCTTATTCATTCATATACCAACCAATTACATTGTATTTTTTTTGTCTTTTAGGTTTGTTTTTTTTCAAATTATTGTAAGCCTGTTTGTCTTTACACTTAGGAAAATAACATTCATATCCTGAAATGATGACACTGGAATGCAATCGTTGACAATACAAAACTAATCATATCAGTTTATTGTGTAATACAGTTAATTATAATTTGTAATATTGAATCATATAGTAAAAATGAGGGATATTTTCTTTCCATGAGTATATTCCAGTAAATTATCTGTCTGTTCATTATACTGACTTCAGATGTTTGTTAAAAAAAAAAAAAATTACAGCCAAATATATCTGCATAGAAATATGCTCCGTAGTAAAGGATGAACACTGTGCTAGGAAGGTTTTCCATAGTGTTTGCAAATAATTTTGCAAATAGTATGTGATATTCTGAAGTTACTATATTATTCTGAATTACTTAGTCTCTAGAAATCTGTTGTCTTTTGTCCAGTTTTACTGTAGTCTGTTATCACCCTGTCCTGTAACCTTTCATGGGTTGTTGTTTTGGTTTTTTTTAAGTTATTCTTTAAACTTGTGATTATTTAAAATCTGTGTATGTGTAAAGTTCCTTTGCTTTTTAACAATGTTGTTTATTTCTAAATATTCTTCTAAGAAAAATCACAGAATTATAGAATTGTTTGAGTTGGAAGGAACCTTGAAAACCATCCAGTTCCAACCCCCTTTTTCCCCTGCAGAGGCACCTTTGACTAGATCAGATCACTTAAAGTCCAGTTTAGCCTAGCCTTGAACACTTCCAGGGTTGAGGCATCCACAGTTGCTTTGGCAGCCTCACCACACAGTAAAAAATTTCTTCTTAACATCTAACCTAAATCTCCCTTCTTTGAGTTTATAACCATGCTTCCTTGTCCTCTCACTGTCTACCTGTGTAACAAGTTAGCCTTCCTCCTGTTTATAATCTCCTTTTAAGTACTGGAAGACTGCAATATGGTTTCCCCCAAAGCCTTCTCCAGACTGAACAAATCCAGCTCCCTCAACCTTTCTTCATAGGAAGGGAGTTCCAGCCCTCTGATTTTCTTTGTGGCCATGCTCTGGACCAGTCCAGCAGCAGTATGTCTTCCTTGTTGTAGGGGCCCCAAGACTGGATACAGTACTACACATGGGGCCTCATGAGAGCAGAGTAGACAGGGACAGTCACCTCCTTTTCCCTGCTGGCCACCTCTCTTTTTAATGCAGCTCAAGATAAAGTTGGCCTTCTGTGCTGCTAGTGCACACTACTGGCTCGTGTCATGCTTTTCATCTACCAAGACCCCCCAGGTTCTTCATGGCAGGGCTGCTTCTCCCAGTCTGTCATTATGTTTGGGATTGCCCCAACCCAAACGTAACTCATAGAACCATAGAATAATAGAATGTCTTGGGTTGAAAAGAACCTCAAAGATCATCTAGTTTCAACCTCCCTGCTGTGGGCAGAGTCACCAACTGCTAGACCAGCCTGCCCAGAGCTACATCCAGCCTTGCCTTGAGTGCCTCCAGGGATGGGGCTTGCACAACCTCCCTGGGCAACCTGTTCCAGTGTGTCACCACACTCTCAGTGAAAAACTCTCACCTCATATCTATCCTAAATCTCCCCTGTCTTAGTTTAAAACTATTTCTCCAACTCTTTGCACTTGAGCTTGTTGAACCTCATTACGTTTTTGTGGGTCACTTTTCAAGCTTAACCAGGTCCCTTTGGATGGTGTCCTTTCCTGCTGTCATATCAACTGCACCATTCAGCTTCGTGTCATCTGCAAACTTGCCGGCAGTGCACTGGTATACGTGCATCGATAAAGAGTACCAGTCTCAATACGGACCCCTGAAGGAGACTACTTTGTCACCAGCCTCCACCTAGACAAAGAGCTGTTTACCTTAGCACTTTGTCTGCAACACTGCCAGATCATGTTGAGCTTCTAATTAACTGACACTTCCAAGCCCAAGGCTGCTCTCAGTCTGTTCTCCACCCAGTGTGTATTTGTGCTCAAGATTTCTGTGACTCATGAACAGGACCTTGCACTTGGCCTTTCTGAATTTCATGAGGTACATACCGTCTCCCTCAGTACTTAAAAGAGTTTCCACATCAATTGCTTTTCTATATGGAATTAAAGAAATGGTTGGAATTTCGTAACTATTGAGGCAGTAATATGTGACAGGCACAGATCTTATTAGCATTGCTCTAGAGAACCAAAAAGCTGAGTGTTCTATCTTATATATATTCTGTCTTCTTGCAAGAAAGAAATACCAGTATCAGAGAAAAATATATTTTCTCAAGTTCCATGGGTTAATGTCCACTCTACAATGGTCATCAAATGTTGTCTCTTTTAAGATTTTTACAGGTCTTTTGAAAGTCTTAATAAATAAAGTTCAGTATTTTTTTGTTTACATCTTGTTCTGTTATTTTGAAAGAATATTTGCATGCTGAAAAGGAATCATTTAGTCATATGGAAGCCATGCTGATGTGCCTCTGTCATATGTTATAGTCTGAGGCTTGACTGAAGTGATATGCTCATATGTTTTAATAGTTGTATGTATGTTTTCATTTTATAAGACTAATTGTGGTGGGAGGTAGCTGCATTCTACAGACTCTACAGATGTGTTTTGACAGATGGAGAGAATCTTTTAATGTTGATTTTTCAACAGTCATACTCTGCAAGACTTCATGCTCTTCCTGGCTACTGGGAAATTAAGAGTTGGTGGTTCAGCCCTTAATTTCTATCCATCTGCTCAAACTAATGAGATAGCTCATTCATAGGCTTCACTTTGAATTACCAAATGCAACTGAAGCTGTAACATTTGTCTTATAGCACAACTCTCCTCTTGTTCAACTTGACAAAAGATGTAATGATAAATGGCTTTCCCTACTGAGTTTTCTGGGGATTTTGTTATGGAAACACTTTGTGGTGACTGAAGAATATCAGAAAAGGTTTCCAGGTGATTTTTATGCCAGTGTGCTCTTTTTGTAGGCTTACTATCAATGTGGATCTTCATTAGGGTATTTCTCTGTGAAGTCCTACTTCATAAGACTATGTTAAGTGAGATTTGATTTTAACTCTTCTTTTATTTTCAGTGTCCTTCTGTGCTTGCTACAATCTTTTTAATATTTATTTTAATATCATTTTTTAATTTGCTATATTCTTATATTATCTGCAAGTATGTTAGAGACTCTTGGACTGATTTGCACTTTTGGAGTTATATTTCTAGGTCTTAGTAAATCAAAGATCCTTCAAACAAAGGGGGAAAACAAATAACAGTGCACACTGTTTATCAGAGAATGTGACCTCATACTCAGAGTATTTCTGCCAGTGTTTTTCTAGGATATTGGAGGGATGCCATTCACTCAAAGACTGTCTCATCAAAAGTTATCATTCCCTCAGCTGATTATAGCTTTCTCTAGTCAAGCAGACAGCAGGAGTGAATTACAGGCATTAACAGCATTAGTTCAGCTATGGAGCTGAAAAAGCTTCTTAAAATTTTACAGGCCTGTGAGAAGGACACCTGATGCCAGAGAGTTCTGGGGAGTGGGTAGCACCTTTGTGAGGCAGCCTGCAAAAACCTCACAAGGTCAGCAAAGACAAAGACTGAATATGATATGTATCAACATCATTTTTATAATAAGGTGAAATATTGCATTGCTATCCAGTTTCAAACAATGCACGCCCTTATCTTCACAATGTATGAGGTGGAAATAACTCTTGTCATTGTATGCTTTGAGAAATAACACCGTGCTTTTAGGAGTTTTGAGGAATAACATAATATTTTTAAGATTTTTTTTTCACCTCAGAAACATATGATTTTAACTACACTATACTGCATTCTCCAAAAATATTAAATTGTTGCACTTCCCAAGGCTCAGTTTTTTGAGATAGTGTCTGAGGGAAATAACTCTTGACTCTGACCATCTGTGTTGCTTTATTGGTTCACTTCTAGTGTATATTCGGCTGTTACTACTGAATTTTTGCTATTTTATTCCACTGCCTTGATTGCCAAGGGAGTGTTGATCGTATGTTTCCATCATTGTCCCATCACCTTTTAAACATTTTTGCTGCTATTAATTGATAATAACCTTTGACTTCATTTTGTGTGAAAGATGAAGAGCCTCTAAAAACCTGAAATTACATAGGATTTAATGTTTTACGTTACGAAGTAGAGTGAGAGTTGCTGAAATTCCTAGTAAGATTTCAGAGAAAGCAACAATTTCCTCAAGCAGCACTTGTAAATCCCTCATGCTTTTGCCACATTCCCCAAACTATTCATCTCTTCTGTTTCAGCAAACTTTTTTCTTTTTTTTCTCACAGATGATTCTCTTTGATTCTACTTAAACCTTCAAAAGAAGTCATGTTCTCTTTGCCCTTGATGTGATTTCAGCAGGTCTCTTGCATTTACACTTGGCATCTTGCTTTCCTCTCTGTTTCAATTTGTTTTCTCTCTAAACTTCAGTACTCTGTTACCCTATTTTATCTTCAGCCACAGACATCTGAGTTTTAGTCTTGGTTCCTTACCAAATGCACTTTGCTAGTTTGCCATTTTTGTTGTTTATTACACTTTTCATCTTGGAGTGCCTTTGACATTCTCCCATCTATTGAAATTTTTTGTCCATTTTTAAGAAAATGAGTGTTTTATTTTCCACTGCTCTTGATAATTTTCTGTGCACTTTTCAGATGATAAAATGTCTGTTTTAACTTTTCTTCCACTAGCTCCAGTACTCCGTGAAACTCCTTGGAAGTTTTTTTTACTGAACTTGGAATTTCCAATTCATAGCAAAAACTAGCTGTTCAGAGGAAGCTCTGAAATCTTTCTGCTGTACTCACTCACCTTGCTGCCTGTGCAATCATCGAGGCTCAAGGTGTCAGTATTTCAGTAGTGAGTAGTTATCGTGGGTCTATGAGAAAATGTTTTGACATGTAAGGAAGAGCTTTTCTGCTGGCTAAAGATGCCCAGGTTGTCTGTTGCCAAGAATGTGGATTTTTGCAACAGCAAATAGCTATTGAAAGGCTCATTGCAACATAAATATGTAGTATTACTGCATATTTATGCCATAGCTTTAATTAACTCATGTGCCAGCAAACTATAGGGGCTGTAAAGCAGTGGAGAAGTAAATTTAAAATTAAGATGCTATAAGCTTTACTGCTGGGACTGAAAATGTGCAAGAAAGCTTTTTTAAAGAAAAAGACAGAACCGTCCATTCTTGATGCACTGAGTCAAGATCTTCACTCTACCCATGTTCTTCTTATTTCAGTTCTCTGTTCTTAACAATCTTTTGAAGAAAGGTGTGGTTGGTTTTTTTTTTGTTGTTTTTTTTTGTTTTTTTTTCCAATTACCTTCTTCGCAGTGTATGAGCTTTTGCTCTTCTGCTTTGTGCAAGTCTTTCAGGTTTTGCTGGCTTCTTCTGTCTCAGTTACCATTTTTTACAGTATCGTGGCAACTGAATGTAATATGCATACCCATGGCATTTTTGCTATTTATCTTGTAAAATGAAATGTAGGTGTTTTTTTTAATGTGCAGAATGCAGCTGTAATACTTGTTAAATCTTAATTAATGGAAGGTTAGTATGCAGTTTTGTAGAGATCAAACTTGCTAAATTAATTAGAATTTATGTACTTAGATAAAATGTTCTATACTGCTGTTCTGCATTTAGTTCATTAGAAATCTTGAGATGCTATCTATGTACTTTTAAAAATCTTAGAAAAAATTTTGATTGTTTTACACAAAATAATACTTCATTATTTTCAAATTGAAATTGTTGATATCACAGGTCAAAAACAGATTACACTTGAATTTATATAGTCAAAACCATTTACGTTGGTTTATTGCATATTGAAGGTGCACTGTTTGTAATTGTTCTCTATTTATAATAATTGACTTTAACTTTGCAGTACTTTGTAGAAGTGTCAACTTATTTTCCTTAAACTTCTATCTTAAGCCAGAAAAGAAAAACTGAGTTGTTATTCTAACTCTATTATATTAAATTCTCAGAACTGAATTTGACAGGTATTAATTTCATCTGTAAAAATGATGAATTAAATTTCTTTATTATCAGTTTTCCAACTGTTATATGGTTGCAGAAGCCATGTGAAGATAAAAGTTTCATAAGCTTGGTTACTGCAACTGTTGACAATGTTTTTATAGCTATGTCCTAAGATAAGGTTTAATAAAACGTTGCTTTATAGAGGTCTCTCAGAAGCCTAGTATCTTGAAAATTAAGCTTGTTTTAGTCTTTTACATGGGTTATATAGTGTATATAACACACTTTGGACAAATAATTCTGTAAAGTTACTGGATTTGTTAAAATGTATTGTTTATCTAATTAGTTGTGTTTCCATTTAATAGCCTGCAATAGTTCATTTAACTCTTGAGTTTTTATGGATTTGTATCTATACAGGTCACTTCTGCTACATCACCTGGTACAACTTACTTGCATATACACAGATATTGTTTGCATATGCACACATAAGTGTGAGGTAGTGAGGTAAACGATCAGGCAGGATTATGTCTAGACTCTTTAGGTATTATTTCCATGTCAGCTGATTAAGTGAAGCCTTGGATACTTTAGATCATTTTCTGTAGAATTTCCCTGTGTAGTTTCTGCATAATTAAGGACCATTAGTATTTGTAATTTCTTTAACTAAATAACAGATCAACTAATCTTGGGATTTTTATGTTCTGCAGCTTCATCATTTATTTGTGCACTCCGTGATAATGACCTTTTGCAATTTTAAGGATATGATTGTTACCATAATCTTATGCATGAATAAATAAAACTTTAATTAAAAATCCTAATTTGGTGTGCTAGCTATGTAGATGATACCCTTCAAAAATTTTGTGTACCAGATGTTTCATGCTATTGTCAAATGAGGTGTATGTATCATTTTTCCATTATATTTTCTAGTCAAATCTCTTTGGCTTTAAATATTTACTACCCTGTCATCTGTCTATATGAACAGCTGAAAAATGGCTGAAAATGGATGCTGTTAACAAGTTATGCACGTGATAACCCTTAGTTTTTCAATTGGATAATCTTCTAAATGTTTGTATGCTGTATTTGTATACCTCATGCTGATTTTTGCATATATGTCTCTGTTTACATAGTAAATTGTCTGTATATTTGTACTCAGATGTTCACTGTGAGTTTATTTTGCTTCCAACAGTTACCAGTTCACAAATTATTTGGTACATGTCTATAATCTCACAGCTACACAGTAGTATCTGTATTTGTAAAACAACTGCTTAAAGTGGCAGTTGCTCCTATTTAGAATTTCTAATCTTCTAATATTAATGAGCGTACCCTGAATCATAAAAATCAGATTTCATTCCCAATGAGTAACTCCTTGTAGCCTAAAATTATATTCAAATGAAATAATACATAGTTGCTCTACAGTTGACTATCCTGAGCAGTCTTGTCTTTTGTGGATGATTTTATTGTTAATTTACAGTTGTGCAACTTGCATATTACCAGCTTTGTCCTTCCACTTACAGCTGTGATAAAGACAGCTAGATCATTCTTGCAGCCTAATGTTGTAAGTTTTACTCGTTCTAGGTTAACAGGTCTGTTTCAAACGCAGGGCTACAGACTAGTAGTGGTCTAGAAGATTCTGGGAAGTAAGGTTTGTGTATTCCTATTAGCTCTGTGTCATTCTTCAGGAAGAATTTAATGACAAGGATAAATGATACTGAAGAAGAAATATTGAGGATAGACAGTGGTCTGAAGCTTTTGAAAATTCATGCTTACTGTAGTCTTGAAGAAATCTGTGTGTTTAATGTAACAGATAGCATCAGCTAACAAGCATCCTAATTATTATCAACCTTTTTGTAAATTATTCAAAATGTAACAAAATAACTACTCTTCACCAAGACATGGTGACTATCGTAGACTTTTTAATTGATGTCACCGAAGAATCCCATAGAAATTTCGTTAGTGTCTTAATTTGAAACGCAGGATACTGTAGAAAATATGTTATTTGGAGGAGTCACCGAGAATGGGAACTAAAAATTCTTCAGGATATTCCTTTAGATTTTATACTTATTTTCACTTTCCAGAGTATGAGATTTCTTACATACATAGTTCTTTGGTGTTGATAGTTTCTTCATGATTAGTGAAGAGACAATTCCGGAATACATTACGTTCATATATACTATCATATCCTTAATCATGAGGTATTTATAATTTTCTACTTTAGAATATAGCGCCTTAAGAAGATCTAGGTAGATAAAATAGGGTTTGCGAGGTATATCTAATTATTCTAGCATGGTTTACTATTGTTCATAAAGTACCACATTATGTAAATTCTTTGTAACTCTATTAAGCTTTGTATTAAAAACATTGCTTAATACTTGAAGTTGTTTCTTCTATGGTTTAGAAAACCTATTACAGGATTGGGGGTGGGGGGGGGATGTTTTGCATAGCAATATGTTTTTAAACAACACTGACTAGAAATAAGCTCGAAAGACTGATTTTTCCGTTCTTTAATTGTTTATTAGATTTATTTATGTTATTGGCTCTTACAAAACCAGACGGTATAGAAGTTGACTTGATAATATACTCTTTGTTTGCTTAAGTGTATATGATGGGAATAGGTACCCAGTACCCCCTTTGTTCCTTTTCTAAGTAGAATTTGCATGCTACTGCTGGCTTCTAGGTTATTCTTACATATTATAGAAAGTGTATATTTAAATAAATGTAGTTTTGGAAACATAAAAGAATAGGCTTTACAACTCTTGTTCTGAAGTGATAGTTGACAAAAGTAGAATTTATTATAAGGAAGACACATAGAAACATATGTATTTTGTGAAGTTAGAGCAGCTGATGTCAGGCCAGGACAAAAGGAAATGCTTGAAAGAAGTTCTTGCATGATCTTGTTTTGCTAAAAAAAGATGCAGTGAAAAGCTGTGCACAATTTTGAGTAACAATTGTAATTTATGTCCATTGGCATCTGTAAAAGTGTGATTGTTAGCTGCCTAATGACATATATTTGCATGGTAATGGGCTAGCTGTTCTTGCTTAATTTTCTATGCAAGAACAGATCTTGCTGTTTCTATTTCTATCCTGTCAATTAAAATTCAAAATAATTTCTACTACCTGTAGGAGTCGGTGAAATATTGTTTGTTTGTTTTAGTGAGTAATTTACCTTCTATTTCAATTTTCATTCTGTACATTTTTGCTTTGTATTCTATCAGGTTAACTAATCATACTGTTTTGAAGAAATAACATATGATTTGGAACGATCTTTTTCTGTATTAGGTATTTCTAGGTATAGTACATTAAGGTAATTAATATCTTCATTTTTCACCTTCTTCTCCCATTGACTCACATTGAAAGTGTTTTTGTTTATGCTTTTGTTTTGGTTTGCAGCGTATTCAATTACTATATAAATCTAAGAAAGTTAAAATAAATTACCCTGAAATGCATGGAAATAAAATTAATTTTAACTAAGTATTAACATACCTACATTTTAAACATGTTTGACTATGTCTACAAATTGAGGAAAGCATAGATTCCGTTACACTGTTCTGAAGAGGATTTCCTTTAGTATCTGGAAATCCATAGTTTAGCACTGATTCCATAACTGAGCGTTCAGTGTAAATCAAATTATAAAACTGGGTCATAAATATAAGTGTTTGCAAATGTTAAAGTAATTCATTTTAAAAATTCAAAGTCAACAGTTTGACATACATAAATGAAAAATGTTACTACTCTGTATCTTTAAAGGAGAAATACTTTTTATCAAGAAGCATCCTTTTGTTAGTGATGCTGCTTTTTCAGTCTAAGGGTTTTGTGTTATCATACTATCATTTTAATACTAGAGGCTTACTGTAAAACTTTGTGGGTCCAAAACTCTTTTAACCATAGTCTTGAATGGAGATGACACCATGCCCCTAATCCTTTCATTTCCATACTGTGACAGAAAATACTATCTCATGCTTTGCATCTCCACAGCTAGTGCCTCTCTGAGTTGCCTGTGCACTTCGGTTTGATGAAGGAAAAGGGGAAATTAGCAGTCTCCATCCAGAAGCTGATATCTTGTTGAAATCACAGAGCTCACATAAATGAAGTGCTGCAGTAGGTGGGAACAGCCTCCTTAACAAGGTCAGGCCATTATACCACGGAGTTTGCCTCTGTATGAGGGTACAGCAAGGATACCTAGAGGTTGGCTTACAAAAGGATGGTAGTCCACCTGAGAACTTATGAGTAGGATTAATGGGTAAAACAGACGTGCCAATATTGCTGCAGGAGTTTAGTACAGACCTACCATCCAGGAAAAAGAAGTAGCTACTGCCTTATTCAAAAAAGCAGAAGTAGTTTCATATCCACAGTTCATGGTCTTTCTGGGGTCTTTACCACTCCACTGTCTTCTGGAGAGTTGATTTAATGGGACAAAAGCAATCCCAGAAATTTCTGCATTGCATTAGTGACAACTTCTGTCACAGGTACTTGAGGAGCTGAGAAGTGTTAACAGTCTGTTGGACCTTGTGCTGTGATGTACTATGAAATCTTGACACTCAGGATTCTAATGGAGGCAGCAAGGCAAAAAGCACAGACCTAAGCTTTGAGGAAGCAGATTTTGGCCTCTTCAAGATCTGCTTCTAAGAATTCTATGAAAGATGCTCTAAAGAGGAGAGTCCAGGAGAGCTGGTTGATTTTCAGAGGTCACATCTGCCAAGCTTAAGAATAATCCATCCCAATGTGCAGAAAATCAAGCAAAGATTATGTAAAGCCTGGCATGGATGATCAAGAAATTTCTGGAAAAAATAAAATAAAAGGAACTATATAGGAGGTTAAAGTAGGGACTGGAGATGCAAGAGGAATATAAAGGCACTTTCTTTGCTTGCCGGAATAAGGTTAGGAATGCCAAATCCTACCTGGAGATGAATCTGATTAGAGATGATAAAGGGCAGGGGGAATGTCTTCTGATAGTATCACAATAGCAGAAGGAAGACTAGGGAAGATGAAGGTTGTCTGCTGAATGGGGCAGGAGGCTCAGTGACAGAGGACATAGAGAATACTCCCCAATGCCCTCTTCACCTTTGTCTTTGATGGAAAGATTTACCTCCAGGAATGATAAGTCCCTGAAACAAATGGGAAAACTTGGGAGTATACTTACCTTTAACTCACCTTTTTATAAGTCTGTGCAACCTGATGGGATTCACCAACAATTACTGAATGTTATGTTGATCTTCTAAGGACCAAGGTGGTTAGTGGAGGTTTCTGGGAGCTGAAATAGAGCATATGCCTGGGGCGGTTCAGATTGACTATTATGAAAAATTTCTTCTCAGAAAGAGTAGTGAGGCATTGGATTAGGCTGCCCAGGGAGGTGGAGGAGTCACTGTCCCTGGAGGTTTTCAAGAAATAGGTAGATGTTTCATTAAGTGACACAGTTTAGTGATATGGTAGTGGTGGCTTGTCTGTTGGATTAGATGATCTTACTGATCTTTCCAACCTTTATGATTCTATGAAATGTCGTATCTATCTTCAAAAAGGAAAATGGGGGTGTTGTGGGTCAAGTCTCTTCAATATTTGGAAAAGCAATGGTGAAAATAAATCTGGAAAACACTTCCAAGCACAGGAAGAACAAGCAGGTGGGTAGGAATAGTAAAGTAAGGCTTTATATAGGGGAATAGAATGTGTGTGATAGTAGAGTCTTTTTATATCAGTAGATTTAAAGTGTAGAAGACTACATGGAGGAAGGGCAGAAAGGAAAAAAATGAAGAAAGTTGTTCCAATATGATGTCCTTATCCTAGCTTTTAACATTAGAATTCCATGAGCAGGAACAAAAAGAAGATTGAACTGTACAATCTAGTATTCATTAGGGTATGCATATCTTAAGTGAAAAACATTAGAAGAAATAAAAATTATTACAGGCAGATGTCTTTCTTGCAGGGAATTAAGAAAGTAGAATTGTTATTGTTAGAAAGATGAGCAGTTACGCATTATGACAGTAAAAAACTCTGTAAACTAAGTAGGTTTTAATACTCTTCAATGCTGATATATCTAAATGGAAATATAATTAGATAAATAGTGATATTAAGTAGATATTATTTTTATTAGATTCCATCGAGATTTTATCAGAAGTCCTAGTTGTTTTTTTAAGCAGGACTGATCAGAAGTAGTTTGGATGGACAATTATATCAAAACTTAGCAGAAACAGCAATTACTGGTAATCTATCAAGAGTTCAAAGTAGATTGTATTGCATTACAGTATTGATTAGTTGATGAGACATCTGATTTCTTTGTTATAGCTATGAATTAATCCGTTCCATTTGAATATTGTATATTATTATGTGTTTTTGTTCTTTAACAGAATTTGCTGAATGTTATTTTTGATTTTACAGATTGTTCTTTAGTGGTTGCTCCTGCTGAATGTTTTTTGTGTTTCTGAACCAAGAGTGTGAATGAAATTCTAATGTACGATATACTTTGCCATGATGAGTTAATGCAGTCTGCTCTCAACTTGTCAAAAAGAATTCATTTTCTATATAAGAGTATAGAGAATGTCTCATTTACAACCAGTTTTCAAGCAGTTAGTAGCCCTTCCATTTTCTGCAGTGTAAAAGATCTTAATTCACATACAGGTTAAATCAGAATTTCTCTTAAATCCAAGATGTAATAAAATGAATTAAATTCAGTTTCAGTTGCCTTGGAAAGTGATACAGCTTGTTCAGCTTTTCTTTATTGTTTTTCAGTATATTAAAAGACTTTTGACTGAAAAAAATATTAAAATCTGCTAAAATACAAACAAGATTTGTACATAGAACTTTTTAAACTTCAGTATGGATTACCTTATAAAAATTGTTTCATATATTTTACTCCTTTTAGTTACTAGTTCTGGATAGTGATCCTCATGAGCTATTGTTATATCACTAAGTGGAAATGGACATAATACATACAAACTGTTGTGCCTTCATTTAGAACTGGTAAACATGCTGTTCTGGTTTTCTGGTGAACGCTTTTGATCAAGAACTACTAGTGAGCCATGTGTGTTGTTCTCGTTAAGATTTTGCCTAAAGTATACTTTTCGTTCTGTAGCTGTTAGGCAGTAGAAGTTTGAACTGTGTCTTGGCAGTCAAGGGGAAATCACAGCACAAGTGGTAAACAGTTTATTTCTTAGAATTGGGCTAAGCATTGATGAGTTGTATTTAGTTTATCAGGTGCCAGTTCTATTTAGTGAAGTGCTAAGGATGTCATTTTTAACCTAGGCAGAGGCAGTCAGCACTCCTTGGGGAGAAGTGAAGAAATTTCATTAGGAATTGAGTTTTGCAAAAGGTCTGGGGAGACTACGTTCTGCCTCTCAGGAGAAAAAATGGGTGCATAGTTTTATCAGTTGATCGGTGTCCCTGGGTGTTCACATTCAGGAGAAGTAATGCCAAAGTCAAGAATTAGATACAAAAAAAAGAATGTGTTGTAAGGACTTCTCTGGGTAAAGCAATTTTAGACACTTCTGTTATGTATACATGTGATGTGTTTTTTCTTTCTCGTCTAAGAGAATATGTGATGAGTTCTGATATTATCTAGTTATGTGTCCCTGATAACGTAGGAGTATTAGTTTTCATGGGTATTCAAGACTAACATACTTTTCAGTGCTACAGTAACTTGCAAACATGTTTCAGGGGAATTACAACCTTGAGCTTGCAGCACTAGGGGAATGCAAACACTTCCTGTGGTGAATTTTATATAAAGTCTTTGACAAGAATGGTCTATTTATTTAATGCTTTAAGAAAATTCGAGGGAGATAACCTGGCTAGAAACATTTGTCTTTTCCTTCCTTTTTATATTTTTGTCATCTATAAGCTTTGGTTTTCAGAGAGCAGCAGCAGACGCTTTTAGCGCTAGAGCTATATACACCAGAGCTAGCTTTGAACTGCAAAGTACAGATCTAATTATACAGCTTGTAGCCGTGGAACTGCTTCTCTCTATTCTAAATTACTTTTCCTAACTTATTTGCATAATTTAATGCACAGAGATTTTCCATGGAAATAGAATATTCTCTGACACACTTAGGACAGGCTAAATTAACCTGTTAAAGGCTTATTTTGCTGTTTCACAGTGTATTTGGTAAATGTTTGGGCTTTTTTTTTTTTTATTTTTTGTCATTTTAAGAAAAACATGCAACAGGGACTCATATGTAGCTAAGGCTGGTTCTTTATAAAATTTGGTGAAGTTACAGCTGTTACAAGTAAACATTATCCATAAGATTGTGCACCTCTAATCAGCTAATAAAGCAGTTTTTTTAATCAGACTGGGTGTCTACCTCTCATTGATAATTTTTCTTTTCTTTGTCAAGATGTGCAATAATTTTAAATAAAAAATTTTGTGAGATGTTAATATGTGATCATAACATACATAAAAGTCAATTAATTCCACTGCACATTGTTAGTTTATGAAATTCACCTTCCACCTTTGGACTGGATGATCTTGTAGGTCTTTTCTGACCTTGGTGATTCTATGAATTATTTTTTTGAAGAAAGCCAATAGTACGCGTATGAGAATTAGATATCTTCTGTAAGAGCTGTAGAAAGTCTCTGAGTGCAGGACAGTTACATCAACATTTGTTTTGTTGTTGTTTGGTGCGTAACAAGTTCTTGTTTCCTCCTTGAGTGAATGATTGCTGTAAGTTGCAAATTGTCAAGATTTGATAGCAGGCTTTCAAGAAGCTCTTCCAAAATTAATTGTGAAGTGAAAGTCAGTAAGCTGATCTCCACTGTCTTCATACCTACACTTCCCATTCTGCAGAAAACACTCTCTTACTTCTCAGTACAAATTGCTCATTATATTTACTCTAGTTAACAGAAGTAAACTCTCCTACTGCCAGCCTATCTCTCAGACGTTGCTGAGATGGGCACTGCAGAAATACTGTATGCTGAGTCCCACCCAATTCACTAATCATTGCTGTCAGTTAATTCCTTCCTTCCCACACGAGGATCCCAAGGGACCCCTTGGAAGCTGGCAAGGCATCACCTCGTGTGCAGTGCGCGATACCTGGTGAGCTGCAGCAGTCAGAGAGATCTGTAGCATGGCTNATCGATCATTATCTGCTTCACATACAAAATATGGCAGATAATGCTTAAGCATAAGGAATGATAACTGCTCATTGTATTGATTTAAGTCTGGCTTCCCAATTTAGCACTATCTCATTGTGTATATATATTTTTTCTACAGTATAGGTGCAGTGTAGAGCCTGAATTGTAGCCCAACCAACTCATCCAGGTCAGAGTTAACAATTCCAGAGTTTTTTTTTTTCTGGGTTACTTCTGCCTATTATTATTCCTGCTCATGCACTTGAAACATCTTCCAGTCCTCTATTAGAGAGGCATGCTGCTTGTTTTGCAGTTATTGTGGAAATCACAGCATGGAATTGCACTTGGAGAGAAAGTCCAATTTAATTTCAGATTCTTGTAGGCAGAAGCTTTAGGAATTATTATGGCAGTTTTGCTAAGCAGTAATGAGAAAGGACATTCTTAGTTGATTTTAGGTACAAAGGCTCCAACTATTTTTCCAGCATCATTAAAATTCACAACAGCATGAAATACATATTTTCTTAGATTTTAGAAAACAAGTTTTATCTTACGTTTTGAATATTGTAGCAGTTATCTTGGTGTTAAAATGGTAATTGTCTTGTGGGCTTTAACTCAGCATTGCACAGTACGGTTTCATTGTTGGGGTTTTTTATTTCGTTTTTCTTAAGTCTCTATCCAACATGCTGAACTGTATGGTTTTTTTTCTGCAAAGAATTCTCTTTTACAAGGAAATTTCAATGAATTCTATGTTATGTTATTATTTATTAATGGATTTTGGTCTGTTCTACTACCTCTCATACCTGTACTTTTATATGTCTGCATTTCTTGAGCTCTTACATGTCTTGCCTAGCATCTCAAGTAGAGAACTGCATATGCCAAATATATATATATTATATTATATAAATATATAAATTCTATATTGATGTATCTTTCATAGTGCCTTTTTTTGTTGTCTTTTAGATTAGTCTTCTAACATTTCAAAGAAAATCAAGGCACCAAACATTGAAAAATGATTCAGATTCCTCTGAGACAAACTGATTATTTTTTGAATGATATACTTTGAAGTGTGTTAACTGAAAGTTCTTGCTAGAGTAGTGCTATGTAATAATTTTGGAAATGTTCAGTGTACAAGATTGAAATACACAAATATATATTCCTTTATCAGTTTACATAATATTCTATAGAAAAAGTGTCACCTATTAAATTTTATTTTNATTATTTTTTTGAAGAAAGCCAATAGTACGCGTATGAGAATTAGATATCTTCTGTAAGAGCTGTAGAAAGTCTCTGAGTGCAGGACAGTTACATCAACATTTGTTTTGTTGTTGTTTGGTGCGTAACAAGTTCTTGTTTCCTCCTTGAGTGAATGATTGCTGTAATGTTAGAATCTTACTGTCATGATGATTCTGTGAGAAGAAGCCATGAAGAAGATGGAATACTGGATGTGCACAGTGGATACTGAATATTCTGAAGGCTTTTATGCGTTAGGTTTCTTTTAGTTCCTCATGTAGTGCAAGATATTTAGCAAGCTAAGGAAATAGTAATGTATAATGATGTCTTCATTGTAGAGGATCAAAATAGTGTAATGGATACCATAAAAAATAATATACAAAAAAGAGATGGGCTGTTGTGTAGGACAATGAGAATTTAGATTTTGTCTTTGCTTTTAATAGTATGGGTGGTTTTACGCAAGCAGAAGTTGCTGAAATTAAAATCTTCAGAAGTATGTATTAAACAGGGCTTCCAAATTTTGAGAACTAGGACACAGGAATTATTGATCTGATGAGAGTACTTAAAACTTGAACAGAGTTAATAGGAGGTCTGCTTTGAATTTAACAAGTCATGTACAGTAAACTGTATGGTCTCACATATTAAGATCAGTCAAGGATTGCACTTAACCGTAGTTTCACTTGCAAAATGTGCACACACAGAAACAATGTTATGTGCATTTTTTCTTGATTTGTGTAATCCAGCTTTCTTGTAATGATTAGCCTGTTATGGAATTGTTAATTTTGTCTTTGTAACGGAGTTTTGATCATTGTGGTTCATAAAACAAGGTGAAAACTAGATGAATCGATCATTATCTGCTTCACATACAAAATATGGCAGATAATGCTTAAGCATAAGGAATGATAACTGCTCATTGTATTGATTTAAGTCTGGCTTCCCAATTTAGCACTATCTCATTGTGTATATATATTTTTTCTACAGTATAGGTGCAGTGTAGAGCCTGAATTGTAGCCCAACCAACTCATCCAGGTCAGAGTTAACAATTCCAGAGTTTTTTTTTTTCTGGGTTACTTCTGCCTATTATTATTCCTGCTCATGCACTTGAAACATCTTCCAGTCCTCTATTAGAGAGGCATGCTGCTTGTTTTGCAGTTATTGTGGAAATCACAGCATGGAATTGCACTTGGAGAGAAAGTCCAATTTAATTTCAGATTCTTGTAGGCAGAAGCTTTAGGAATTATTATGGCAGTTTTGCTAAGCAGTAATGAGAAAGGACATTCTTAGTTGATTTTAGGTACAAAGGCTCCAACTATTTTTCCAGCATCATTAAAATTCACAACAGCATGAAATACATATTTTCTTAGATTTTAGAAAACAAGTTTTATCTTACGTTTTGAATATTGTAGCAGTTATCTTGGTGTTAAAATGGTAATTGTCTTGTGGGCTTTAACTCAGCATTGCACAGTACGGTTTCATTGTTGGGGTTTTTTATTTCGTTTTTCTTAAGTCTCTATCCAACATGCTGAACTGTATGGTTTTTTTTCTGCAAAGAATTCTCTTTTACAAGGAAATTTCAATGAATTCTATGTTATGTTATTATTTATTAATGGATTTTGGTCTGTTCTACTACCTCTCATACCTGTACTTTTATATGTCTGCATTTCTTGAGCTCTTACATGTCTTGCCTAGCATCTCAAGTAGAGAACTGCATATGCCAAATATATATATATTATATTATATAAATATATAAATTCTATATTGATGTATCTTTCATAGTGCCTTTTTTTGTTGTCTTTTAGATTAGTCTTCTAACATTTCAAAGAAAATCAAGGCACCAAACATTGAAAAATGATTCAGATTCCTCTGAGACAAACTGATTATTTTTTGAATGATATACTTTGAAGTGTGTTAACTGAAAGTTCTTGCTAGAGTAGTGCTATGTAATAATTTTGGAAATGTTCAGTGTACAAGATTGAAATACACAAATATATATTCCTTTATCAGTTTACATAATATTCTATAGAAAAAGTGTCACCTATTAAATTTTATTTTCATACAGAAATTTAGATTAACTCGACCTTCTTATGTTTCTGAGTAATAAAAATAAGACATGAATGTTACTACTTCATCCACCACTGCACCATTGTACTATTAGCACGTTTTCATCATGAGAAAAGAACTGGATTATATCTGATCTGAAAGTGAGAAAGAGTTAAGGGCACAGAAGAAGCCTGAATAGTACAAAAAAATAGAAAATGAAAAATAAAAAAAAAAATTCTAAGCTTTTGAAATAGTAATTCCTTATCTTTTTTGCTGTTGTTTATTATTGTCTAAGCAGAACCAGAACATGATAGTGGCAGTTAATAAAGGCTCTGCCTGATTATGATTAGAACTAAGAGATATTTTCTTTGCGTCTAGAATTCCAGGAACGGGCTTTATTCCCAAGTATTGCAGTTACTGCATATTTACATAATTGTGAAGATTCCTCAGTTAAGGGCCTATTTTCTACTTTCATCTTTTCTGGGACTAGCATTCTGTTCTCTACTTTGTGTTACTGTGGTGACTTAGTTTTACCACATTTCATTTCCCAGTACTGCTTTTTTGCTCCTTTCTAAAAATAGTTCTAGCAACCAAAGTGTTACATCTATAATGCTTTCTATACTGTAGTTTGTTTAGTTTGAATGTCCCAGTATTTCTCTGTGTCTTGTTTAAACAATCCATAAAAAATTGCAACCTGGTTAATTTAGAGGTTTGCTGGATATAAATACACTGTTGTGTGCAGAACTGCTTGTTATTTTTGACTGGCTTTATTAGTTCCTTTCCAACTTTAAAAGCATTCCTCTTTGCAGCTTTTCTTTGAGCTTTGTCCTTCTAGGAATAGAAGACCCACAAGCCTCAAAAATTCAGTCACACCACAGTTAATTTGATCTTTGTGTATGGACTCTAAAAAGGTCGGGGGAACCAATAAGATATTTATCAATATTAGTGTTATATAAACACCATTCTCAAATTTTACATTTTATATTCAAGTTCTTTAAAGTTAATGCAAGAGAGAAATAAAATAGAATCTAAAATTTTAAACTACACTGTAAAACCAATTGACAAACCTATTTTGTGGTTGAATCATAAAACCCCTTACTGCGTATATCTGTTGTTGGTTCTTTGAGGTTTTCTTGTTTTATTTTTAAGAAATCAGTATGTCAAATATTGCTATACTTCCTAATTCAGAAGCTTCAGAATAACCTGGATAAAAAGGTCATTCCTACTTAATACCCAATACTGTATTTACTCATTTTCCTTCAGAAATTACCTGTTTTCAAGAGATGAATTTTTAATCTCTTAAACAAAGAATCAAATGTTAGTGTGACTTTATCTTTAAAAGAAACAAGCTAGTAAAGTATAATATCAGTTGGATTTAAAAGGTTATGAATTGAGAATTCATTGAAGATGACTTGATGAACCTCTTAATGAAATGAATTTACTTTTCTCAGTAGTTGTGTATTTTTTTTAGGCTTTCTATAAAAAGAATTTGTAAAATTATAAATAAGCAACTTTAAATAATTGATGAAGATGTGAAGATATGCATTATGATTTTTTATGCTGTAAGCCTCTTTTTGAAGAAATTTTCAAATGATTTTGCTATTAAGTATTTTAATTTAAACAAAATGATGATGCTTACCATGACATGTATCTGAGAATATTTTTACTCAGATGAAAGCTAATAATGATAGAAATCATAATGTTACTGAATCACAGACATAATTTATCAACTAAGCTAAAACAAGTAACATGCAATTTTTCCAGGTAGCAAATAGATACACAGCATTGTTTCTCTTTTTCCTCCTCATGTTGTCACCTGTTTTCATCTTTATTATTTTAATGATAAATTTATAGTTTATGTAAAATTACAGCTACTTTGTACACTTTGATATAAAAATGCACATAAATTCTATGTTTCTTATTAAATTACATATTTCTAAATGCAGAACGGAAGCAATAACAGTTTAGTTTTGCCCTTAAATATAGGTAACTAATTTGTTCATAGTGTTTTATTTAAAAATAATTTAGTAACTTGCCACAGGTTGATACAAGGATGTTGCTACCAAAAGAACCAAATTAAAAGCGCGAGGTTGTCTGGAATTTGGCATACCTGTCATTAAGTGCAACTGAAACTGAGTAAAACTAGAACTGTAGTGCTGCCGTTGCATTGATTCAGGTTACTTGCTAGCCAGTTATTCAAACTTTTCCAAGTGGGAGTTTTAAGAATGCGAAAATTGTCATACAAAAACAAACCAAAGAGCTGTCTGACCAAATATGTGTTGTCGATTTATGCAAACAGTGAGCAACACAGAATTCTCAGGGGGAAAATGCTGAGTGTTTTCTATAGCATACCTTTCCCAGCAGTGTTTGGCTGTCTGACATTCCAGGCTGCTTTTTGCACTGTAATTAACTGGCATTTAATCACTAGTGGTAGGTATTCGCCGGCATTGACTAGCACAAAATAATTACATTCCTATAAGGCATAATTGAACAAGTAGAAGAAAAAGCAGTCTTCATTTACTTTAGTTAAACCAATCACTCATATCTTTTTGTTGATTCTTGATGATAGCTGGCAGGAATTCAGTCATTATGCAGACACACATACTTCTAGGATAGTGCATGTTGGTCTTACAGATGATTTTCCTTTTGAAGTCTTCTAGGGGATTTGGAATCACTCAATCCTTCTTCCTATGGTTTAGACCATATTTTCTTGCCTTAATGGATCCTGTCCATGCTTAATGAATTTTCTGTCCATTCCTATTAATTTAATAAGCAATGACAGTGATTCACTTGTATGTATAAATGCCAGTTAGCTGAATCATATGCTGTCTGCGCTTGACTGAGTGAATGATCTCTGGTTTCCTGTAGAGAACAGTCTTTCTCTCCTTCTGTACCCATTAGAACCACTGTTCATCTTAAATATGGCTTGCAGTGAATCTTAATGTTATTCCAGTTTAAATTGGTTCATATACATTTCTAAAGAATAGTTATTAACATTTCTTTGTAACCACTGTATGTGATGGTAAATATAAGAAGTGACCACAAGGTTCTCTGGATGATACATTAATGTAATTTCAAAATCTACTGTAGACAGGAGTTCAAATCATTTCAAAAATGCTTTCTATTTTATTGTTAATTCTCCTTCTATCAATTTTTACATTTTTTATTATCTTTTTACTCAGTCCTTAGTGGTACTTTCGGGGAAACATCCACTGTCTTTAAACTGTCTTTATGAATGGTGGTGTGGGATTTAAACCCAACAGTTATATCTGTGAATTTAAAATTTGTGTCTGCATGTACATTTTGCATTTGATCTTATTTAATTTCATTCTTCTCTTTGATCACTAGTGTTTTGGAAGTATAATATCCTCCAAAGGCTCTTTATAGTCAATTTTTGTTTCAACTGTCTTGCTTAGTCAAGTCATACCATTAAATAACTTATCGTTTCTGTATTTACTTTCCAGATCATTTATAATGTGTCTAATATCGCTTTTATTTTTCCTCAATGGCAGTCTCTTCACTATTTGAAAAACAACTATTTCCAGCAATTGTTACCTGTCTTTTAAAGAATTAAAAATGAAAAACTTATCAGTAGCTCTTGAAGAACATTATATATGACATAGTCAGGATCATCCTTTAATTTCTCTGCTGCTACTTCTTTTTTTCCATCATTATGCCATGCATGTACCCATTTAATTTGTTCTTATAGTAGGGAATATTTTGTTATTGAAGTGTTTTCAGTATGTCAGATTTCAGTCATTTCTCATCAGCTCTATTTTTTCTGTCTCTAAGGTGATGGTGTTTGTTCATGCTAGAAATGCCACAGTCAAAACTGCTATGGCCCTTCGAGAAAAAGCAAAAAACAATGGTCATATTTGTCACTTCTTGTCACCTCAAGGGTCAGATTACGGACAAGCTGAAAAACAGGTAAGTGAATAATTTATGTTGGTAATCTTTGTAATCCTAATTTTGCTTTTATGATACCATCAAATATGGGAATAAGTGCAGCATTTTTGAGTTTCTTAGAAAATGTGTTTTGCTTTGAAAGGAGCAGAAGAATTTCTGAATTAAATAGATGTGGAAAATAAAGAATAATGCCAAAGATGAATGAATTTTTTTTTTTGAGAGTATTTATCCATCACAGAGAAATCTAGGGGAAACTGAGTAAACCAAGATAGTAAATTTGTCTATCTTCTGTTCTTCTATGTCCTGAAATGACTATGTACCATTTTGTTGTGAATCCAAACATCGATTTTAAATCAAAATTGGAATTCTTTAATAATGACTGTAGTTCAAAATATTGATCTGTGCAAAAGATTGTAGAAAAGCTGAGTTTACTTCAGAAGATATTTATGGAAGTATTCTAATTTGGGGGATAAAACACAATGACTTTCATTATTAAAAGCAAGTGAATTCTTTTACATTTCATGGGATCCTTTAATCCTTTTNTTTCTATAAAAAGAATTTGTAAAATTATAAATAAGCAACTTTAAATAATTGATGAAGATGTGAAGATATGCATTATGATTTTTTATGCTGTAAGCCTCTTTTTGAAGAAATTTTCAAATGATTTTGCTATTAAGTATTTTAATTTAAACAAAATGATGATGCTTACCATGACATGTATCTGAGAATATTTTTACTCAGATGAAAGCTAATAATGATAGAAATCATAATGTTACTGAATCACAGACATAATTTATCAACTAAGCTAAAACAAGTAACATGCAATTTTTCCAGGTAGCAAATAGATACACAGCATTGTTTCTCTTTTTCCTCCTCATGTTGTCACCTGTTTTCATCTTTATTATTTTAATGATAAATTTATAGTTTATGTAAAATTACAGCTACTTTGTACACTTTGATATAAAAATGCACATAAATTCTATGTTTCTTATTAAATTACATATTTCTAAATGCAGAACGGAAGCAATAACAGTTTAGTTTTGCCCTTAAATATAGGTAACTAATTTGTTCATAGTGTTTTATTTAAAAATAATTTAGTAACTTGCCACAGGTTGATACAAGGATGTTGCTACCAAAAGAACCAAATTAAAAGCGCGAGGTTGTCTGGAATTTGGCATACCTGTCATTAAGTGCAACTGAAACTGAGTAAAACTAGAACTGTAGTGCTGCCGTTGCATTGATTCAGGTTACTTGCTAGCCAGTTATTCAAACTTTTCCAAGTGGGAGTTTTAAGAATGCGAAAATTGTCATACAAAAACAAACCAAAGAGCTGTCTGACCAAATATGTGTTGTCGATTTATGCAAACAGTGAGCAACACAGAATTCTCAGGGGGAAAATGCTGAGTGTTTTCTATAGCATACCTTTCCCAGCAGTGTTTGGCTGTCTGACATTCCAGGCTGCTTTTTGCACTGTAATTAACTGGCATTTAATCACTAGTGGTAGGTATTCGCCGGCATTGACTAGCACAAAATAATTACATTCCTATAAGGCATAATTGAACAAGTAGAAGAAAAAGCAGTCTTCATTTACTTTAGTTAAACCAATCACTCATATCTTTTTGTTGATTCTTGATGATAGCTGGCAGGAATTCAGTCATTATGCAGACACACATACTTCTAGGATAGTGCATGTTGGTCTTACAGATGATTTTCCTTTTGAAGTCTTCTAGGGGATTTGGAATCACTCAATCCTTCTTCCTATGGTTTAGACCATATTTTCTTGCCTTAATGGATCCTGTCCATGCTTAATGAATTTTCTGTCCATTCCTATTAATTTAATAAGCAATGACAGTGATTCACTTGTATGTATAAATGCCAGTTAGCTGAATCATATGCTGTCTGCGCTTGACTGAGTGAATGATCTCTGGTTTCCTGTAGAGAACAGTCTTTCTCTCCTTCTGTACCCATTAGAACCACTGTTCATCTTAAATATGGCTTGCAGTGAATCTTAATGTTATTCCAGTTTAAATTGGTTCATATACATTTCTAAAGAATAGTTATTAACATTTCTTTGTAACCACTGTATGTGATGGTAAATATAAGAAGTGACCACAAGGTTCTCTGGATGATACATTAATGTAATTTCAAAATCTACTGTAGACAGGAGTTCAAATCATTTCAAAAATGCTTTCTATTTTATTGTTAATTCTCCTTCTATCAATTTTTACATTTTTTATTATCTTTTTACTCAGTCCTTAGTGGTACTTTCGGGGAAACATCCACTGTCTTTAAACTGTCTTTATGAATGGTGGTGTGGGATTTAAACCCAACAGTTATATCTGTGAATTTAAAATTTGTGTCTGCATGTACATTTTGCATTTGATCTTATTTAATTTCATTCTTCTCTTTGATCACTAGTGTTTTGGAAGTATAATATCCTCCAAAGGCTCTTTATAGTCAATTTTTGTTTCAACTGTCTTGCTTAGTCAAGTCATACCATTAAATAACTTATCGTTTCTGTATTTACTTTCCAGATCATTTATAATGTGTCTAATATCGCTTTTATTTTTCCTCAATGGCAGTCTCTTCACTATTTGAAAAACAACTATTTCCAGCAATTGTTACCTGTCTTTTAAAGAATTAAAAATGAAAAACTTATCAGTAGCTCTTGAAGAACATTATATATGACATAGTCAGGATCATCCTTTAATTTCTCTGCTGCTACTTCTTTTTTTCCATCATTATGCCATGCATGTACCCATTTAATTTGTTCTTATAGTAGGGAATATTTTGTTATTGAAGTGTTTTCAGTATGTCAGATTTCAGTCATTTCTCATCAGCTCTATTTTTTCTGTCTCTAAGGTGATGGTGTTTGTTCATGCTAGAAATGCCACAGTCAAAACTGCTATGGCCCTTCGAGAAAAAGCAAAAAACAATGGTCATATTTGTCACTTCTTGTCACCTCAAGGGTCAGATTACGGACAAGCTGAAAAACAGGTAAGTGAATAATTTATGTTGGTAATCTTTGTAATCCTAATTTTGCTTTTATGATACCATCAAATATGGGAATAAGTGCAGCATTTTTGAGTTTCTTAGAAAATGTGTTTTGCTTTGAAAGGAGCAGAAGAATTTCTGAATTAAATAGATGTGGAAAATAAAGAATAATGCCAAAGATGAATGAATTTTTTTTTTTGAGAGTATTTATCCATCACAGAGAAATCTAGGGGAAACTGAGTAAACCAAGATAGTAAATTTGTCTATCTTCTGTTCTTCTATGTCCTGAAATGACTATGTACCATTTTGTTGTGAATCCAAACATCGATTTTAAATCAAAATTGGAATTCTTTAATAATGACTGTAGTTCAAAATATTGATCTGTGCAAAAGATTGTAGAAAAGCTGAGTTTACTTCAGAAGATATTTATGGAAGTATTCTAATTTGGGGGATAAAACACAATGACTTTCATTATTAAAAGCAAGTGAATTCTTTTACATTTCATGGGATCCTTTAATCCTTTTCAAACATTCTGCATGACTGTAATAGCACCTCACGTACCATAATGTAGCCATAAATTATGGATTCATAGTTCTTATAAACAAGAGGGACTAACTATTGGGCTGTTGCAGTAAGGAGAGGGTTAGTCTTGTTTATCATATGACAAGTGATAGGACCTGAGGAAACAGTCTCAATTTGCACCAGGGGAGGTTTAGATTGAACATGATAAAGAATTTCTTCACAGAAGAGAGTAGTCAAGCATTTGACTGGGTTGCCCAGGGAAGTGGTACAATCCCTCTCCCTGGAGGTACTTTAGAGATGTGTGAGCACGGCCCTAAAGGGGGGTGGTATACTAATGTGGTTCAGTCCAACCCCTACAATTCTGTGATTCTGTGTGTGATTCTGTGATAGGTCAGGTCGCTGGTTGAATATTTTTTCAACTTAGATGGTTCCATGATTCTATGTTTATTGTGTAACATACAGAATTGAGCAAGGCCTGACTTTGTATTTGAAATGCAGCAACTATTTCTAATGGGCGTATAGTCTCATGTCATTTTTCATGTCTGAATTGGTCTGCCTACTTCTCTACACCTAGGATCTCTTGCTAGTTGTCATTGTTTCAGATTTTTCACTGTAGAAGTTCTTAATCATTTAAATAGTAAACTGATGTTAGGTGTAGGTCTCACAGTAGTCTCTTGGCAAATCAGACTTAATGGCAAATTTCTGATGTCCACGAGTTTTTACTGAAAAGACCATTGATGCATGGTCTTCCTTAGATATTTGCTGTTGGCTGCTAGTGGGAGAAGAATACTGCACTATGCAGTCTTTTGGTCTAACCTGGCACAGCTTTTCTTATGCATTACACAATAAGCTAAATACATATTATTCAATGAATCAAGGATTATAATTATAAGTACATGGTTTGTAAGAGCTTTTCAGGGTTCTTTTTAAAATCTATTCTGAAAACATAACCTAGATTTTTTTTGTTCCATGATATCTTAAAGCTCAAAACCTCTTACCGTAAGTGAACCAAATAGCTCTGGAACTAACCTGTCCTCATAAGAATTAAATATTCCTTCAGTGTTTCTGATTTCCAAGTAGAACCTTTAATCAACATGATCACATTGTAAAATTTTGATGATCAATACAAATGTGAAATATCCACAAGTCATATTAGATCTTTGAATAAACACATTAGGCATTCATCAAGTTGAAATTTATGGATGCAATTAATTTATTTGATCATCATTGCCTAATTTTAATCTCCTTAGTACATGAAATTTGTTTTATACAGTACTAAATTCACAGTGCTCTGCCATATAAGTGAATTTCTGACAGAAGTCTAAATGTATTATATCATAAGTGTCTGATGGAGAGATTAATTTAGGCTTCATAATGACAATATCATGTTTTTCTGATAAGAACTATCTTTTATAGAGTGATGTATACAGCCACAGATCCCAAAATTATCAGACTGAAAGCCATTCAGTCTTGCTGTTTCATTTGACATGAAATTTAGGAATGTGTGGCAGAGAACAGTCCAGATAATGTAATGAAAACTTTTATTTTATATTCTGTATACAGTGTGCACTGTAGTCAGTGAAGAAGCATATTGAAATGCAGAGCAAAATATACAAGAGTAATGCCTGAATCATGCATTTTGTAATTTAGGTACAACAGTGTCATGGTTTTATGATTTTTGTTATTGGCATTCCACATCATAACTTCATATAATGTATTGGGAGTTAAAGGAGTTAATGCTCCAGCTCTGTGGATCATCAATAGTTTTGGGTATACCTGTCTCAGAAGAGAACTATATACCCCAGAGGACTTTGTGTTGCTTTGCATTTTTCTGTTTTCTGCTCAGAGGGAAAGATAAAAACTGTGTGTTATGAGACAGAGGTTCTTTCCCTTTCGGATCAGCCCAGCTGTGGGTGCTCACTAGCCATCTCACCTTCAGCATTTAGCAGTTTGGTTTTTCAGACACTCTCTCTCATTGTATTTTATTTATTAGCTTCAATTCCAATTATATTGTGTTATTTTGCATTCCTATATCTTATTCAGTAAATTAGTTTTCTTCCTCATTGTTGCCACTGTTTTGTTTTTAGGCCCTTCTCCCTTTTCCTTTTACCCTTTCCCCCTTCCCCTTTCCCAGGGCATGGGTCCATGGGTCCCCTGCCCCAGTCATCATGTAACCAGGCCTAACCAGTCTATCAACCATTGACAAACAAGTACGTTTGAAGTACTTGTCTGAAGTACATCTGAAGGCTACTTGACCATACAGGAGGCGCAGAAAAAATAATATAGTTAAAAGTATTGTATGCTTTTCTGGCCTTTAAAACATGTAAGCAGCTCTACTAATCCTCTTAATTAGTCAGATGTTTTTAAATTATTAGAAATGAATTTTTAGAGGACATTCATCAAATATTTGATGTGTAATCATTTATTTGACATTAATTATTTCAGAGCAAATCATCGTTTTGTTTTTGTTTTATTAATAATTTATCTAATATTTGATAAACCATTAAAGTAACTATGAAAATAAAATGAAGATCTGTATTCTAATAAATTCAGTTATATTAAATGTCAAACATATAGTTCTCTGTTTTATAATAACAATATTTTTTTTTACTTTTGGAAAATGTTTGCTAATTGTCTCTCAAAGAATGGAATGAAACTCTTCATATTTCATTCACAGTATGTTGTATTCAATAGTCCTATTAAAGGTCACAGGTAAAATGCATGTCATCCTGATAATTGAAAAGTTGAAAAACAGTGTGTTCCCTATAGTGCAGTCCTACTCTTTTGGCGAATACTGAGCTGTAGAATTTCATGTTAAGTGGGATTTAGTTGGATATTTAGGTTTGGAAAGGGCAGTTTACAGTTAAGTATATTCTTAACTTTGCATTTGGTTTTGAAAGTCAAATCTCAACTGAAAGAAGGAAAGCAGGCAAACCTGTTTAAAGTGGTGAATTTTTTCATTATTTTGGAATAACCTTAGTCCAAATACATATATATATATTTAAAATATGTGTATATCTATAGGTTTAGGTACATTGAACTATCAGGACAATCTGCAGCTAGGTAATGATGATCTTGGTAGTTGTTCCTTTGTTCTATCGAGTAATACAATTAGCATGAGGGGCAGTGTCCTCAGTGTTAATATACGAGTGCTGCTCTGTAAGTAATGCCTCCTATTTTGTTACGTTGTCCCACGACATCAGAAGCACATGTTGGTGATATGGCAGTAGATGCTGGACCTTCCCACCAATATTCCATTACATTTTATTGCCGCGTGACAGATGGCAGCAGCGGAGCTGTCTGACAGGTTGGCATCTGACATGGAAGTGCATAGGAAGCAAAAGGGTGTCATTTAATTCCTCCATGTGGATGAAAATTGCACCCATTGACATTCATTGACTCTTTCTGAACATTTACAGAGAGGAAACAAGTGGATGTGAGCAGAGTGAGGTGGTGGGTGGTAGATCTCAGCAGCAGTGGTGTCAACAGTAGATGGTGCAGATTTTTACAAGCACAGCTCTTGTTCATTGCTGATGAAAATGCATAGCTAATGGTGGTGAAAATGTTGCAAAACAGTTTTTTGTACCTGAGAATCTTCTTTATCAGTTACTCTTGTTGTGTTTTTTGTATCTGTTGTAATTTCCATGGAAATAAATAGGAGACGTTACTTTCAGAGTGGCCTACGTATTTTGTGCTTCAGAGCAGCGCTTCTATTATGAACAGAAGTGTTAGCATAAATGCATTCTTACCTATATATCTGTAAGAAAGTTGTTATCTAAATTGAAATCTTATATATTCAAATGGAAAATGCTGCATGAAGAAAATATTGTTTCATGACTTTCAAAGGAAGGCTTTTTTTCTTCTTTTTTAAAGAGAAGGTACACTCTTTATACTGATTTGTTTTATTATTATGCTCCAAAATATATTTTTTCATCAGTTTTAAACACAAATTTATACTTTCTGATTAATATAGTTCTAAATTGTGGTATTTTCAAAAATGGGATTTTCAGTATTCTAAATAGATATGGAGTATCCATTAAAAGGAATTTTTGTTCTTTAAAACTGTAATATTGTTGTTCCATGAACCCAATATTGTGCAGACGTTAAGATTCAGCAGTATATTTTTTACCAGCAGATAGTAGGAATGCAGATTGCTGGCTCAGCTATTAGAGCAATGTCATAGCCAACAAATCACGTAGTTACAATGATTGGATGGTATTCAGGATTTATGCTAATCTGTCTGTTTACCAGACTGTGTAAGTTACTTGCCTATATACACAGTCTTTACCACAAAAACAAAAATGAGAAAACAGGCCACAAGTGAAATGTTGCTTCAGATGTATTTGAGGTAGCAAGTTTTGTATTTATAAGTATTTTTATATATTTTTAAGAATTTTATCATATGAGTTGTATGATGAAGTTTTATTAGAACAAAATGATTCCATTTGAGCAGAGTGTAGAGTTAGATCTTACATCCCTAATGATTGTCTAGTCTAAACTCTTGCATAAGATTTCACCAAATTCCTTCTCTGAGTCTGTATTACACTTTCTGTAGAGACATCTGTACTCAATTTAACACCTAAGGGAATGGAAAATTCCCTCTTCTCTTACTAAATTTTTCTCTCCGCTTAAAAAGTTGTACATCATCTTTAGCTAGAATGTATCTAACTTCAGTTCCCACTGGATCATGTTTTGACTTTTAAATGATAAATTTAAGCCTTCTCCTGCAGGAGAAGTTAGTTTTTTATTTATCAACTTAATTAAGTCTTTTTAGACAATTTTGTTAAGCTTCACATTTGTACAGCAAGGCTGTGACGAAGTGTATAAAAGGCAGATTACCCCTACAAACACAGCCAATACCAAATTGTCACTATTCCTTGGATCTTTGGGGTTATTCTGTTTGTTTTCTGTGGAAAATAATAACATAGACAAATACTGTTGCCTTGATATCACAGGCAAGCTCTGATTTATATATTTTTTTCTTTTTATCAAGTATATCCGCTGCTCAGTTCAGGTAGAATGTATGACTGGTCTACTAGAGAAAGAAAACAAACCTTTGGTATTCCATACGCATTGTTTTTTTTCAAGAATTTACGGTAGGATATACATAGCATTAGGATTATGAAGTGTTTGTTTAGTTCATCAGTTTTATTCTTTCCTAATATAAAACCTTTGCCTCACTGGGAGAAAAATTCCTATACACTGTATGCAATGTACTGCAAATTAGTTCTAGAGTTTCTATTATGAATCGGGAAGTATTAATTAAGTGGTGTATACTAAATTCTGTTATGAAATTTAAATGCTTAATCTCTCCAAAAATCAGTCTAATTTTTGGATCGTATAAGCCAACAAATCTGAAATGCTTACTTGTCTTTTGAGCTCATGATAACTACAACACTAAGGTAACACATAAGCCTGCTGACATCCTGAGATAAAATGGACATTTTTCCATTTTCTCTATTGACTTGATCATATATTCTGTTTTATCCATCATGAGCATCAACTTGGTATGCAACAAGGATTGACTTAAACCTGTTTATAGCAGGAAATCTGTCTCATGAATGTTTGTTCTACTTCCAGAATCTGTGCTGTGTTTGTAATAGAGCCCTAGAAGCAAAATGGGATAGCGAATATTCTTCTAGAATGATCTGTGAGGTTGTGAATACATCTGACAGAGGTGCTGATGTGTTTGTTCAGGGAAACACAAAAAGATGTTACATTTACTTTTTAGTAATTTTGGAGATTTTCAGGTTAAAATCAGCAATGGATTTAATCACTGTAAGTGTAAGATTTAATGCCTTCTCTTACTAATGCTCCATGGAAACTTTTTGATAAACTGCATGATAATGTGTAGCCTATAGCATCCCCTTCCATTGTTGAGAAAATTTCCGATTAAATTCTAAATGCGCTTAGTAGGATCATTTGAAACTGTTGTCATATTTATGTTCTTATTAAGCTGCTTTCCTTAAATTAAATCTGCCACAGTCCCCCACAAGGTAATGTAGTATTTGCATTTAGTCTTAAGGTAAATACATTTTCAAAATGTCTTCTTTATTTGTGCTTGTAAATGTAGAAACTGAACATTAAGTTTACATCATATTAAAACTATGTATATTTTTTTCTCTCTGGGATATGGGAATAATATTAGGCCAATAGATGTTCCTTGATGTCAGGCTTTGACTTTACTGACTGTGATGAGTAGTTAGTTAGTTGATTGATTCTGCAGTTGCAGAAGTGTGCAGTCTGTAGGCATGTATATTTTTGGCATAAATATTCATCTTACTGTAAAACTATCTTACTTCAAAATAAGGGAAGTTAGTAAGAGTATGTTATATTCAACAATTTCTGTTCATTCTTAATGTCTCTCTCCTGTTAATTTGTGATCTCCTTGTCTTTCCTGAAGTTATAGCCTCATCTGGGAGCGTTGAGAAAGAGAAAACCACATAACATACTTTTATCCTTTAACTATGAAAAACCCCTTCAGTTAGCTGCTGGGATGTATTAACATGTAATCCAGGTCAAAAAGAAAAAGATTGCTGAGAATTTCACAGTAGTTATTAATTTATAACTTTGCTGGGTAAGATGATTTCAACTTGAAATCGACATAAGAATTACATATGGATATTGAATAGATATGCTAATAGTACATAAACATTTCAAAAGAAAATTTCAAAGCTATTTGGAAGGAAAAAAAATACTAATAATCCTGATATTATTGATTGTTTTCATGTTCTTATTTTTCATGTTTTCAGCTTGACTACACTCTTTCTTCTTCAACTATACAGCCCACTTGTTAGGCTCCAGGAAAGATGTGATAGCAACCTTTCAATATCTAAAGAGAGACTGTAAGAAAGGACAGACTCTTTAGCGGGGTTTGTTGTGACAGAACAAGGGGTGATGGAGATTTAGATTGGATATTAGAAAAATGTTCTTTACAATAAGGGTTGTGAGGCTCTGGAATGGGTTGCCCAGAGATGTGGCACATGCCCTGTTCCTAAAGATATTCAACATCAGGCTGGACAATGCTCTGATCAACCTGATCTAGCTGTAGATGTTCCTGTTCACTGCAGGAGTGTTGGACTAGATGACCTTTAAGAGTCCCTTCTAATTTGATTTTTTACAGTATTTGCTTTCACAGTCTGTAATGATGAACAGATACGTTTTAGAAATACCTAACTTACCTTGAGTCTAAAAAGTTCTCTTTCCTTTACGTATTCTTCTGTGATTTAACAGGTTCAAAAACTGGCAATGTCTGTTCACTTGGAAACAGCACTGCTAGAAGAAATTAGGAGATACAGTGTAGATTTTTTCTGTCCTAGTTCCTACTTAGTCTTCTCTTGAAGAACTTGGTCGACTCTGCTTTGACTGTTTTCTTCCACTTTCAATCCCTGAGGATTGGTTCAGGCAAGAATTATTTATTTATTTTTCATTTAAGAAATAGATAAAGTAAAAGACCCTATGGTCTTTCATTTTTTTTCCACGATATGCCAAGTTGGTTCTTGGCTGCAATATGTCATCTTAATCAGTATGTTCACAGTGACGTTGTAGACAATGATCATATCAGGCACCTTTTCTTTATATAATGCACCAAACCACACTGGCAAACAATTCTGGTTACGTGCGGTTTGAGTTAGCCTTAAGTGGAACCTTATGCTGACTAGCCTTTAAAGAAACTGTGTCTAGTTAGAAATCCATTTCTCTGGAAATACTGGAGCTACAAGAGTTTTATTTAGCAAGAGTAATATTTGAAAAGTTGACTGGTATTCATGGGATTTCCACATTATGCCCTTACAGTAAGTGCATCTTGTTGATGATCAGTTATACTTTGTATCTCATGATAATTGTATTTTTCTCAAACAGTAGGTATTTTTCAGTTACTGATGTGTTGCTACAAACTACATTTTATTTCCTTATAGGAACTAAACTGAAGAAGTTTTCTGGGATCCAGTGAATTGTGTTAGATTTTACTTTTTCACTGGAATAATAGTTGACTGATAAAGGATTATTACAACATCTCCAAGCACTGTTCTTTAGGATTGTGAAGGACATTACACACTTCTAAATACATTTTGAAAGCCATTGCTTTTAAAACGCAGGGCATCACAGAATGCACTTTGTAATTGTCTTTCTGGAAGCAAAGTTCATAACAAAACCTATAGTCCATGATTATCCTGTTCGATAAACCAATATTACTTGATATTTTTCTGTCAGAATATTAGTCTTAACTGACGACGGGATTTCTACTCTCTGAGGATTCTTGTGGATTTATTCATGTTGTAAGATACACATAAAGAAATTTCCTTCAGAATGATTTCTTAATGAAATTGAAGTGTCCAATCTGAGATAACTGAAAAAGCATTTTCATTAACACCTTATTTGATGGTTTTCCATAATGCAGTAGTAGTTTCCATCTGACTCTGTTTCTATAAAGAAATGATTAGAATAAGTACAATTAATTAAATTCACCTGTTGCATGAAAAGTTATATTCACTTACCTATTGATAGGTTTCCTTCTATCACAGTAGAAGACAATATTAAACAATATATTTTTTCCATGATATGTTTAGATGCTTGATTCATTTTTTTCATTTAGGAAAAGAATATGTTCTTAGCAGATGGAAAAAAATACTTAATTCCACTGCAGTTCTTAATTTCATTAATTTTGAAAATAAGACAGCTTTTTAAGTACTGTTTAATTTTGTTATGATTTGATGTCATTATTTTGCTATATATTCTCAGTGTTTCAGTTGTCATCTTTTTTCCTTTTCCAGATCCCCCAAATACCACAATTTTGATAAATTAGTTTGAACTTTTTTGTTTCTTTTAAAATGAATGACATCTACTTAAAATGAATTTTGAAATAATATGAAGAAAATGAGTACACATTAAAGGTAAATAAATAAATTAGTAAAAGAACAATTAGAAACAGTCATTAACAGTGAGAGAACTGGACTTGTTCCACTGTCTGCTCATACCACATTCTGAGAGCAGGACATACTTTGGAGTAAAAACAAAACAGATATGCAATTAAGCATGCCTTTAAAGAGTTTTGCAATCATTTTTTTCCTAAGAGTTATTATTTTATTGTATCACATGTATAGTCTTTGGATCTAGCTTGTCTTACATTTGATTTATCTTCTCAAAATTACTGTGTATTGGAGGCCAGAAGATATGGAGGCTTTGATTTCTGAAATGTTTAATTTTTTCTTCTATCGGTTTTGTAATGCATCTTAACCTCCTTCAGAAGAAAATTTCAGAAGTCAAATAAGGTTCAGAAAATTCCCTGCTTGTTGGAAATCATTGTGCTAGAGAAAAGCATAGTATTATGTAAAACAGTTGTGTATTAGTATGTGCAGATATTATCATATAGCAACTTCAGCATTGTAAAATATAATTTTGCCTAAATTTGCCAAATTTCTCTCAAACAACATAGTTATTTAAGAAACCTGCTTTTGTTGTTAGCAGATTGTTATACCAAAAACATTAATCACTGGTTACAAAAGCTCTAAACAACAGCAACAAATTATTTAAAAGTTATTAAATATATGTATTTTTTTACTGTCTTCATTTCAGAGATTTTCAATGAGTGTCATATGTGTGTTTGCCTACATCTCTTTACATGTACAGTGTTCAGAATTTTTGATTCATTAGCAAAAAGCAGAAGTTGAATTGAATTATGTTAGTAGGTGCTAGAGTGACAATGACATATTTTTGACAAGGCTAGAGTATACACAAACTGTATATGAACTGTAATGAAACCTGGTAGATAAAAAAGGAACTGCTTCTGTAATATTGAATGAATATAACATTACTAAAAAACTGTCAAGCAGATTTCCCTGCTGTTGATAGAATGCAGAAGTAATATTAGATTTGTGAATTTAAGTGCTAAAAAGAATAGAATAGCTGAGTTGGAACAGACCTACAAAGCTCATCTAGTCCAACTGAACGTCCACTTCAAAGTAGACCAAAAGATAAAAGCGTATTACTGAAAGCATTATCCAAATGTCTCTTGAACATTGACAGGTGTGAGGCATCACTCTCCTCTCTAGAAAGTCTGTTCCAATGTTCGACCACTCCCATGCTTAAAATTTTTTTCCTGATGTCCAGTCTGAATCTCCTGTCGTGCAGCATTGCACCATTCTCTTATGTTCCATTACTGGTAACCAGTATGAATACTTAAAAACAAAACAAAATTTTCACTTCCACACTCCACCAGACAGGCCTTCATACTTGGAGCACTATAAGTACAGATATATGAAGAAGTAATCTTAGTCAATAAAGTAATTTAGTCAATAAAATAATAATAATAATAATAAAGATAAATGTATCATTTTAGAACTTAAATTTTTATTCACATGAAATAACAAAAAAATTATTAAGCTTTTGTTAGAAGAAGGTCTTTAATTCAGTTTTAGAACTTGGATAAAATATGCTGAAAAGGTTAAGTTTTGTTTCCTGGGCTGTTTCCTTCCTATCAAATACAAATTAAAATTATTAGGTCATCCAACTTGCCTAGGAAACGAAGTTTTGCTTTACAGTCTGATGAATGACTCTGTGAATCTGTTTCTTTGTCAAGCAGAATATAGATGTAACGTGTACTAAATATTTCAAGAAATATGAAAAACAGGTGCTATGTCCTACCATCTCCCATAGGCATAAAAATGCTTGAAATGAATACTGTCAAAATTTCTAATGTGTGCTCTAGAATAGGAGAATATTAAGAACTAAGGTGATGTTTCTAGAACTTCTGGATACCAAATGCATGTGTTTCAGGCACTGGTTTTATTCCGCTTCAGACTTTTGTTGTTTAAAATAATTGCTAACCTGTAAGGGAAACTGGAAAAACAACAGTAGACAAGCAAGACAGATCCTGTTTTGACATACTTGCAGATGATGTGCATATGGCCTGAAAACATTTCCAAAAATTTTACACAAGACCTTCAAATTTGAACATTTTTTTGGCTTTAAATTTATATTCCATGCTTCAGTTCACATTTACAACTTTTCTAATTAAATTAATAAAATCTTTTCAGCATTAAGTTGATGTAGGTAAAGATGAGTATAATCATAAAATAAATAAGAAAAATAATTCTGTATGTTACTAACTGTGTAAAGAAATTATCTGGATTGTTACAGAGGCAGTATTTACTGGCTCCTGGTCAGTGCCAAATCGAACCTCCACTTAGTAAATCTTACACATTAACCTTGAAAACATAAAAATGATCTTTTGAATTAAAGGTTGTTTTTGTTTGGGGGGGTTGTTTCTGTTTTTTCTTTTTTACCCCCAAATGAGGACATATTATAGCTTGTAAAATGTTATTTATTTAATTACCTTGAAAAATGTTTTTGATGAAGCCGTGTTTGTTTCTGCTAAATACTGCAAGGATCTTTCATTTTCTGTGTACGGGAATTAACAGGGCTATGAGATTAAATTTGAATTTGCCATGTGCAGAACTATCATTGTTATTTCTGTGCTTAAGATTACATACTCTCTTTTTGGTAGTTGGTCTGCTAGAGATTCTTCTGTATTTTTATTTATTTACGTATGAAAAAGAAAACTTTAACAGTGTAGAAAGTTAACTGTGTAAGTTGGCCTGGAAATTTGGAAGTTCTAAAATATTGAGAACTACTGACAAAATACTAAAAACATAGGAAAGGATGACAAACCCTTAGGGTCTAGAATTTAGAAAACCAAGAGTTTTGCAAAAGCTTTTCTAGTCTCTTTGTAATAGTACTTGAAAAGCAGTTAGCTCTGGAATCAAAGGCTGTTGCATCAATGATGAAAAGTACTGCACATTTTATGTCTGTGAGCTTTCTTCTGGCTTCAATATAATGCATTTTGTAATAAAACATAGAATTCCAGTGCAAAGTCTTTGATTCTAGAGATCACTTTTTTTATGTATTGTGCTACATTTATTTATCAAGGACAGAAATCAGAAATCTGAGAAGAGTTTGGGACCTTTAGATTCATATAGCCGTGTTTTCATTTAAACTGTAGTATTGCTAAATAATTGAAAGAAGTCCTAGTAGGTTTGCAGTTGAAGGGTCCAAATGAAAAACCTATTGAAACTAATGGGAAAGAGACTGTTGGCTTTGGAGTAAGCCCTAAGGACACAACTTAATACAACACAAAACAGTGTTTCTCAGAAAAACACAGGACAATGTTTTGCAGATGTGGATTTTCAGCAAGCTTCTAGAACTGAAATCAGTAAGAAAATGTGAGTCTGTCACTGTGTTTTGTAAGTTAAAAACAGTCATATATGCTTACCAGTATTACTTACAAATCTCTAAATTTCCTTACATTCAGAAATGCTTTTCTAGACTCTTGATAGTTAGATATAGTAGAAGAATGTTTTTGCTGCAACACAGTATTGAAAACACATCTGGTTTCTTGTTACTGGGCAGATAACTTTAAAACACCTGTAGTAGTTATTCTCAAGTACACTCTTAGGTTTTGTATATTTTAGTTAGCATGCTCCTTCACTGAGATCTCTTGGCCACGGAACATATCCAAGACGGTGACTGTAAGAGACTTCTATCCTTTTGCAGTACAATGCTGATCTGAAGAATTAATTGATCCATAGTGAAAAGTCAGAGGGAAACTTGAGGTTATTTTCAGCCGCAGTGTTAGTAACATAATTTTTGTGAGGTGTGAACTCTGTGGAAGACTTTATTACTAATCTTCTGCTCCCTCTCACTTACAGTTATGGTTTACCTGTTACAAGCCTATGTTTATCGTGTTCTATGATTCTATGAATTGTTTTTCAGTTGTATTGATCATAGAAACTTAACTACTGCGGGTGAGTTTTAAACATGTCATGCTCATAATCATGGACAGCAACATGTCACGGTTCTGTTTAATATATTAAAGCAGCACAAATTCCATGTTGTATATCAGCATTTTTGCAGAAAAAAAAAAAGATTATGTTCATTCTCTCTCTCCTTTTTTTATGTTTTTGGAGTGTTTTTTTTTTATTATTATTGATTTTTTTAGCAGAATCAAGTAATTCTTTATTCACTTGAAAATCATAACCCTATCTATTAATTCCTTTTTTCCTACATAGCCCGGTTTCTTTAAATTTCAGATTTCCACCTGCAGAAAAGATAAATATTAAGTGAAAACAGAAAATAGAGGTATTTATGATACTAAATGAGTAAGGAAATGTGTAGAAGGTTGCCAACAAAACCCACAACTACTAATAAACCTTAGAAAGGAAAGATATAATGATAATTAAGAACATAAGGAATTACAGCTACAGTTTATTGGAAGAGCTGTATAAGAGGCTATGAATATGCAAATTCATATTGTAATACAAATTTTCATGCAATTTTTATCATGACAGAACTAGTACTAGTTAATACTTGAAAACTAACTTGAGAAAAAAAAAGCCATTTACTTATACATATGAATAAATTGCTGCTATCAAGAGAACTTAGTTTTTGGGGAAAGTTTTGTGACTAGAGAAATACATCTGTGTTAAACTTAGTCTAGAAATACCTCATTTGAATTCTTCATTGAGAGGTTTGTTGCACTGAGGAAGCAAGCAAATTTAAAATATCTAAAATTTAATTTTATGTTATGGGAGTAATGTCTCTAGGAATAGTTTGAGGTGAAACATACAAGCAGGGGAAAAGCTATTTGAAATTCAGTTTTAGTTCTCTTAGATTGTTTTTAAATTCTGAGTATTGAGAGCCATCTTGTGGCCGCACTTGTTAATGCTCGTCCATGGTGCTGATTTTATGGTAGCTGGAGGACTTTCTTGTTTGGCTACAGAACATTTTGAAGAATGAAAATTAAAAAATAAAAGTAAATGTACTAATATTCATACTTTGCTTTTAAATATTCATTTCATGAGTAATAGCTAAACACATTGTCTCTGTGGGGCGGGGGGTTGTAAATAAATTCTGCTTCCTGCATCTTGTAGCATCTTGAGCTAGGAGTCTGTCCATACAGCAAATAGATAGAAATAGCTTCTGTAAATCATAATTTACATCGTCTAACTTGGATTGCTAAATTTTGAATGGTCTTCCATATAGTGCTTGTGTAAACATTTAGCCTACATATTAGTGGTAGGAACATCAGGAAATGAAATGCTCCAGGAAACTCTGCATGTGATCCTGAAAAAATGTAGGAAAATCTACTTGCCCTGAAGGATTGCTTCTTTATATTCATATGAAATTTTGATGATAACTTACTCACTCCTTCCATTCTTTCTTCCTTTTCTATTCTTGCATAAATTAATGGATGAGAGCATAAAGCACAACGTTGAAAAGTTGTGTGTGTAATAAGTATAATGTATAATAGACATATTGTATATTTATGTATGAAGTATGTGTGTTATAAGATAATATTGGCTATATTGTTTTTTAACTAAAAACAGATGTAAATTCTTGAAACAATGCATGTCCCAGCAAGCAAAATACAATTTTATCTGATAATTTGAGGCATTTTCTTTTCCATATGTGTTAGTAAATAATTGTTTTTTATTATTGGAATAATAGTTAATAGTAAATAAAACAGACTAATATTTGTGTTAGTGAATACCTTTTTTCCTCTCTGACCAAATTTGTTCTCTCAGAGAACTTTGATATTTCACAGACACTTGCTCCATCATTCACAGAAGTCGTTAATTTTACTCTCAAACTGAAAATATACATTAATTTTAGACATTTTCACATGTAAATTAAAAAATTACTTAATGGCTGCTATCATTTTTGGTTATTGGGGAAAGAAATTGAGATTTAAAAGGAATTTAATCCCACCATTTGGGATTAAGCAGCAACAGTTTGGGATTGCTTCACTCATACTGTGTTCTGATCGTCTTTATCACATTGCCGGAAACTGTTTATTGTCATACTTCTATGTATCACTCTGACCTGTAAGGTCATGACCTTAATCAGAGTCCCTGATTTTGACTCGGAGCAGAAAGGATGGTGGGAATGTAACATTTTACGGGGAAGTGTGTAACTATATTTGGGGATTCTGACGAGTAGAAAGTGTATTTCTGATAATTCTCCAAATAAGTTGCTACTGTCACCAATAGAAAGGATGAAAACTTATAATTATTCCTTATTTTTACTACAGTGTCCCCTGGTTCTGTTATATTCAGGCATTTAAAACAATAGAATGATCTGATTAATTTTCATGTGTTGGGCTTTTCAATTGAAAACTTTTGAAGTTTTGAAAACTTGAAACTTTTCAACTGTTTCTTCAGTTTCTCTCTGATAGTAAACAGTCAGTATCAGAAGAACCAGAGATTAGTATGAGGGCAGATAATACAAATTCAAGTGGGTTCCAAATTACTCAGAACAGTGAATGATAATTAAGAGCTATTGTTGATAGGCCTCATCTGTGAGTGTTGCATTGCCACCCAAGCCAGTTACAACAGAAATTTGTTGCAACGTAATATTGTTTGTGGGTCTATTTTGTCTAATTCTCTCATGGATAACTTTTGATCATTAATCTGAATCTGAAATATGACAGCTGAGTGGTTCCCATGGTGACATATCATGCAAGTTTTAGGAGTCTGCACGTTGTATTTATATATGCATGGCGAGACTGAGGTCTCACTGATGTTGGTGGAGTTCAACACGTTTTGGGCAGCCAAGAGGATGGCTGAGCTTAGCCTGGGGCAGGCATGGAGCAGGCAGGTAGCAGGAATGCTCCACAAGCCTCTGCTGCCAGAGCACTGTGAGGAGTGCTGGGACTCCCACTGCAGCTGTACAAATCTTAATGAAGGCATATAAGTGTTGGTGTCATTGTCTCAAACTGAGCCCTTGCCTCCAGTTGGCAAGCAGGTCAATCTCGAATGGTCGGGCAGTGTCTTTACTTTCTAGGGGCATTTCTCCTGCTGGCCATTTTATCTTGTGGTGTACAGATAAAACAAATATGATGGAACTATATAGATATCTCAAGTGATGTCTTCTGAGAAAAGGAGTAGGAAATCTTTTCTAGTTTGCTCTCAAGATTAAAAGGCAAAGCCTAAAACTGTAAGTCATCAATCTGTTTCTATAAATCTCATGAGAAAGGCTGTCTGATGCTATCACAGGTGATGGGTGCAGTAGGTTTTCCTCCAGTGAATGGTCACTGGGGATAGGGAAGATAGCACCAATACATAAGCATAGCCTCTGGGTTTCTATTCTGGGTAAAAATTCTGTATCAACATAATCAGCTCAAAACAAAACAAACAAACAAACAAAAACAAATTAAAAAATATCTGAAATCCTCAAATACAAATTAACTGAAATAAATACTTACGTGGGATAGATTCTGAGATTTAGATTTATATATGTAAACTGATTTCTAAAGGTGCTTAGTGTTACAATCGTACAATTGCTTTATGATATATTTAACATTATTTTATAGTATTTATTGATATTCTTTTCTATGGTTTTCATTAATTTTGTATTTCATTTGTTATTTTATGCTGTCTTTCAAAGTGGATGAGAAAATCAAGCTTAGTGAAAGCGTTAGAAATGATTGGCATATTTATCTAATTAAAAATCTGTAGGGATTGCACAAGTCAAAGATTCTCCATCTTTTAATCTGATTTTAATTCTTAAAACAGTAATGCCATCTTGAAACCAATGAAGAGTGATATCCTGGTGATAACTTTATGGTATATATGTGTAACAAAACTCCACAAACGTGAGGGTTGTTTTAGCACGGAGCCATGGCACTTGCTTCGCTTCTCAGCATTCAGAGAAAGCTTCTCTTCCTCCATATTGCAAAGCTATTAATATGTTTTGGAAGTGATTGCAGTGAATTTGTTGGAGAGCTTTTTGACATAGATAGGACTAGTTCTCACTCTTAATGTAAGAGAAAATCTTCTTTATATATATACTTTTATTTCAACTTCAGTGATTTCTACCATTAGAGTATTTCTACCAGTATTCAGTTCTGAAATGTTATTACTTACTCCAAGCAGTAAAATATACAGAGAAATTAATTTGAAGGGAATTGTTTAGTATTTGTTTTTTTCCTAGAGTCCTAACCTCCTAGCAAATGCAGCATTACTCAGATTTTAGGTAAATAACTTTGCAAAGCCTTTTGAGTTTGGACTGCTCCTGAAGAAGGCAGGGTTGTGAGATGAAGCATGTGAAGGCTGTAATGATTAGAATAAATATGGCTATTGTACAGAAAACTTAGTATAATTAAAATATTTAAGAAAATGAAACTCGCGGTATAGTTTTTAACGCTTTTGAACTGTTTTTAGCACTAATGTATGCACATTAGGTAAACAGAGTATGAAAAATGGAAATGAATTCAGGCTGGAGAGGAACTGTCAAAGCAGCACAGCAACTCTCTTGTCACTTGTGTACTGCCATGCACTGCACTGAAAAAGTAGCAGTCTCCTTTATTTTCCCTGTGATAGGTAATTAAGTATCCATGGTATGCTTGATATAAATGAAAAAATTTTCTTAAATGTACAGTCTATCTGCTGTGTAGGCAAAACATTTAAACTTAGCTTGCTGAAGAAACTGTTTAGCCTGCTCTGAAGTAATGCTGTATGAATTACAGAATCTTAACAGTAGCTTTGATAGTGGATTTCTAATCTTGTTTACAAACCCCAGACAAAGGGCATGGATGGATAAATTAACATTAACACAATATTTCCTCCAAAATCGTTGCAAGTGTGTTACAAAAATTATTTGCACAAGAAAATAAATGTTCCTTTACTGAAAACATTGAACAGTGTGTGATTTTTACGTGTTTAAAGAATGGTAGTGGTAGAATATAATTTCTTGAAATGAAATTTAATTATACTTAATTGTATCATCTCTATGATTTTTAAACTTAGCAATTATCTTTCAGGCTTCATGAAGTGTGAAACATAAAGCTGGTAATTGGCATAAAATAATCGAACTATAAAGGCTGGATCTGGAGGGACTTTTTTTGTTGGTTGGTTTCTTTGTTTTAATGAAGTAGAGGAGAGGGCCACAATAAATATTAAAACCTATTTGTTCCAGTGGATAGAGTTTTAAACCACAAGGGATCTTATAATTTAGCAAAGGTATGTGGAAATATGCCTTCATTTGCCATAGAATCTGGCTATGAAATCAAGCTCTATTAATTGCTCCTTTCTTATAGCAGCTGGTTTCTTCTGGTAAAAAGCCTAATAGTTGCCTCTGTTTAACTCATAGTCTCTAAATTCCCAGGGCATAGTTATATAAACCTTTTTGTTACATCACTTATTAGGTACTACTTCTGTGCCCTTTCAAGTGTGTAAAAAATTTGTGTTACCTTTGAAACTGACTTTGAACAATGTTTAACAGCCCACAGGCTTCACAGTTAAGCTGTGACGTTGCAAAGATTCTGAGAGCAGCTTGCTCTCAGAGTAGTTTCGAGTAAAACTAATTAAAAAAAAGACAGTGCCAAAGGTGTGATAATAAGCTGACTGCAGCATTGATAATAAGCACTGAGTCTTACAGTGGTCATTTCTAAGATACGTTTTTTTTTGTCCTGAGAGTGGAGTAGGAAAAAATGTGAACCACTAAGACAAAGATAATTCTGAGAGATAAAGGTATGGAAATGTGATGGGATGTGCATTTGAGTCAGGACATGGGCACAAGGAATAAAACATCTATAAAGAAGCAGGTTTCACTCATCCCAAAATTTACAGATCTATTCATTTCTTAAGGGATTTTTTTTTTCCCGTTAGTACTTTACCAGACAAATTATCACTTACGAATAGTCAGGTGAGACCTTGTAAACACTGTAGTATGGAAATGCATAAATATCTATAAACATGTTTATCTTCTTTCAAGATTTCTCGAAAATGTTTTTTGTAAGATTTTATATTCGACGACAGTGAGCTTCATTTCAAATCCTTAGAATTCTCTTAGATAACAAGGACACACAGAAGGAGTAAAACATATGGTTTTGATACTTGTTTAATATACAGTTAGTGAACAAAATATGTATTAAATTTTTATGGGATGGTAATTACATAATGAATTTTCTTGCATTTTTCTTATTGTCTAGGATACATCTATCAGAGAAAAAAATATTTTATCATCCTTCAGATGTACTGATGTGCTAGTTTGGTAATAACTTTTTCTTAAAGTTGAGTTTATATAGTTCGAGTCACTTACTGAATTGAAAGTACAATTTGACATTTTTAGTTTACGACTTTGTACTAATTTTGTTTCATTGACTTGCATTTTCTTAAATCATTTCTGCTTGGCGTTATGTTTACTTTTTCCATTTATAAGCTAGGAAAAAAACAAGCCACAATGGCAAATCAAAGGGCATTTAATGCCTATGATATCTTTCTAAAAGGAGAGAATTATTTTGCTGTTTTAATATAAAATTTAAACTTTTTGTGATCCCCTATACTCATGCTAGTATAAAACTGCTTGAAAACCCTATAGATTATTAATTCATACTGCACATTTGCAATACCCTACAGACTTGTAAGAGGGATTCCATTCTTCTTAATAGTCATTATTATGTCCCTTTGTATAGCAGTAAAGTTGTGGCAGGTCTTCTATAGTTTAATTAGAAAATGAGAAATACACTGGATGTCCACAGATGCATTTGTTTTTTCTTTTAGGGGTAATAGTATCCCTGTATAGTTTTCGATGAAGATTTGCACTAAAAATAATGATGAGAAGTCATAAGCTGCAGCTATACTGGAAAGGCCTTGAGAACACTTTCTGCTTTAGTTGTCTCAGAGTAAAAATGCATCCAATATTTTCATGGCTCAGCAGAGAGGCAGTTTTGAGTATTACAGAGAAGCAAAGGAGGTTTTCTCAAATATAACAAATACTTTTACAGAAACCGTGTGCAATATCTTCATTCAATTGAAGCAGAAATATTGAAATCTCTGCACAGTTAAGCACAGAAACAGAAGGTTTATTTAACTAGGTCTCCAGAGGATGTCAGTATATGAACTGAGACTGGTACAAATTCATCCTATCTGTTGCCATACTGCACTTGCATGTCATCAAACTCTGTATCAATTTCTTTTGATTGCTTTATGTCTTCTGTACTGGTTAGTTTTCTAACAGGAAACTGAAAATGCCTTCTGCTGTCAACAAATCAGACCAAAACTGATGACTCCGTGTACTCCATGTAGTTAACAAATATGGCAGCATGACTTCTTGTCTGAAGGGCCAGAGTACAGATACTTTTCAGTATTTTATACATTTTGTATATATACTCCCCAGGGGAGAGCAGTATGAATCTGAATTGATGTGAAAGAAAATAAAAATTTACTTGATTTTGCATGCATTTGAAAATCATGTCTTAAAATTAAATTCATTTTGATAGATGTGCATTAAATGTCTTTCTTAAATGGGAATATTTTAAACCTGTTAACGTGACTTGAGATTATTTAGACGTTGTTTTCAGTTCACTGTGGAGTCCAGATTTACACTGAAGCAATGAAAAAATGTCTTTACATAATATCTATTGCATTTTCTTTAAACTATAGAAATATGCTTATGATTTTACAAAGTATGGAAATTATAATTCGTATTTGAAATGCGTTGTTATATTCTTCCTGTCTTTTCACTCATCTGTGGCTCTTAAGCTGGGTCATGATGAACGTTTCTTATCTGAGCCTAGTTCTGATTCCTAGTTGTGTTTATATAGAAGAATTATTTTTCATTCTAGATTCTTAAACCTTTTCATGAGTATCATTAATTCACACAGTTGTAAGAAAGGCATCTCAGTCTAATTTTAACTCAATTATTAGGTTGCATTGGTCCATGTTACAAAATTATAATTCGAATTAGTATATTATCTGAACAGTTGTGTTGTGTTTGTTGTTGTTGTTGTTGTTGTTGTTGTTTGTTTTCCCCTCATATCAGTTAGGCATTAAGAGAGGCAAATCTGAGCCGACACCTGGTGTAGGGAACCTGCTTTGGCAGGGTGGTTGGACTAGGTGATCTCTAGAGGTCCCTTCCAATCCCAACAATTCTGATTCTGTGACACCAGGCAAGGGAAGGGACTACCATGCTCTGTGCTGTGCAGCTGCACCACCTCCAGCACTGGGTGAAATTTCTGGCTGCCATCAAGTAAGACCAATCAAAGAGCATCCAAATGAGAGCTACAGAGATGAGAAAGGGGCTAGAGGGCACGGTGTATGAGGAGCAGCTGAGATCCCTTGGTTGGTTCTCAGCCATAGGGTTTGAATTTTGTCTGGTGCAGAGTGGAGCCAGGAGTTGAAATCAGTGATATCTGTGGGTCCCTTCCAGTTCAGGACACTGTATCTTTATAGGATGCATACGAAGAGGATAAAGTTCAGAAGAAAACCAGTTGTAATAGTGTAATACAGAAAATAACTCTTGAATTGTGTTCCTGATGATTTCATTTGAAGAACTGTTATCTTAATGCTGATAAAACGTGTGGAGGAATGTGTTTAAGCAAAGCAGTCACACTACTCTCTTTCTCCTTCAGAGGTATTTTTAGAGCACTTTACAGAACTTACTGAGATGATTTCAGTAAATTGATCAGAGCAGTAACTCATAGGTTTAAACAATTCTAACTTTAATGCAGTGAACTTAAATCTCCAGGGGGAGACAATTAAATTATTGACTCTTCCAGGAGAAATTCAATCTGATTCACATTTGTTTGCTAGAATTACCTTCTTCAAATACTATCTTGCTGGGTACCCACTAATTATAACCCAGTAAGAGTAAGTGATAGACAGAGATATTACATTGGGATAACTGTACAAAGTTAATAGTTAGATACATTAAAAGGCTGGAGATTTAGAGAATGAGTGTGCATACTTATTAAGTAGAATAGTATATTGGCCAGCCTGCATCCATCCGGAAATGATGGGTGAGGTCATGTAAGTCCTCTTTGTTGAGTAAAGCTCTTGGTAATCCTTGAGTTCTTCACAGGAACCAGCCGCAGTGTGATCAGTCAGTGAAAACAATGCCACTGATAACAATGCCAGTGATAACAGTGTTCCCAGGAAAGAGCAAGGGAAGTAATGTGAGGGCATATCAATACAGAAGCACTATCTCAATCCAACATGTTAAACTGGTGTGTATATTTTTAAGGTGAGCATCACAAGAAGTTTTATATGTAACTATACAGCCAGATTAAACTGCACCTTTATTTCTGTTAATACAAAATAGCCAATTAACACATCTCCTGTCATGTGTAAAATAAACAAAAAACAAGTGTCTAGTTTCATAATTTCTGAGCCTGCAAACCTGCGGGCATTTAATACCATTTCTCTCAGTCCTCATATATACAGATGTTCTGTTAATTGTTTTTGTATTTAAGGAGCAGGAGTAGGCCCAGAGATGGAATCTTCAGCTTTTCCCTTTTTCGTTTAATATTTCTCAGACCCTCTTCATTTCCTTAGTGGATCTTACTTTAACCTAATGAATTTTGAAAGGCAGTCAGTATTATTTAAGTGAGTCAAACAGTGCAGATTCAGCTGTACAGTAATTCAAATGAAGTAAAGAAGGCTTTTGTCATGTTGCAGCTTTAAGAAATGTAGAAGGTCAATGACAAAATTATGGATTCTGATCTCTTTAGGAATCATAAAAATTCATTATTTTGGAAATAACTGAACTACATTCATCGCACAGTAGCAGCATTAATTGAAACAACCATTCAGTACCTTATTTTGTTTGTTTTAGGTATTTGTGATACTTATTTCGAATGCCACTCAGCAAATGAGGCTAACAAGGCTCATAATTTGTGGAGTGCTAGGACAATGCAAAGAACAAAGGATGGGAATAAAATGTTCAGCATTGCCCAAACCAGTCAACAAATATGATGTTGCATTCTGAGCAAAATGCAAGTGCTGCCCTGTTGTGAACTCTGTAGAGCGAAAATTATGATGATTGAGTCTTACAATCAGAAGAGTGAGGTTTTACTGCAGTAAGGTGATCATGAGAAAAATCTTAGAATAGCCTGTGCAGTTTGAGTTGCTGAAAGAAAATTCACGATTGTCAAGAAGTGTTGTTAGGGGAAAAAAAAAAAAAAAAAAATCAAAGTTGCAAACATATTTTCAAAATTTAGAAGCAGTAAGGAGTAAGAAGTAATCTACATGAAGAAAAATAAAATCTGATTTTACCAACTAATGGCAATCTTTGTCCCAGAAAAGCATAGCAATCTGAGATCAGTGAAGATACTAACTTTTGTTTCACCTGTTAAGAAGTAAATTATTGGCAGCTGTTCCATGTTATCAAACTCTTACTTTTTTAGTGTTTTTTAGATAAAATAAGAAAAAGAGCTATAAGCATATTAAAAGTTTAATTCTTGATTATTCATTTAGATAATTCAGACAAAAAGCATGTCTATATGAGTGATAACACCTTTTGGATACCAGGTGCAAGTAAAAGGAAAGGAAGAGTGTGAAGGAAGTTATCTTTTCTGTTGTTGAATTAAATCTTCAATGAAATACCCTAAGGTGTTTTTTTTGCCACATATGCCTAATTTTTCAGCAAAATTAAGTACATACTTCCATGTCTAATTGTGATTTTTTAATGTCTTAATCAAGATGGGTGTGAGATTCAAAACTTTTGAAGTTGAAATATAGGTGGCAGCAAGATAAGCTAGGAATTTATTTAATACATGGTATATTAGATGCACACGCGCATGTATGTAGAGGTCATAAATCTTCAGCCCTATTGAGTGATATGGGTGGGGAAGGAAAATCAATTCTAATCAGATGACCAGTGCCCGGAGATCATAATCACTTCTCCATGCTCCTGAGGCACTTAGTAACTTTCCTGTAAGTTTTAAGCAGAATACTTTAGCCTGTAATAAAGCAAGATGAGGGAAACTCCAGCATTCTATTATGTATGTAGGGCACTCTAAAAATAATGCCTCCTGTTTATTTCCATGGAAACAGCAGATACGTAGAGCACAATAACACTGATAGAATTCTCATCTACAGAATACTCTTTCTCAACATAGTCACCACCATTAGCCATGCATTTCCACCCACAATGAGCAAGAGCCTGCATGCTGTGCTCATAAAAATCTGCATAGCTGTCCAGAATGTGGCTTTTCTTTCACTGCTGAAATGCACCATCCATTGCTACACTGTGCCACATCCACTGGTCTCCATTGATGCTCTGCAAGCATCAATGAATGTCAGTAGGTGCAACTTTTACCGCATGAAGGAATTCAGTGACACACCTTTGCTTTGTACATACTTCTTTGTCAGATGCCATTTTGTCAGACTGCCCCTCTGCTGCCATCTGTCACACAGCAACAAATCCTAAAGGAATATTGACAAAAAGGTTCATTTACTGCCATACTACCAACATCTGCCCCTGACATCGTGGGACAACGTAGTAAAATAGGAGTCATTCCTTTTGGAGCAGTACTCATAGTTATTGTTTGTTTTGTTGTCTCTGGAACCACTTAAATCTGGATTTAGTGGTACAACCATGCAATTCATTGAAGGAAAAGTTTAGAAAGTTTGTTTGAAAATATGCTACCATTAAGGGTGTATGTTGTGTATGTTGTGTAAGCAATCACTTAAGCTATCACTAAGCTGCATATGAGATATCTCTGATTTTTATTCTTTTCTTATGTGTACTCGAGTGTTTGTAAAATTTGGCGACTCAAGTGTTCATGAACTAACTCCGTAATTTAAAATGTCCACAAATTTATTAAAGAAAATCAAAGTGATTTCAATACAAATAATGAAATCTTCATTATTTTCAGGTTAGTTATTTTATTTAATTGGCCTGAGTATTTTGCTGTGTCACAAATGGGCTGTGATTTTTTTTCTTTTTAAAAAGTTCATCTAATCCTGAACAGTTTCACCAGATGTATCTTTTAATTGGTTACTCATCAACCGTACAGTCTAGCACTTCACAGATTAGACAAAAGCTGTGAATATTTAATATTCCAAACATATTACTTTAGAAAGTTTAGTAGATTTTAGGAGCACGTAAATATTCTTTCAAAACACTCAGCTGTTTGGTGTAGTTGTAACTGCATGTTTTTACATGATTGATTTAAGCTTGTACTTGAATCATAGTCAGACTGTCATTGCCATATCTTAGTGTCTTCTCTCACACAAAATGTACCCTTTCCTCCTCCATTTTTTTTCTGTGTTCACAAGTTCCTTTCTCTGAACTAGTGGTACTGTAGTTCATATAATTATAAGAGTAGGTTCGGGGGGATGTTATAGTGACCTTCCAGTACTTGAAGGGGGCCTAGAGGAAAGCTGGAAAGGGACTTTTTGAAAGGGCATGTGTCAGTGAGGGGAAATGGTTTTAAACTGGGAGGGGGTAGATTTAGGCTAGAGATTTGGAAGAAATTCTTTACAGTGAGGGTGGTGAGACACTGGAACAGGATGTTTGGCGAGGTTGTGAATGCCCCCTCCCTGTAAGCATTCAAGGCCAGGCTGGATGGGGCTTTGAGCAACCTGGTCTAGGGGGAGGTGTCCCTTCCTGCAACAGGGGATTTGGAACTAGGTGATCTTAAAGGTTTGTTCCAGTGCAAACCATTCTATATATGGTTATTCTATAAACAAAAGTTTCTTTCCTTATATAGCAAAAGATTTGATTCTTCTAATTTCCTGTTTCTAAATTGGCCTGTTTTTCAATGAGTGTTAGACGACATAAGCATTAAGGTTACAAGCAGAGGTATGTAATTTTTTAAATTGTGCAAGTTTGAAAGCAAATTTTTCAGCTGTGTGTAACTTATAGAGTGCAATTTTTGTATATTGAATAATTGTGCTTTTTGAGAAATGGTTATCTTAAGATCTGCAAAATAGATATGGGCGACCCGTGAAAGCTCTACTAAAGAAGCAGAATTTCTGACAGTTTTTCTATCACACACAAATATGTGCTTTTTTTTAAGGTGTAAGTTAATTATGTTGTTAAATGCTTACAGCAAGTTCTGAATGTAGTCAAGACCAATCCAAATTGCTGTGTCACAATTATTTGTTGCTTTGCAACTGAAGTGAATTTTCCACATGCCTTTCTTCTGTGGGATTTGTTGTTGAAGTATTATAAATGCAATCTTTTGTGCCTTTCTGTTCATTATGATGTATTTATTTCCATTCTCTGTTTCATAAGGAAAATGTGTCATGAACTGTTTCAATTTCTTTTTTTTAATTCATTTTTTAAACATTGTAGCATTAATTAAATTTGCCAGTAATTAACATACAGTGAAAAGCTGAGTTTCTTCGTTTAAAATGAGTAAGAAATAATTATGCCTAAGGCAGAAAAGATCAGATATAAAGAAGCTGGATAATTGGGAAGCTAGGAAAAGTGTTTTTCTTAAAGTATTTTTCTTTTCATGTCATCTTTTATAATTGCATTCCCATCTTCCTATTTATTTCTGTGTTTGCAGTGATTTATTGTTTCTGTTTGGCAGTATGCCAGTAATATGAACTGTATTTTTCTTTACCCAGTCTGTATCTCTTAAGTCAATTTTGAGTGTCTGTGTGTCAGGAACAAGTAAATATTAAGATTGGAAAAAAAAATCATAATTTGGTTTAGAATTAATTCATTGCAATCTACAGGAATAAAAAAAAAAGAAAAAAGAGAAAAATAATTTTAATTATCCTGTGGTCTGTAGAAAAATAATGATTCTCTGTTGACAGTGGTAATAAAGAAATCTGTCTTGGGAAAAGATCAGCATCATCATTACAGGAACCCTCCTGGTGTCATAGTCAGCAATGATCAGGTTTGGAAGACAGTGGTTTGCAAAAGAGGTGGGATGAAAATAAAAGGTGTTAGTGACAAATCAATACATTGACATACAAAGGTCTGAGGAACCAGTAGCCTAAAGTGAAAAGAGTTTGCATAGAGCATGCATACTTGCTGTGATATTTGAATTTTGACCTAAAGCTATGTTTCTGAAAAGAAAGAGTGTTGTTCCCAATTGTATACAATGAATGGCATGAGGTTTGGTGGCTTGGGTTTCCTGTCTAAGTGACTGGGTTTCTTTTTTCTTCCTTGTTCCTTCCAGAAGGCATGCACCACAGTGATTTGAGTTTTAGATTTTGGTGTTTGAAAGGGAAAAATTCAAATTTTTTCCAACTATGAGTCCCTTTTCATTTTAGAAGCATGTGAAAGTTGGCATCCAGCAGTAGGGCAGACATTCTTACATGCATCTTATGTGGAGGGAGGCTGGAGGATGTGCGATTTTTCCAAACTGATATCCCAGCCTCCCATATATGCGAAAGGTAAAAATGAGGGGTAGATGAACAGTTTGGTTACATGTTGTCATCTTGATCCACACTGTGCCAAGATGCAATGGCAGGAGATGTGAAGGGTATTCCCTCCTGCGCGTGGCCTGCTACTTAAGCCTGTTCTAGCTGCTTGCATAGACTGAAAGAATTTATTTTAAGGAAAAGAGATATGTGAATTGTCCATTTCAGTGTCCATACTGGTTTTCAGTAGGTTTGGATCTCTGTTTACATTAAGCTGTATTTTTTAGAATAGCATTCTTTTGAACATTGAGATGTATTCTTTGGAAAGCATGAAAATGATTCAATTTTATTTATAGCAAATAGTGACATATTGGTTCTAACAAAAAGTCCAATGTTAGTGTAAATGGTTCCTTTCATATGACTCAGAATAATATTCAGTGGTTTATTTTCTTGTATTTTTTTAAATACAGTGCTTCTTGTACTGCAATTGAAAGTGAATTTAATATTTATGCTTTTCTATTTTAGGTACAGAGATCCAGAAATAAGCAGTTACGTGAGCTGTTTCCAGATGGATTTAGTATTCATCATGCAGGAATGCTGCGGCAAGACAGAAGTTTGGTCGAGAACTTGTTTTCGAATGGACATATCAAAGTCCTAGTTTGTACAGCTACGCTTGCCTGGGGTGTCAATCTTCCTGCTCATGCTGTTGTTATTAAGGTAAGAGTTTATATTATTCTGCACATGGTCATCTGTCTTACAAGAAAGATAGCAAGATCTTTATTGTGGGTTTGGGAGCTGGAGGGGAAATGTCTGATGGACTTGAAATGTTATTTATATCTCATTAAACTGATTCTTACCAGTGGGAGTCTAGTTTGTATAGTAAAGATTTAAATATATCAAAGATTATGAAAGGATTAGTTAAAGTACACTTCTGAAATCATGCTGTATTTGCCTAATTTCAGTATTCAGCTCATCAGGATTATGTTCGTGTGTATTTATGTTAATTTTTATTAACTTTTCCTCAATCAGGGAACACAAATATATGCTGCAAAAAGAGGCTCCTTTGTTGACCTTGGAATTTTAGATGTCATGCAGATATTTGGTCGAGCCGGACGGCCTCAGTTTGACAAATTTGGAGAAGGCATCATTATTACAACTCACGATAAACTCAGTCATTACCTGACTCTTCTTACTCAGCAGAATCCAATTGAAAGCCAGTTTCTTGAAAGTCTTGCTGACAACCTAAATGCAGAGGTAATTTTTGAATCATTTTGAAAAACTTGCAAACCTAAGGGGATTGATAGTATTTGAAAGAAACAAAAAAAAAGTATTATTTTCACAAATAAAATATCTAAAGTGGAATCTTTATTACTATAAGCATGTATTTTACAGAGGAGTGAGCTGTTAGATATGAACATGTCAGAGGTCTTACACAAACTTTAGTAGATACTAGGAGTAGTATGGAGGACCAAAATATTAAGATAAAGCTGTAGAAACACATAGGAAACTAAAATCCTCAAGAAATGAAAGTGTGTTATTATATAAATTATATTTATACGTTTTATAAATAAACTTTCAACAATTCATTCAAACAATTTCAACAATTTGTTGACCGCAACATAGGAAGAATAATGTATTTAGCTTTATTTCTTGTCTTTGGCATCAGATTCACAGTGATAACTGGTTTATTATAAATTGCAAGTTCTGTTTGCTTGAAGTTCAAAGAAAATGCGTTTGAGTATTTAAAGTGCTGTGATTATAATGAGAGTACTGACTTCCATTACTTTAAAACTCTTCAAAAACTACCTAATGTAATAACAAGTTAAAAATCTGTGTATACAGACATACACACACTTTTTTACAAGGAACCCTCAGAAATATAAACATTCTTCAGCAAAGAAAAGGCGTTCAGCTAAAGTGCAATGTTTACCTTTTATTTTTTATTTTTTTTAAGAGTGCAGGTGAATTTACGTTCACCGAATATTTTACGGAGAGGAGCAAAGATTTAAAAATCATAGAATCTCAGAATATTTTGATTGGGACCTTTAAGATCATCTAGTTCCAACCCACCTGCCATAATAGGGGCGCCTTCCAGTAGACCAGGTCATCCGAAGACCCATTCAAACATGCCTTGAATGCTACCAGGAATGAGGTGCCCACAACTTCTTTAGGCAGAGCTGGGATCTCAGAAAAGCAGGGCAGAGTGGGAGAATCACCTTCCTCAGCATGCTATCCATGCTCACAGGCTGCAGTTGGCTTTCTGTTCTGCAAGCGCACATGGCGAACACTCAAAGGAAAAAGGCCTCTGAGTGGTTAGAATGGAAATGGTAAAATGTGAAAAGCTGTCCAAAAAGAAAAACAGTTACAACAATTTTAGATAAAACTCACAACAGTAAAAGCAATATTATTCATGAAGCTTTATCTTAAAAAAAAAAGGTATTTGTCCAAGTAAGCATATATTTTTCCTAAGTTATTTCTTTTCAAATAAGTAAACTTGACTGGAATTCTAAATGTAGAGGAAAGCTCAGGTGAAATGTAGTGATTTTTAACAGGTATGAATGATCCAAGTAGTACTCTGAGAAATATTGCCAGTGCACACTGCAGAAATAATTTTCTTACATCAAAGGTGCAGCTTTAAGAAGTAATTCACCCACCCTGTCAAAATAATAGAACTGAAAAAGAAAACATTAGTTTCATAGTGAGTATTCACCTAAAATTATGCAATCAAATATACATAAGAAGTGTGTTATAATGAAAAAATACTTAAACTAGCAGTTCTACCATAGATCTGGGGATTTGAAAAATCCATCAGTGTTTATCTAGTGTAGACAGAAAATTAAATTTTGAGTTTTCAGCAATAAGCAAGTATTCCTGTATGAAGTGTAAATAAATGAATGTATAAAACTGATCAAAAATGAACTGTGTTATGGTTAGATGCCAGAATAAAATATTATAAGTAATACTTTTTTTATTCTCCTAACCACAGTAGTATAAAGGATAGAAAATTATGTTCTGTATTTCTTTGAAGGCCATCTATTTCTTTTTCCCTTTTCAAACTTCAGGTAATGGTAATTTTATTTGAAAATAACGGTCTACTCATGGCTTTAAATTAGTGTAGGTGATGTGGCTTTGGAACATCTAAAGCAGATGAAGATGCAGTGAGAAGTTTGTTAATCAATATGGTAGTTGTTTCTTGGTAAAAATACAAATGCAAAATACTGAAAGTCAGTGGGGTAACAAGGGCATGAATCTGCCACTGATTTGTTATCCGAGTTACGTTATAACATGCAAGAAAAAATTAGTGCCTGCCAGATCACAGGAAATCGATGCTTAGAGCAGTTAAAACAACTTTTCATGTCAGGTTTTGGGTTGTTTGTTCTGGAAAATAAATTCATTTATTTCTATTTGGTGTCAGCTTAAACTTCCATATGTTCTGATTTGATCCTAGTCAGTGGAATATTCTGAGAATGATACAAGAGTTTTAGCAATCATGATATAGCTGGAGATTACTTTTCTGAAGTCTGCAGTATTCTTAAAAAGTAAATACTTTTAAAACATAATCCATCATATTAATGAGCAGATAGTCTTAGGAAGCACATTCAGTTTTTGTAATCTTTTCTAAAAACTGTCCTTTTGTCAGTAACAATAGCACTATATGCAGACTAATTATATGTTGTCAACTGATTTGTTACAGAAATGCAGACAGTACTTTTATGAGCACCAGAAATCTGCACTGATGTATAAAAACACGACATGTTTTAGGAAGAGAGTGTGCTTTTGCTACAAATCATTCAGGAAGTCCAAATGTTCCATGTGCCCATGCTGCAATTGTAAAGAGAAATCAAAGAAAGGCCAGAAGCACCTGTAAATTCTTGGAATTGTTAATTTATTATAAACAATTCAAAAGTGGAGAGAAAAGCAAGTAAAATGAAGGAAACAGTTGGAAATGTAGGAAGACTCCATGCTTCCAAACACAAATGTAGCTGATCAGGTCTCTTGCCAGAAGTGGGCAGCAGCTATGAATGAGGCAATGATTTGTATATTTGATGTAATGCAGTATGTAATCCTAGCCACACAAAGTGGAATCCAGAGCTTTGAATTTTGTAGTGACGCTTATGTCGTGCAGAAAAGGAAAGAAAATTTGGATAATTATGGGGTAAAATGTGAGTATTTTTAATTCTAATTTCATAATTAATTCTATAGAAGCAGGGGATTTTCAAAGAGGGATGGACAAAGGAATAGATCAATTTCTATGGAAGGAGCACACGTGCATACCTGCATTCCTCAGAGCAGAACCAAGGAAAATGAGACATGACATAATGGAGTTTTATGAAATAAGAATGACATGCCAAAATACTGTACTTTTCCTGGGACAAGAACCAGGAAATACTTGCTGGGTTGAGTCAGTAACAGGTTCAGAAAATGCAAAAGGTTGCCAGCTGGGGAGGTAGGCCATGGAACTGCTTGCTGCAGGAAGTTGTATCTAAAGGGTTGTATAGCTCAAAATCTGAATGAAAATGGCATAAGTCTGTTTAGAGCTATTAAATTCAAGAATATTATCTTTAACAGAAAATCTTGAGTTACATTATTTTAAGAATTCAGTGGAAATTTATATGATGCTTGCTTCTCTTTAGATAACCACAGATGATGAAGGGCAACCTCAGAACAGCATGTTGACCTTGAGTGCCCAGTATATTTGTTTCTAGAAAAGCTAGGTAGTGGAAGAAGCTGAAACAGACCCAACTTCACTGAGTTGATACCAAAGATAAGACTCTGAATGTAGACTTCAACGCATCTATGTACTGAGAATTCTGTCCTGTGGATTTGCTTTGGATTTTTTGATTGGGGTTTGGTTGGATTTTTTTTCTTTCTTTTTCCTTCTTCTAGAAATGAGCAAAAGAGGAGTAAGGAGTCAGTGATGCTCAGTATAGCCATGCAGATACCCCCTTTTCTTTTTTTGCTGACACTGTGCCACTAGGCATAGTGGGAAGTAAAACAGAAAATAAATTAACTGGTTAGGGTTCTTAGCTGGGAGGAAAGAGTCCTGGGTCAGTTGACCAGCTGGCAAACAGAAAATACCTACAGCTGTATTTTTTGGAATTACAGGAAGAAAGATAAGATGCAGGGGATGTGGTTTAATTAGGCCATAAACTTTAACTTATCTGGGAACTATCATCAATAGCTCACACAATGCAGGTCACCATTCCTTCCCTAATTGTTTCCACCTGAAAGAACCCTCCCTGTCAGCCACAGCTGGACCCCAGCTTGTTTCTGGGACTCCTTCCTTCCCTAGGATCTAGAAACAGGAGAAAATTTGCAGCACTGGTCAGTAGAAATACTTTCCCCAGAAGTGCCTTTCCATGCATTTCCTTACAATTTCATTGTTAAGCCAAGAAGATAAGTAAGATGGTGCTTTGATTAAGGGGGACCAAATCTAAGCTAGTTTTTGCCTTTCTCATTCTAAAGCCTTCCATTTTGGTGAAGTATGAGCTAGAGTAGGTATCAGAAGAGACAGGATTCCTTCAAAGCCTTTCCAAAAAAGAGTCATTGAGGAGTTGGGTGACTACATTGCTAATCTGGGCACAATGCATGGGCTAGAGGGTGCTGAAGTTTTGTGCCCTGCTCCTGGGAACTGACCTGATCACTGATAAGGTGATCAGCAACCTTATCAGTGACTGCTGCTTGCAGTCAAAGTTTTGCGATAACTAGAACGAGCTGACCAGAGAGTTTGTGAAGTCTCCTTTTCTGGATATACCTGTGTATATACCTGGACATTTTCCTGTGTAACATACTGTAGGGAACCAACTTTAATAGAGAGGGTTTGTCTAGGTGATCTCCAGAGATCCCTTCAACCACTATGATTCTGTGATTCTTTATATTACCTGTATAACTATTGTGCGGTTTACTGAACACTAGAAAATTTAGCATTATTTTCTTTAGTGAAGAAAAAGTGTCTACTGGTTTTATGAATACTAAATATCCTTGAACTCTTCATAAACTGCTAATTTAAGGTCTCCTAATTTTGTAAATCATTTGTTCTGAAATTACTCTTAGGTATTTGCATTAAAACGATTACTCCCATGTCACTCACAGTTTTGAAAATGTGTGCTTTTGTTAAATCATCTGTAAGAGCTTCACTGGAACACTAGATGGCAGCAAATAATTAGAAGTAGCTTATTTTTTCCCTCTGCATAGTATTCCGTGAATGTTCAATGAAGTCAGGTAAGGAGAGTGAAGCGTTACATTTCAGTGTGGTACCTGAAACCCAACTGAATATACTAATCCAATGTTTTTTTGTTTTTTTTTTTCTCATTTTTTCTTTTATCTGTGAAAATGCTTAATGTGCCAGTAATAAAATCGGTTAT
>VXAB01009726.1:61951-105619 GCA_013399175.1 Odontophorus gujanensis
TATTTATTTTAATTTAATTTTGAGCTGTCAGACTTCACTGTCTTCTATAAGGATAATTTTATTTTTTTAGGATTGTGAAAGTGACTGAGGGGAAAGTGTTATTACTGCACAAGTTGTGCACTGAAATACATTTGAATGATGGAAAGAAATCAGATGCTGAAATTAACCTTGGGTAGCAAACAGAGCAATGATGTGCAAGCTGTATTAAATGTCTTCCCAGTAGCAGTTTATGAAGAGTTGAATGCCTAAAAATGTTTTCTAGCTGCTTCCACACATTATGTCGCTATATAGTTTGTAAAATGGACTGGGGCTTCCCCTGACCTTTTTATGCTGTTGAACAGAAAAACACTTCAGAAACAAGCTTATATTGCTTCTTGATATCAGTCATTGAAATCAACAAGGTTTTAAGTCATTTAAGCTTTTGACTGAGGCAGAACCATCTTGTGTTACTATTTTTGAGTAGCTACAAATAGCTATTTTATTTCAAAAAGAATATCATGTTTAATGATATTTGGATCTGAACATGCATATAAAATCACTTTTATAGGGTTTTATAGTTTTTCCAAATCAAGAGGAATGCTTACATGAAATCCAAGCACCCACAAAACAAAAATAACATAAAAAATAATAATGACACACATAATTTCAGTAAGAGAAATTTTTGCTTGTCTTAAGGAACTGGTCACAACTGAAGAATATTTTTTTCTGACGCATACAGAAAATATTAAATTCTCCTGGTAAAAGCAAATTAAATAGAACAAGCAATATATTAATTCACCTGGATGTACCTAACAGAAAATACTGCTGAAGTTGGCATGTAGCAATGGGTAAACTGTAAGTAATTTGATGGTAAAAGAACTACCGAGTTAGCAAAAGGAGTTACTGAGATAAAAAACTAACTTTTGATATACCTGATTTGTCCTTGAAAAAAAGAAATACTGGTGTATTTATATGGATATTGTTACATTCTATTATGCAAATTCTATTATATGAAAAAAAGTAGCAGGTACCTGTATGTTTAACTTCTAATTAAAAAAGGAACAAATTTTTTTTTCAGACCTGTGTATGAATAGATGTCAGAATATAGGGACATGCCAAATAAACTCCTTAAGACTGTCAGTATCATTTAGTTGGAAACACACTGACATGTTCTTTAATGCTAATGCACTGAATTCAGTATGTTTTCAGCCAAATATTTGCATTCAGCTGTAATATATACATTTAATTTTCTCTCTTTTCCTCTTTCCAGATTGCTCTTGGAACAGTAACTAATGTGGAAGAAGCAGTAAAGTGGATAAGTTACACTTATCTTTATGTACGGATGAGAGCAAATCCATTAGTATATGGCATCAGTCACAAAGCTTATCAGGTATAAAATGCATTTTAAAAATATCTGTAACCTGTTCTGTGTCCATAATCCTTCCCTGATGTGAAGATAAATATTTGCTATTTCTACTTACCTGACATCAGCAATTCTTTTAAAGTGTTTAGAAAAAGAAAGATAATTTTTGCAGCAGACTACTTTTATCACTAAATTAAGAGGTCTCTTCTGTTCACACAAAATGTATTTGAACTCGTCAAGTTATGCTTTGAAGGGCAACATTCATTTTTATGAGATAGTTGATGTAATTTGGCCTATTGTCAGCGTTTCAGTATTGTGGGCTAGATATTAATGATAAAGTAGTCGTGAGTTGCTAGCTTTTTTTCTCCTGTAAGATTCTGTTCTAACATATGACATCCCATGACATCTTTAAATTATAAAATCACACTTTTTATTGTTGTTTTCCTTGTGATTTAATTGTTGTAAGATTTTTATTCATGTTTTCAGTGCGGCTGGTTAAAAGCATTTAATGTTATCATAACTTGGGCATAGGTAATTGAGTATAGTGCAGGTGCAGCTGCTGGAACTATGCTGTAATTGCACTTTATTTCACATGTCCTGAATAAGTTTTGTAACTTCATAATTTGTCATGATATTGTGAACTTAACACTATTGCTTTAAGATGCATAGATGCATATGCTAGGAGATACTTTTCAGNCTGATTTGTCCTTGAAAAAAAGAAATACTGGTGTATTTATATGGATATTGTTACATTCTATTATGCAAATTCTATTATATGAAAAAAAGTAGCAGGTACCTGTATGTTTAACTTCTAATTAAAAAAGGAACAAATTTTTTTTTCAGACCTATGTATGAATAGATGTCAGAATATAGGGACATGCCAAATAAACTCCTTAAGACTGTCAGTATCATTTAGTTGGAAACACACTGACATGTTCTTTAATGCTAATGCACTGAATTCAGTATGTTTTCAGCCAAATATTTGCATTCAGCTGTAATATATACATTTAATTTTCTCTCTTTTCCTCTTTCCAGATTGCTCTTGGAACAGTAACTAATGTGGAAGAAGCAGTAAAGTGGATAAGTTACACTTATCTTTATGTACGGATGAGAGCAAATCCATTAGTATATGGCATCAGTCACAAAGCTTATCAGGTATAAAATGCATTTTAAAAATATCTGTAACCTGTTCTGTGTCCATAATCCTTCCCTGATGTGAAGATAAATATTTGCTATTTCTACTTACCTGACATCAGCAATTCTTTTAAAGTGTTTAGAAAAAGAAAGATAATTTTTGCAGCAGACTACTTTTATCACTAAATTAAGAGGTCTCTTCTGTTCACACAAAATGTATTTGAACTCGTCAAGTTATGCTTTGAAGGGCAACATTCATTTTTATGAGATAGTTGATGTAATTTGGCCTATTGTCAGCGTTTCAGTATTGTGGGCTAGATATTAATGATAAAGTAGTCGTGAGTTGCTAGCTTTTTTTCTCCTGTAAGATTCTGTTCTAACATATGACATCCCATGACATCTTTAAATTATAAAATCACACTTTTTATTGTTGTTTTCCTTGTGATTTAATTGTTGTAAGATTTTTATTCATGTTTTCAGTGCGGCTGGTTAAAAGCATTTAATGTTATCATAACTTGGGCATAGGTAATTGAGTATAGTGCAGGTGCAGCTGCTGGAACTATGCTGTAATTGCACTTTATTTCACATGTCCTGAATAAGTTTTGTAACTTCATAATTTGTCATGATATTGTGAACTTAACACTATTGCTTTAAGATGCATAGATGCATATGCTAGGAGATACTTTTCAGATAGCTTTTCTGTCCAGTAGTGGAAGTTACTCTGGAAGGTAGGTAGGCTGTGGTTTAAGCACCTTCTGCAGACAGATTTAGACCTTCTCTGGTCATCTCAAATCTGTTTTCCACAAAAAAATAGTTCCAACAGTACATTGCCATGTGTTGATATATCTCTATCCAAATCACAAAGTAAAAGATAAATGGAAAGTAAAAATTGCTTTGTTAGTGACAATAATGCTGTTATCCTATTCCTATAAATTATGCCTTCTTTTTTTTTTTTTCCGTTATGTATTTTTGGTCACTGTTATGATTTTAGTGGAAAAGGAATATGACTATAATTGTGGAACTTGATAACAAAAAAAAAAAAAAAGTGATGAAACACTAGCAGCAATGTTTTTATAAACTTAAAAAATGATTAACAGGAGTCTTTTCCCCCTCCTCTTACCTTTGCATTTTTATTCAGCTGCTGAGAAAGTGGAGTCTGCGAACACTTGTCTTTCCTGTCTGCCCTTCTGATTTGATGTTTTCTGCCACTTTTCCTGTCTGTCCTTCTGATTTGATGTGCCAATAATAGATATTCCTATTTGTGTTAAAGGAGCAACAAATTACATCAGTTTGAAGTGTTATCCATTAATGTGGGAACAAACCCAATGCCAGTGTTTTCTATAAAAAGAGCTTTAAATTTAAAAACTATTTATGTGTTGTAGGCAAAAAGTGTACAGATGTAGTGCCAGATGTGGGTATAACCATAGATTTGCTCACTTAGGCTGTTCTCATCCTTCTGTTTCAGTTACAGGTATCCAGTTTACTAACTGGCATATTATTATTTCATAGTAGTCTTGCAGTGTGCCAGTTTCTGCCTTTGTTTTGGTTGACAGCCAATGGTTCCCATTCAGAATCCGTATATTTGCATAATCATCACGGGTCACACTCTTCCCAGCTGTTCAGTAGAGCTACGTAAATGCAAAGCACTTCTGCTTTCCCTTTCCACAGGGGGCCACATTCAGTGATCACTTCAGAGTACAAAAGGTCCAGCGTATCCCCAGAAGAAGTGTTTTGTACTGCATAGAGGGAAAGGGGCAAGAGTGCATCTGTTCCATGCCCTGTGTGTTTTTTCCAGCATATTACTGTTCCCCACCTAGCCAGTTTCTGGACCATCCAGCATACACTCCCCAAGCCCCACCACTTTGATTCACAACTTTTCATGTTTGCCGGAAGTGCCAATTATGGCTTTTATTAAGATAGGAAAATGATCACAATTTTTGTTAAGAAAATAAGAGAGGGATAAAAGATTGTAGCCATTGTTGAGTGTCATACCAGTGGAGGCTGTCATATGAATTAGAGACATTTGACCTTTCATCTAGAGTTTCAAATGGAAGATGAGGTCTGTTTTAAGATAACCCCTTTGTCCATTTTCTCTTCTTTTTTTCATAGTTCTACTGTTTGTTGTTCCTACAGCTAAGCTATGCTTTTTGTCCCCATAAGCATTGCATTTGAGTTTTAAGTATGTGCAGTTGTTAGAAAAGTTATATGAGCATGTCTCCAACACTTCTCTCTTCTAGAGAAAACACCATGAGTAGTAATATAGTTTATCGTGCATTCTTGACTTTGCATACGTATAGTCCACTTGGTTTCTTTCAGCAGACAAACCGTGGCTTGTTTTAGGGCTGTAGCTTAGAGTTGTTCTAGGCTGGAGCTATTTACTCTCTGGGATTTCTAATTATGCAAGTTCAACAAGAAGGGTGCTACCTGAGGATTCTCTACTAGAATACTGCTTCATGGCCTTTTCAAGCTAGTACCCTTTCTTTCAAGATAAAACCTTAGTATTTGTTAAACAAACAAGTCTACTGTCACAGCTATGGAGTCTTTTGTATGTAAGGCAAAAGGTTGGCAGGTAATTCGGGCTGCCAAGGTGATAGGGAGGTGTTTAGAATTTTTGTTCTTTGTTTTTTTTTAAATGTTAAACATCTGGCATCCTGATTGCGTTTTTTTTCTGACCACCTCTGCTCTGAAATCCGACCTTGATGCATAACTTACTATTGAGAAAAGCACCGAGTAAAGCACCCTAGACCTTTGTCATCTTAGCTTTTTACTTGAAACTAAGGCAAGCCATAACTAAGCAGAAACAGCTTCAGAGCAAATGGCAAAGACAGGGAATATTAGGAACTAGTCTTGCAGCTGCTTTGTATAGATGACTGTATTCATTTGCAGCTTCACCAGCCACCAGATGAACCACTTCAGCACAAAGGTGAAACTGAATACTGGTCCGGGAAAAGCAGAGCAAGCCAAAGCATGGCGATTCTTCAAACTTTGTCCTTTTTGCAGTCTTGGTCATATGTCTCTAGAGGAGACTTACCAAGAGGGCTGATATGACTTAGTAGGAATTTGAACTGTACAAGCCCAGAAACAAGCGTTGCCTGTGTACTAGAACAGAGTTTCTGTCTTTTCAGATCAGTGACTTACCATTGCTTGTGTAATTAGAGCTGTATCTCAGGTGCATTTATAGCAGAGAGTTAACATCTCTGTGAATCCATTTTGACCCATTCCTGTGGGTCTGACTCTCCCAGGTGTACGATGTGGAAACATGCAATTATACGTCAGTCCCATTCAGATGGGAGCTTTGCCCAGTCTTCTATACACTAATGAGTCAGTGTGCATTGTTACTTGGACAAAATGTTCAAGTTCCTGAACTTCGATATAAATATAAATGGAGTTGAGGACAGCATGCTCCTTGTGGGCTCTAATATGAATGGTTATACAACAAGTCTATAACTGAATAATTAGAATATTTCTACTGATGTACACAAAGCTTTTGGAGGCTTTATAGCTTCTTTTGGTAGCAATTTCAGCAATCCAATGCAAAACATATTCGGTTTGAAATACAGTCAAAGCCATTTTCATGTCAGATACTGAAGCTGGTTGTGTCTTCCTATGAAATATTTTCATAAACATTAAATATTACTTCAATGATAATTTTCATGAAGAATGTTATTAAAATTTCTTTCAAACCGTTGTACATTTATTTTATAATCACATTTCTGTTTCATTAATATTATGAGTCTACATAGCGGCGACAGCCTCAAAGTATTGTAAAAGAAATATTATTTTGATTGCTTAGTCATGTATGGTCAGTTTTTAGTCAGTAATGTAAATACAACTGTTATTTGTGAGAGAGAGACCAAGAAAACCTTAACTTAGTACTTTTACTTAATTTCTGACATTTTATTACTGAATTATTAAAATAAAATTATTCATTTGATGCTTTTTTTTTCTTCCCATATGCAAATAACTGTGTATTTGGTGTCTAGATGGATCCAGGTCTAGAAAAGCACAGAGAACAGTTGGTAATTGAAGTTGGCAGAAAGCTGGACAAAGCCCGCATGATTCGCTTTGAAGAAAGAACTGGCTTTTTTTCTTCAACAGATTTAGGCAGAACTGCCAGCCACTACTATATTAAATACAATACTATAGAGGTAAAATATATGATTCTATTTCTGTGAGTTTTTTTTCCTTCTTTTTGAACCTATACCTAAAATAGTTGGAAGATACTACATAATATGGACTTGATTTGTATAATATATTTTCAAATCATATTTACCAAAACGAAGAGAGGGAAAAAGAAACTACATATAGAGCAACAATGAAAAACTAGAGTTGGTATGGGATTAGCTTTGAAATTTCTATAGTCTCTACCTTCTTTTACGTGGTTTATAAGAAGCATTTTGATACTATCAGTCTGTGCAACCGTTGGTGCATGACAGCACATTGAAGAATAGAAGTTGATAATAAAAAGGCTTTTCCTGCATGAAAATTCTATCAACTTGCCATATGCAATCATAACAAGTTTTGGCATTAATCGTATCGGGTTGCAAATAGTAAGGAAGGTGGTACAAAACTGTGTACGATGGAAAGCTTGAATTAAAGTATACATTCATCTTAAAAGCTTTCCATTGTAGCAAATCGATATTTTTCTTGAATAAATGCTAAAGAGTCAGAGCGTTAGTCATTTTTGATTGTTTATTGCCGCTGTGTATAATTAGTCTTGAGGATTTATCTTGTCACGTATATCCTAGATATTTGTTTAAGAACTGGCATGATTGCATGTCTCAATTTTTGGAGTTTAGAAGGGATTAATTTTTCTGAAAGTAGTGTGAAGTCATTCTGGAAACTTTTAGTGTTTAAATTGAATCACTCTGGCAGTCCTGTTACTTATTTGCCTCTTAATCTTAAATGCTTTTTAAAATCTTAGTTAACTATTATTTTTTGTTCTACATATGCATTTTTATTTTCAGTACTAAATTGATTTATTTTATTTTAATAGACTTTCAATGAATTATTCGATGCTCATAAAACAGAAGGTGATATTCTTGCTATAGTGTCAAAAGCTGAAGAATTTGAACAAATAAAGGTAAAGTTGTATTGCTTAGTGCAAATAACGTGTTTTAGAACTAGGCTGTAGTACTCATTCCCTGAGTAGTAAGCTCGTTTTCCATAGACCGAAGTTCTGTTAAATATTAAGTATTATTATAGCATGTTTTCCAGGTAGAAATGATTGCCAAGAACTATATATGCTCTCATTCAAATTTATCTATAATTCAGCTTGAACTGTAGTGCACATTTAATAACTTACGGATCTTTGAGAATTCTTTTTAGATGCTTTTAAGAACTTTTCAGATTCTCAATTATTAACAGGTGAAGATATGTGTCTATTGGTACGGTGCATCCAGGAATGATGGTTTCTGTTTGAAGTCTCAATTTCTATGAGATGTCTCCGAGAACAATTTGCTTTAAAAGAAATGAGGCAGGACTCTCTGAATTTAACTCTGTGATATAATTCATGCAGAGGGTAATATTAGGTTATCAGAATGATGAATTCTAATTTCAACATGAAATCTAGGAAGTTGTTTTAGTAAATTCTACTGTACAGGCTATAAGATTACTATTAAGCTCAGTTTAATTCCAACCTTCCCTTTTGCCTCCTCTGTTGGTAGGGCATAATATCTTGCAAGCTGGTATGAGCTTATTAGCCCACACTTCCATCTCATAAAGGTGCAAGCCAGACTCCACCGGGTTTATTAGGTCAGGCTCATTGCCATTTTACCTCATAGAACTTTCAGATCAGAGCTGGCTCTCATTCACCTGGCTCTGAGGACTGGCAGTGTAAATCCCTCACCATCCATGTATTTACATGTTTGCACACGTAGTCTGAGCATTGCCATCTGATTACCTAATGAAGAAGTTCTATAATCTCTTATATTATGTGTGATAATGAACAGTGAGGTACCACAGTGATACATACGACATTTTCAGAGCTACGGGTTTTATTCATGATAGTGATTCTGCTTTGCTAAATCTAAATATAGCATAACTGAATATTTGAAAGGAAAGAATATGGAAAATGAATGTTTCTATAATTGTAGTAAAGTCAGTAGTGATGCTTCTTAACTAAAACATAGTTTTTTCCAGTGTGCTTTCTCAGATTTATACGATATGGCATCAGTGCAACAACATTTCCAGTTTGTTGTGATTCACTTGATGTGCAGCTGTGAGTGTCAAAGCTAATAACTGATTTGCACAGGTTTAACTCGAGGTTTATTCCTCTTTGTGAATATGAATTTCGACTTTTAATAATAAGAAACATGTCTCCATAATAAATTTTTAAACTCTGTATTTTGAGATAGCGAAGTCAGCAGTAGCTAAAACATTGATCTAGACTATGCAAAAGCAGATAAACTTATCAAAAATGTTGATGAAAGCAGAACATAATATTCCCCTGACATTAGAGTCATCTGTGATGGTGTGCTCTTCATCATTTTCTATCCTGTAGGTGGCTGGACAGTTGGGCTTTTAACCCAACTGTATTAGGGTCTTTTGTATGTCAGGTAGTCGAGTCCAAACGTCAATTACTTTTGGCTGGTTCCCTGCAGGGACCAAACATTTACCCTCTTTAAATAAGTTTTACACTAACAGACTATCAGTAAATCAAAGAATATGTAGATTTATGCTATTTTTGCCATGTAAGGGTCATCATTGAGATGGTAACATGTTATGCATTATTCAAAATATAGATATGAATATTTCTTTACTCATATTGAGACTTAATCTTATTAACAGTGAAAACTTTAATATCATGAATCATAGTACTTCACAGTTTTGAGTTAAAAATGTGTTATGCCACATGCAAACTGTTTAACTATAATGAATAAATTTAATGTTAATTCAAGATTGCCCTAATCCAGATGGACAGAGGTTTTACTCTGGTCAAATAAAAAATGAAATCTCATCAGATGAAGGATGGCGGGGTCAGAAGATTCAATTTTTGTGGCATATCAAATTTTTGTATGTCAATGGCAACCATAATAGATGGTGATGAATAATAAAAAGTATTTGTGTCACTATTAAGATTGTTTCAATTATAGCCTATTAGCTATGTTCTGTAAGATGTGGTTTACTTCTCTTTTTTTTTCTCTTTAAAATCATAGACTCTGCTTTAAAATAATGTAACTATCTTATAAGGAATATTTTATTTTAGTATGAAAGTTTTTTATCAAGCTCCTCCAACCTCTTCATATCGTATAATTCTGTTTTAGGTAAGAGAAGAAGAAATAGAAGAGCTAGATACCTTATTGAATGATTTCTGTGAACTTCCTGCTCCTGGAGGTGTGGAAAACAACTATGGAAAAATAAATATCCTCCTTCAAACATATATTAGCAGAGGGGAGATGGACAGCTTTTCCCTTATTTCTGATTCTGCCTATGTTGCACAGGTGAGAATTGTATTTTTACGTATCTGTTGCTGCTTCTGCTGTGTTCATTCTTCCAAATGTTTACAGTTACGTAAATAGACTTTGATATGCAAACTTTTTTTAATGCAAATTGATTTGAAAATCAAAACCTCTCATGTGTGTATGACGTACTTTTTTAAGTAGAAAAAGACTTGCAAAATCCAACATTAGGAGAGGATTTTGTATTTGTTGAATGTAAATTTGAATATTCTTTTTATTTCTATTATACCTATAGTCTTACTGTATTTAGAAGTTCTGATTGAAGTTTCTGTGAGAGGATTTTCTTAGCATATTGGATTTTCTTCTGAATCTAGCAAACTGTTGCAATCTATATTAATGTTTTTTGTGCATTTATATTTTGTCCTGTAAAATATAATTTGTGTCCTATTCACATCCTTGGTTTGTGCAAGAATGATGTGATGTTACATACTGATTGCTAGACCTTATCATGTAAGTTTGTATATCAACCTATATATTTGTTTGTTAGTTTTGTTTGATAGCTAAACAGACAGTATTTACAGAGCATGCAAATCTGTGACACAAAATTTCCTGCTTACACAATTAGAGACCATCTTAGAAAGGAAGAGGTATTGCTTGAAATTTTAGTTCCTGAAGAGCTCAAAGTGACAAAAAAGCTCATAGACAATCCCAGATGTGCACCGTTGATAAGTATATGAAATAAAGTTTCACCTTTTAGGTCATCCTGTATGTCTTTTGTTTTGTTTTGGTTTGGTTTGTTTTTTTTTTTTTAATTTAAATTGTCAACATGTTGCACTAAATCCTTTTTATCTCATCCTTCCTAAACAGATTTGGAAATTTGCATTTAGCTACAGATGAGAGTTAAATATTTGAAAGTATACATGTTCTCCAGCAAGATTTCTTAGCACCGCTACTTTCTGCAGAGGAGTTTACTCTTCATATTATGCAAGGTTTAAATGAGACAGAAATCATTACACATAAAAAATTGTTGCTTTTGCACAGCAAGATCATTTTCAGATGATTCTTTTTATCTTTGCTTTTAAGACAGTTTTTATTTTTTTAATTATTGTTTGTCTGTCTCAATTATAACATTTTTAGTTAGACAACATGTTCTCCATAAACTGTGCATGTGGAACCAGTACTACAAATTGTGATTTCTTTTAATTGGATAGTGAGCATTAGGAAAATCATTCATCCTTTCTAAGTTAAGTAAATGTGCTTCTTTAGTAACATATGCTTCCTATCATGGCCAGATAATTTTCTCTTCTTTATTCCTGTTGGCATTGCAGAGGCAGTAGAGTATGATAGTATCCTATTCAGTGAATCAAGAACAGAATTGCTAATCCAAGCACAATACTGGTAGGCAAAAAAGAAAAACGAAAAAAAAAGAAAATCCACAACTTCAGAATACAGTTTGATAAGCTTATAAAGGAATATCATAATTTAGGTTTTCAAGATAAGACTCATTCATGCTTATGGTAATAATTAATTTTCCAACTCCAAAGCAGATTCATACCGATTGGCTTATAAAATAGGCTTGGGAGATGGTAATATATTTATTAAAAAAAAGAAAAAAGCAACAACAAAAATCACTGCCAAACTTCTGTGCAACTGCTGTGAAAGTCGGTGTGAAATGGGTACCTGTTATGGAAGCAGTGTTAAAGTAAAAACTTAAATCTTGAATTTTCATGTAAACTGAGCTTGCAGATGTATGGGGGAAGTGGAGAAAGATAGTAAATACAGTAAGTGAATTTGATTCGGAAGTGACTGAGACTCAGTAAATGTAGAACTCCATAATGTTCTGTTCAGAGTCCCATGGCAGACCTGTCAGTATGACTGATTAATTGTACATGTCTCTTGTAGTAATTTCTGTAGACAATCATGAGGTAGTTCTGCTGCTAGTAATGGAAAAAAAAAAAAAAGTTTTCAAGAGTGCTGGAAATAAGTTTGAAAAGAAAAATCTATTGTTATGGTTTCTCAAAGTTGTCTATGGGTTCCTTTTCATTTTCCAAAGAATACTTGAGTGAATTACAACATTTTTGCCTTCTTTTCACACTCCAGAATGCAGCTCGTATTGTTCGAGCTCTTTTTGAGATTGCCCTTAGGAAACGTTGGCCTGCAATGACATATCGACTACTGAATCTCAGCAAAGTCATTGACAAGAGGCTGTGGGGCTGGGTTAGCCCTTTGAGACAGTTCTCCGTGTTACCACCATCAGTCCTCTCAAAGTTGGAAGAGAAGAATCTCACTGTAGACAAGATGAAGGACATGAGAAAGGATGAAATAGGTGAGAAATCAGTAATGCTGATGTGTTTAAATTATTATTAATTAATATGCAAGTTTGATATAAATCTGAGCCATTCATTAAAAAACCAAACCCACTCTGGTCTTGAAGCCATGAAAGCACATTAACATGTTATTAAGACCTGTCCAATAAAGAAGGTTTATTCAGTCTTCATAGCTTGTAATATGGCACAGCTTGGTAGGTGGCCCACGTCCTGCCCACTCCAGAAATAAATGTATCTACTGATGTGTTTTTACATAAATGTCTATATATACATACATGCAGATAGGTACATACTTACAATCACATATACCCTGTGCTACCCTTGCTTTGATTATGAAAAACACTTTCTTTTTTTTTTTTTGATGCAATGCTATTAATGTTAAAAAGAAGAAAAGCAGACATTTGTATCTAGGTATGCTATCAGTAAAAGGCCTGCTTCTGAAACACTGCAGATATTTTCATTGAACATGGAGAATCCTTGTCACTGATGTCTTTAAGGAAATAACCTTAATTTTTTTAAAGGATTTGGTATACTAAGAATGAGAAAGTCCACAAACTGACCAAACAACCATATAATGACACTTTCTAGTATGTGCATATGTAGTGCTTTGGAAAAAATATATGCAAGCTAATTGAAATTAAGAAAATAAATTGTTTGTAGTGTATTTTTTTTCTTATATCAGTATACTTCTGATTTCTTAAATTTTCCTGAAATGTACCTGAAATGTACCTGAAATGTCAGGTTTTTGAAAAAAAAAAAAAACAAACAACCTTCTATTTTGTAAAATACATAATTTTACAGTGAAAATTTAGTTCACAGGCACTGCTTTTTAGATGGTTTTGACCTCTGATGTGATTTTTCTTATTTGATAAGAGAACTATATACGTATCTTAGGAATCTTTTTTATGTGCTTAAAATTAGGTTGGAAGGAGTTGAATAGAGTATTTTAAAGTTTGCAGAACTAGAGACTATTTTTATTTAACAGTAAATAGTAAGCTAAAGGACTGTGAGAAAAAGAAATCAGCTCACTTAAACTGTGTATTACAATGCATAGTAACTTTATAGTTATTAAAAATAAAACATTGAAGTTCTACCTTTGTAGTGCTTTTTTCATTCAGAAATATCTCACAAGTTGTGAATTTGTTATGTATTTGTGCAGGGTTGTTTTTGTTTTTTTGTTTTTTGTTTTTTTTTTTGACACTATGTTTTTTAATGAACAGCATTAGTGTTTTTATTCTTTTCTTTTTAATGTTTATTACCCGCCTTTAAAAACTACACATTTGTATTAAAATACAAAAGTAATTTTGCTTTCTTGAGCTTGTGGAACTAGTATACACAAGTTAGAAATGTATCAGTATATGTGTAGAACATGCAGCTTTCCTTTATATTAACTTAGCTGTAAAGTAGACTTCGTTTTGACTGTGAAAAGAAGTTACTGATGACTATGTGCCATGATATTTGTGTTCTTCAGCCTTATTTAAGTGCCAAAGCATGTTGGTCTGTGCTTCTTTTTGAAGAACTACATACTGAAATACTTCTTCCTCTCTGTCCTTTCTTTCTATCGCCAAGGCTTTGCTTGCCTTACATTTTTTATTTGAATTCAAAACTAAAGAAATGGTTAAAGGTGCAGCTTCCAGATGCAGGTTTGTTCTCTGACTCCGTAATACAGCTTCAGTATGACTGCTTCTACCTTTTCAAAGTTTATAGTCCCTTTAGGAGTAGGATAAAAAATACAGGAGTTAGCTGGCTATCTCAGACATGTCCTAGTGATTAACAGACGCCAGATCTCCCAGTGAAAGTTGTGTGCACAGATCCTGGATTCCAGTGTGCCATGAATTAGACAAACAATCTACTCATTACTGCAGGGTAACCATAAAGTTTGTGAAGTAGCAGGAAATGACTGTGGTATTTGAGATAGACTGTCTAGGTTTTCAGAATACAGCTGACAATCTTTGTGGAACAAGCAAAATTTATTCCTCTTTTGTCAAATATACCTATCTTCTAGAATAGGCAGATTTTGTTTAGAAGTTTGTCATATTTCTTAAGTGTTGTTGATAGCTTTTCATAACTATTAAAAAGAATGAAAAGGAAAATAGAATGTTTAATAATGATTTTAACAAGCAACATTTGGGACGGGAGACTTATTGTCCTTTAGAAGATAGGCGTACAAAGCATCAAGAGTTCTCCTGTACTAATTCAGAAGTCCACCTTGGACATCGTGATACAGAAAGTGATATGGGGCATGAAGAAGACTAATTGCCTACAAAAACTTTATTAATTTGACAATTGGCATCTACCTTTATATAGCACAATTTCTGAAGTTTTATCTCTAATTGCAAAAACTACTCATGCTATAATGGCGCCTACATTACAAAGTTGTACCAATGTAATCATTTTACTTTTAGTAGTCCACTTGCAACAGTTGCAGTTATTTACTAACTGCAAATTAAACTAAAAAAATGTGTTAAAATTTCTGCATTAGTGATATGCTTCCCAAGCAAGATCAGTACTTACTAGTATAGACCTTTGAGAGACAAAATCTGACAATTTGTGAAATAAGAAAGTCTAGGTTCAAATAAAAAAAAAAAAAAAAAAAATTGGAAGTTGTTCTGCTCCTAAACTGTGTAGTATCAAGAAAAGGTTTGTATAATTTTGCTCATAATGCAGGTAGTGGGATTTCTACACTTTTTTGTTTTTTAATTTTTTTTTTTATTTTAATCAGTGAGTGTACAAAAGAACCACATAATGGCATCAGAAAATCAGTAGCTTTTTAACTCAGAGCTAAAAGGGAGTGGTTTTTAAGGGAGTACTTCTGACCATTACAGTTAAAACTTAAAATGTTCTCCAGATAATTGTATAAGTGATTTCAATTAAAACGTGATCAATCAGTCTTCGTTTCCTAAATAAACTACAGTTTACAATATTTTTTCCAAGGAAAAAAAAAATAAAAAAAGAAAAAATATCACTGTTGCGTACATACATTGATTTGTATTTAAAACAAAGAAAAAGGGAATGGAGATTTCAGCTATAAACTTCAAGGAGGAATTTTTTTTAAATGATGTGATTCTTTTATTGCCTTAGATATCATGACTGTGGAAAAAAAAGTAATAAGCACTACAGCATTTTGTTTTTCCTTTTCCTCAGTTACACACTGGTGTATTCTGAAAAATCAAAACTGCTATGATTACTAGTCACGTGAATTTTAAACTATTAACTACTTTTATTCAATGCTATGAATCTGGTGTTCTATGCACTTTGAATTCCTACACAGGAATTATAGAAGTTCGATTTTGTGCCCTTCATCAAGTAAAAGGTCAGTATTCAAGTATTAAGAATAGCTATATGGCTTGGTGAGAGCCTGGTCAAAAAGTCAGTGAAGGAAAAGAAACTAGCTTGACATAATATTTTTTTCTGTGTGAATTCTTAATAGTTATTTTAACCCCTTGGTTATAGCCAACAGCAGGAATTAATACTGACTTTTCTGGGCTCTGAATTGCTAATTGAAGTTAAGTATCACAAAATATTCCGACATATCAGGTCAAGAGAGTCAGACATTTACACAACCAAGAGCAAAACAAGCAAGCAGTAATACTCCCATGTAAAAGCCTATTTGAAAGTCAGAGTTGGATTATTTTTCCTGTAAATGTCTATTTGTTACACTAATCTTTTCTTGACAGGTCATATGCTGCATCATGTGAAGATTGGGTTAAAGGTAAAACAGTGTGTCCATCAAATCCCCTCCATTGCAATGGAAGCAACAATTCAACCAATTACTCGCACAGTGCTCCGAGTTCGATTAAACATTACTCCTGACTTCACGTGGAATGATCAGGTAAAAAAAAAGAAGAAAAGATGATGATGAAGGAAAGCCTAGAAACATTCATTTAGCTCCAGTCACAGGGAGGCTACAGCTATCTGGATAAGAAAAGAATGGTTATTTTAATGGAAATCAAATTTGGTAATAAAAGTGGAATCACCTTTACGAGTTTTATGCAGGAAGACACCCAAAGATCATCTTTTCATCCCTCTTAATTGTAACAGGGTTGTAGTGTTTATATCACATTGAAGCACGTGCTTATACTGGATATCAATAGTGTCACACACAGATTTTAGTTACATGCCCAAAATGGAGAAGCAAGAAAAATAGAGACATTGATGACTTTCTGAAATGTGAATGAATCTCTAAGTCAGAAAATAAAGCCATGAAATACAGCTCATACTTTATGCCAAGTTCTGCTGCTCTTCGTAGTTTTACAGATATATATTAATATCAGTGTTTTTCTGTATTGGAACTTGCATGAACGGAGAAGTCATGGTATTAATTGTGTTAATTGGATGCTTACATATGCCCACACCCTTTCAGTCTGAATCACTTAATTAGGAATAGATTTAAGAGAAATCTAAGTGAAATATAAATGTCCACATGGGGGCATTGTATTGTTGCTGCTACTTTTGAAACATTCTACAGAAAGAGTGGACAAGCATATTTGTCTTTTCCTACTCTTAGAAGATACAGAAAATTATCATTCTGAAAGGTGCTTACTAAGTATCTTTTATTAAAAAATAAGTTATAAATCCCCTCACAAATTTACTTTAATCACAAGTAAATTAGAGTTTTATTCCATAAACATTTAGATGATATTAGAATTTATGTTTCCTGCCTAAAGGCTTTTTCTTTTGTTTTGGAAGCTTCACCAAGTTAGCTTGAGATTGGAAGGTTAATGATCAAAATATGTGAGGTCAGATTTTCCTTGCTACCTGGATTTATTACAGGAAATGTTTGAATGGGTTCCTAACATGAATTTTAATAAGAATTATTTTTTTTGTTATGATTGAAACAAGTTTCATCTTTTATCTTTCATCCATGTTACCTCATTGCTATCAAAGACAAAAAAGAAATAAAAAGTAAAAAATAAATAAAATCATATTAAACTGTTTTCATAGTAATTCAAAGTAATTTATCAATTTATTTTTAGTTTTGTCTACTAAGCTCAGATTCTTATAGATTTTTACAAACTGGAAAGTGGTTTGCACAGAATTTTAATCATATATTTCAGCTTCATACTTGACGAGTTATAGCAAAAAAAAAAAAAAAACAGAATTTGCCCAAATCTACTACAACCCCTTGATGTAGTATTACTAACAGTTACTTCAGAAATATTGTAAGCCTTTTTTCAGTTAAACATATGGAGCTGTTGTAGTACTTGCATATTGCTACTCATCAAAACTAGAAAAACTCCTCAGTATTTTTTTTTACGTTTTTAAATCGAGTAGCTGTTTCTTGCTATTTTGTTTTGTGATATTCTTATTTCTTTATTAAATGAAACTTCTATCTAGTGAGATAAAAGAAGTTATTCAAATTTAATAGTCATTAAAAATGGATAACTGCCTTTTGAATTGAGCCACTGAAGGTCCAAAATTCCTTCTTCATTATCACATGCTTTTCTGAAAAGTACTGTCATCAGAATGTTAAAAAAATTAGCTAACAGTTCATTTTTTCAAGACCTGGATACATAATTCTAGAATGTTCTCATCATGAATTTTGTACTTACCTTTACAAGGAATGGGCAAGTAGATACGTTTTGGTAAACGTGAAGTATGACATAATCATCTTGATCCTTAATGGACTGCAGTTTTCAGTGCTGGAGGCTCTCGAGTTTAATAAAAGCTTGTGAGCCAGATTCCAGTTCAAAAGTCTTACTGCACTGTTAGAGACAAGGAACATATCCAGACAGGGCAAATAAATCTTTCTGCTGCCAGGAAGAGTCCAACAGAAATACAGAATAACTAGCATTAATTAGCCAAATAATATATTAGACACAGTTTTAGAGCAGTGTCTGCCCAAAATATAGGTATGTGTCAGTTCTTAAATGGTATGAGGTTCATCAAGAGCTAGCTCTGTGTATGTAATTCACAGCATGTGCAGGGCAACTGGATGATCAGGTGGGTTCATGATAGGCAGGTCCTGCCTGAGCAACGTGATCTCTTTCTATGATTTAGTGACCTGCCTCGTGGATGAGGGAAAGGCTGTTGATGTAGTCTACCTAGACTTCAGCAAAGCCTTTAACACCGTCTCCCACAGTATTCTCCTGCAGAAGCTGGTAGCCCGTGGCTTGGACAGGTACACTCTTTGCTGGGTAGGAACTGGCTGGAAAAATTTATACTCCAAAGGAGTGGTCAAGTGCTGGAACAGGCTCCCTATGGAGGTGGTTGAGTCAGTGTCCCTGGAGGCAACATTTAGGAACATAGTTTAGTGGGGAAATATTGGTGGTTGGTGGATGTTTGGACTTGGATGATCTTCAAGGTCTTTTCCAACCTTTGTGATTCTATGATTCTGTGTTCTTTTCACTTAACCTGTAGCATTAACTAGATCAAACCACAATATTCTGTATCTGATAACTGCTTCTTCCTAGAAAAAAGGAGAGAGAAGGATATCAGAATTCTCTCCAACTTTTTCTAAGAGAATGTTTCTGACAGACAGCAGAAGAGTGTTTCTGTGCACAGAATGCAATCACAAATACAGTGAAGAAAAGAGAGAAGAGATCCATTTTTAGGATCTTGGGAAAAACTTTAGCAGTTGTCTGTTTATAGACAGCTGAGGCATTTGTTTCAGTTGTGTTTATGTTACGTCCATTAAGGAGACATCCACACTAAGGAAATTCTTACTGCAATATTATCTTTAAGCAGACAAATTAATTAGAACTGTTATATTGCTCATATCTCTGATGTCTTTATTTCTATGTTCCTTTGAAAGCATGTCTAATTTAGAAATACACTTGATATACTCGGCAAATCTTGGTAACCTCATTACAACTATAATAAAGCCGTGTTTCCTACTCCTAAAGGTACATGGCACTGTTGGAGAGCCTTGGTGGATTTGGGTAGAAGACCCTACTAATGATCACATTTATCATTCAGAGTACTTCATCATTCAGAAAAAACAGGTAAGGAATTTTATTCAGAATCTCATAGCAAGACAAAAGTAAATTTAGTAAGAAATAAATTTGTGAGGTGAAACAGGATATTGAGCTAAGCAGAAGCACAGCTTTCAGTTTCAGATGTTCACTTTAAGCTTAGACTTTCAGAAAGATGCTTTCTAATTTCAGACATCTCTTTTTCTCCTCCTCTTTTGATAGGACAATTTTTTGATGATACAGTAGTAGAAAGACTATAATGTTTTTGCCTGTTAAAAGAAAAGCTTAAGAGTTAGTCTTGCCTTGCGGTCAATGGAAGCAAAATCCGTTGCCAGTGGTGGACTATTTTATAGATATAACTATCATGCATTTTGAGTCGCATGCGTAATTATTGCTTTGTCTTAGTAATACTTATGAAAGTGAGGCAGTCTGTATGATCTGTCAAGTTACTGATTTGTCTGTTCAGTAGTTATTTTCTACACCATGTTTGCTCTAGGTCATTACTAAAGAACCTCAACTACTGGTGTTTACCATCCCGATCTTTGAACCTCTGCCTTCTCAATACTACATTCGAGCTGTGTCTGATAGATGGTTAGGAGCAGAGGCTGTGTGTATCATAAACTTCCAACATTTGATTCTTCCAGAGAGACATCCACCCCACACAGGTATTTGAAATTTGATCATTTTCTCTCAGTTCTTCTTGTTTGCATTGATTTTCCTTACAATAATGTAATGAACTCATTCTTCATAATAGAAAAGTATGTGATATTTCATTTTGTCAGAGTTGTATTATTGATTCCATTTTTTCAGTTTCTAAAGCTCTCTAAAATTTTAAAATCCAGCTTATTTCAACTCAACATGATAGCAACTCTTTTGTTATTCCAAGTTCACCACAGGAGAATTGAAACTGTCAATAAATTTAGGTTGATATGTATGTTACAATATGTCTTAGTACTTGTAAGCATTACATTTCTTGTGGACTGGTTCAAAATTATTTTAATGTGGAAGGTTGCATTATAATTGGAATTCAGGAAAGGACAGATAGTTAAAATTTTGGAAATGTGCAACTTTTCACTATTTTTCTAACATGAGCGCATCGTAGCAAGCATTGTTACAGTATAGAACATTAATTTCAACTCTACACTGCTGATCAAGTCATGGCCTTCCCCTCCCCCTCCTTTTTAACACTTGGCACAGAAGCATGTGTTTGTGTTTTGCTCCTTTTTTTCTGGATACATAAATTGCTTTATACATTCACTGTGCCTGATGTCATTGTAAGACCTTTCCACTGTAATTACATTTGGCTCATCTAACAGTCTGTGAAGTGACTGCCTTTAGAAATACTCCATTCTCATATGATGTTGTCCTTTGGCATGCATAAATTCACATGTGTTTGTGAAGTGTTTAGCTATTGTTATACTGTACCTACGCTGTCTGGAAAAGCATGTGTAACCTTTTTATCTAATTGACTGATCACTGACTACTATTCAGAAGAAACAGAAAGATATTTACACATCACCAGTTATGGAGCCTCTAGGATTTATGATAATTGATTTCAATTCCCATCTGGTTCCCACTCAACAATGAAGTACATAGAGGCCCTGCTAGGCAGAAAACCTTCTTTCTCCTCAACAGAACTCAAGAAATCAGTTTTAGTGGGAATGATAAAACAGCCATAAGGTATCAGTGAAAACCATGTGAAGAATATTAGGCATCATTGCCTCAGTAGATTTTATAACTCCCATATCATACCTTAATGTGAAGCACCCTGAAAAGAAAATGAGACCACTAGCTACACAAAAAAAAAGAAAGAAAGAAAAAAAAAAAAATAGACCAACTTCAAAGCAAGCATCTGCATAGCAGAATCAGTGCTGTCTCCTTAATTTGGTAGGTTTCCAAATCCAATTTGGCTATATATGTCATCTTCCAAATTCCGTAATCTAATTGTTTGGATAGCAGATGCCCTCAAGATATACTGAGAATTATGTATTGAAAGACTGTTTGTTTATTTATTGAGATTATATCTTTAATTACATGTTTAAAGGATTAAATTCAGAACTTAACTGTACCCCTCTGATTTGTATTATTCCATTAATTTAGAAGCTCCGAAGAATCTTGAATCTTCCTTCTTTGCTAAACAGATTGTTTTCATGAATCTGAAAGACTGTTGTCTTCTCACTCCACATTGTGTTATCATAAGAATGTGGACATGCATATATAATCTAGTATAGTGAGTTTAGATCATACTACAACCGGAAGAAAAAAAAAAAAGCAGTTTAAGTAAAATGTTAATTTATTCAAGTGATTGGTTTCTTAGCTAACAGAATACTAACTATAATACTTCAAGAAATACTTTAGCTGTAAAATCAACTTTTCAGTATTCCTTGTGAAAGTTAGCAATAGCCCAGTGAGAATTCTGTGTCATATGAGATATTAGGTAGAGCCATTTCCAGTGGAAGTTTTCCACTAAGACATTAATGTTTTTAGCTTAATATTACATAACTCTGTTATGTGATGACATCAGTTGTTATGCACTCATTATTATTTTGTGTTTGTAGAGCTTCTAGATCTTCAACCTTTGCCTGTCACCGCCTTAGGACATCCAGAATATGAACTCCTTTACAAGTTCACACACTTCAATCCTATCCAGACCCAGATATTTCATACGCTTTATCACACAGACTGTAATGTTCTTCTTGGAGCACCTACAGGTTCTGGAAAGACTGTTGCAGCTGAATTAGCCATCTTTAGAGTTTTTAACAAGTATCCAACATCAAAGGTTTGTAAAATAGAATCACTAGAACCATTCACTGTATGTTTTCAGCAGTCCAGAAGCCTAGGAAGACTACTGCAAACTGAATTTTTCTTTCTCTAGTTTGTAACTGAATACAAAATGCATATGCTTTTATTTCAGATTTATTTATTAATCAGTGGACAATTAGAGTTAAATCTTAAAACATGTCATAATCACGTAGTAGTTTTCCTTTTCTGTAATTGACTGCTTTACCTAAGTTGTTTTTGTTTAGCTTTTAATCTTCTACTAGCAGAAATTCAGCTTTAAAGCAATTAGTTTCCCTCCATGTCAATAGCACTAGCCCCATTCTCTCTCTTATTTAAATAAATAAATTTTAATTAATTGCTACAAGCTTATTCTATTTTCCACCTTAAAATAAATTACCTAAACCTCAGAATTTCTACTTGGGGGAGTTTTGTTTTCAAAGTGAATATGTGGCTGTATCTTGGCTTAGACATTCTGTCTTAGGTACCCATATTTTATCTGTAATGTCTTTGGAAAATACATTTAATTGTGAGATTTAATCAAATAACCTTTGAATTTAACAGAAGTAATGTATATAAGTCACTTATTTGTCTTTGAAATCTTAGTATCTTCATGTAATTTGTTAGTCCAGACTAAGATAGTAAGGCTCAGATGTATTTTCGGTTTATGTATTAAATAGACAATATAGCCAATTCTTCAAGGAATATGTTTTTTTAGTTTTAATAAGTCCAAAAATCTGGCTATACATTCTAAAAAATGTATGTTAATTCTTCATGCAGTGGTTTCTTCCTGTTCAGACCTTCCTAGAGGTTCATAATATTTAATCGTAAATTTGTAAATAAGTATATCTCAAGGTATTCCACCTGCACAACAAGCTTCTTTGAGGTCAATTATTATGACATTTTACTCACAATAATCAGCTTCATTATTTAATTTGTGTTTTCTTGATAAGTAAATGACATATCTAGAAATCAAGTAAGGTATTACATGCTGGAAATTCTGATTATTTTTGTTCTAGAATGCATGTTTCCATGCTTTTCTTGTCCTGAAAAAACTGGCTCTATTTATATATTCAGTGGATTTTGATATTAAATAGTGCAATAAATACTTCCATTTCAGTAAGTTATTCTTTGTTTTTTAACTTATTTGTTTGTTAATGGTTTGGGAAGTGAAGTGATTTTCTCAGGTTTTGTCTGTTTTGAGTATTGTCCTGGTTTAGGTCATCTGAGAAACATGTGCTTTAATGCATTTGCAGATAATGAGAAAATCTCGCAAGTATAGAATATTTTCTTTTCATGTTGGTAGAATTTAATATAAGTATCTTAGTATTTTGTTTTTTGCTTTTTTTTCTTCGCAGGCAGTGTATATTGCACCCTTAAAAGCACTCGTTCGTGAGAGAATTGAGGACTGGAAAGTTAGGATTGAAGAAAAACTTGGTAAAAAGTATGTTTATCCTTATTTATCAAAGAAATGAGAAGAAAAGGAAAAGCCCATCAAGTATAAATAAAATCTACAGAGTACTTTCAAGTATTTCAAAACAGATTTTGCTTGTATATTATCCTTCAAATTTCTGATAGTTAAAAAAATTTAAAATGCTATCTGTAGTCATTGTGAGAGCAAGATCGAAAGTGAAAAAAGAGGTACACTTTGATGTCTACCTATTTTCATTCTGATGAATAGCCAGTATATCAAATGTGAAGCAAAGATTTCTCTCTGCAGTGTCCTTGTTAATTGAAAACGCAAATCAAAATAAGCATTCATTGGAATCCTCATCTATAAAAGATCTCATAGAAATTGTATGAACTATATATCAGCATTCATATATTGTCTTTCTTATATAAAGTATGGAATATAGATTTATTCCTTGACCTCATTAATTTCTTGCTGATCTACAGAAGTGTTGGAGTTCAGCTGTTACTTTATGACATATGAGGAGTATCAGTCATGTTGATGTTTTCCAAAGTTAAAAAAAAATACATATAGGATGTAAGGCCTTTCACTCTCCTATATACAGCTTTTTTTGTAAGTTAAAGCTCAAAGCACACCACAGTTTTCAATAAAAGGAGATGCACAAACTTGCCAGAGAGATTCCTGCTGTTATCATAGCTGTAACTAATTAACTGGCAGTACTTCCTTAGTTGTTGTTGTTATTTAATGATGCGTGAGAATGAATTATTTATTCCATCATTTTTAAATATTTTCAGGTAGTATTTCCTTTTTGAGATTGATTTTAATGTTTGTGACTTAACTGTTGAACAGAAGAGGCACATTACCTCGAAGGATTTTTATTAGATGTAGAACGTGTTAAAGAAATGTCAAAAATATTCAGTCTAAAATGGTGCAGTATTTGTAGAAATTGAAAGGATTATAAAGTAAAACAGCTGTAAGAATTCCACTAGTATTCCCCAATAAATGACTCCAGCATAATTTCTGCTCTACTCTTGATGAAGCTTCACCAACAAATGTGGATATGCTACAGTCCAGCCTCATTATTCAAACCAGAGATCTACACACATCAGCAAGCAGCAACTTGGTTTAGAAAGCTTTTGTGCTGTCTATGACAGAATGTTACAAATAACACTGTAACATAATAATATTTCTATAAGATCTTCATTTTGAAGAAGGAACAATAGATTTTAGACTCATATTCACCCTCTTCCTTTTTGATAGTGTTGCAATGGAATGATATTTGGTATTTGTGTCATATTTGCTAGAAAAGTGGTGTCTTTTAGTCTCAAAACAGATTTGAAAATCTTGTTGGTCAGAAACAATCTGATTTTGCTTAATTTTGTTTCTTCTCTCTTTTGAGAATTAGTGTTTGAATGCTAAGATGTTCTGAAGCACTATGAAGCCAGTTTTATGTAGTCTGAAAAGAATACTTTTCTTGATCACAGGGTTGTAGAGTTGACCGGAGATGTGACTCCTGATATGAGAGCTATTGCTCAAGCTGATCTGATTGTTACTACCCCAGAGAAGTGGGATGGTGTCAGCAGAAGCTGGCAGAACAGAAGCTATGTTCAGAAAGTTTCCATTCTCATCATAGATGAAATCCATCTGCTAGGTGAGCATAGTTTTCTTGGTTTTATTTTTAGTTTTCTTTTCTTTTATTTTTTATCAGAATCATCACTAAATTTGAAGGACTGTGCTTGTTCTTTGACAGACAAATCTTTTCTTTTTCTCTGTTTTTCAATGTACTTTACGTTTACTAGGGGATGAGAGAGGCCCAGTACTGGAAGTCATTGTGTCTCGAACAAACTTCATCTCATCTCACACAGAGAAGCCTGTAAGAGTAGTTGGCTTATCCACTGCATTAGCAAATGCCAGAGATCTTGCTGATTGGCTAAATATTAATCAGGTATGAAAAGTGTTTCAGAAGATGGATATGTATTTGTGCTGCAGGAAAGCAAAGCAGTGATTTATCAGATAATTCCAGATTAAACTTGAAAAAAATGTTTTCTTGTAGCTGGGTCTGTTCAACTTCCGACCCTCAGTACGTCCAGTTCCTCTAGAGGTACACATTCAGGGATTCCCTGGCCAGCATTACTGTCCTCGCATGGCTCGCATGAACAAACCTGCATTTCAGGGTAAGCAAGCTCCCAGACTTTTTCCCTCTTTCTGTATAAGCAAGATTCTGAGCACTTTACACAGTACATTTGCAGCACACGTTATGACATGTATTACTGTATGTCCTCTTGGCTTGTAGAGGAGGAATATGCATCTGCTAATGACCCTAAGCTATTTGTGTGAAATGTAAAGAGCACTGCACATGCAACATACAACAGTGGAATTTAGCGTATTTAGAACATAAGAATAAAATTAGTACTAATGAAGGGAAAATAAAAGCATATTTTCTCTTAGTGTTTGACACCATAAAAAAACATTTGTGTAAAAATATTTGCAATTTAGAAAGCAATAAAACCGTTCATATTATTAGTCTAGTGAGGCATTTTCATATGGACCACTATATGTAAGCATTAAAAAATTGTAAACAGAAGTTGCAAGTCAGGCTAACCTCACATAATTCTAGTTCAAAGCAATAACCATAAAATTCAAAATTTGTAGTGCATCCAGATATGCTTCTGTTTTCAATTTTTTTTTCGCAACAAAACTCACATGCAGGATAGATTGAAGAAAAACTCTTACCTTTTATTGGAACTTTTTTTTGTTGTTGTTACATAAGGAATATTTATTATATCAATTAAAAATAACCTCCAGTATAAATTTTGTAACGTGAACTGTTGTTGATTGTGAGGTGACATTTGTGAGGTGACTTTTGAGCTGCTTTAATTATCCTTATGACAGAAGCAGAGTATTGATTGTGGACTAGAGACCAATCTTGGCAGCTCAGATTATTTACACCTCCACAAGAGCATTGTACAAAAACACTAATGAACAATAAATCTGTCTTGGACTGTTATGCCACACCTGTTCCAGAAGCAACAGAAATCCATTAGATGCTGGGCTTTTAAAATATATAGATATACTGGCATATATAATTGTAGGGTATAAATACACATTAATTATCCATTTTCAATAATTTCACAGTTATGTAGTATGTGTATATGCAGGATAGTGTTCATAAACTGAAGAATAATATGCAATGTTGTATAGTATGAAAAAAAATTCAGAAATAATTCGTTAAAAAAATCAGTAGAACGAGGATTACGTGAGAAAACACAAATGTATTTTCTGAGAGTGTATTCAAACTGTATACAACTGTTAATACTTCTCGTGCTTGTTGACGTAAAAAAAACTGTATACTTTTTCCACCACTTGTTTGCCATGATGTAGTTAGTTTTTTTAGCACTTCGATGTAATCCTTATTCCTGAGATCATAAAAAATTGCTGAAACCTGAAACTTTTGAAACATGGACAGAGTAAGAAAATATTTTTTAAGAAAGTTCTAAAGCATGATTGGTTTAAATGTGTCACAGTAATTAGAAAAAAAAAATTCGTTGTTCCATTATGTCCACCATAAGCTATTCAAAGATTACTCTCTGCCATTTAAACCTTTTTTGTATTTTTACTGGATTGAAATGGTATTTTACAGGCAGACATGAATTTATGCAGTCTGTGAATCAGGTCAAACAGAAAGCAAATTTCGGACCTCAATGGCACTTAGCCAAAAACAACATATCCTAATAACTTAGAAAAACATAACTTATTTAGTAGGCTAAGACAGAGAAATGAACAGGCTTTGAAGTCCAGAAAGCCTGTCCAGCTTTTGTGTTTCATTTTTTTTTTTTTTTTTTTTTTCCTTTTCTATTTGATTTTCTTAAAGCTTTATATTAAAATCATTACCAAAATATCGGGGCAAATTATCTCAGATTCAGCTGAGCAGTTGTGTGATTTTTGATTCAGAGATGGTTTGTACTTAGGCATATCTTTCTGTCAGAACAAAGCATTCATACTGTATATCTGCAGAGGTATTACACAGTGTATCAACTGGGTAGTTATTAAAAGTAGAAGTTGTGGGTTTTGTCATTAAAGGGCCCAATTCTCAAGTTCTGTTTTTCTCAACAGCAATTCGAAGCCATTCTCCAGCCAAGCCTGTTCTTATTTTTGTGTCATCCAGACGTCAAACAAGGCTTACTGCCTTAGATCTGATAGCTTTCCTAGCTACCGAGGATGATCCCAAACAGTGGCTGAAGATGGATGAAAGAGAGGTAGAGTAATATTACCTGAATTAATTCTGGTTTACTGCTGTCTTACTGATGTGTATTTGAAAACTAATAAATATGAAAACAAAGAGTGATTCGAGGGTAAATCTTGAAACAGTGTTTCAAGTGTGTATTAAAACTATCATTAAGAGTATATAAACATCTTTGCAAGATTTGAACTCTAGAAAGCAAATTACTTTGTTTTTCCTGCACATGCATTATTAATGCTGGTTTCATTGTCCCGTACAACTACATCACATGTTACAAGTCTTTAACACAAATACAAGGAGTAGAAGAAGCAGAGCTACTGTTCTGCCAGTCTTACAGCGAGAAATCTGTGGCATGCAACTTTTGAATAGGAATTTAAACAAAATTTTTTTTCATTGTTTTTCTATTCATTCAATATAATCTTTAATTACATTTTCTTGTATTGTTCCTCAAAAAAAATTATTTAATTTATTGAAAAAAAGAAAATGTTCAAGTAATAAATACCCATTCAATATTCCATTTTGATTGCATTCTACAAAATGTATACTAAGTTTTATTTAATGAACTAAGTTCTACACCTGCTCTAAATACAGAACTATTTATTTCCATCTGGATGAACGGTACTGTTTCTAGTACATCATTGCTTTGGAAAAAAAATTGTTTTTCAGATTTCCTAGGGTTTGGAAGTTAGCTTTCTCTCACTGTCTACATAAGAATTTCTGTGTTATAACCAAAACACAGCAAAATACGTGGCTCATAAGGACCAAGTAAAAACTGAATATTCAACATTTAAATGAAACATATACATGTACTAAAAATTATATGCCGAAACTATAGATTTCTAGATAAGAAAGTTGGCTTTGCTCTTCACAAAAAATATATATATTTTTTCTTCTCTGAGATAAAGCAAAACATTTATATCCTTCCTACCTTGGATGGATTTTACAAGAGAAAATGGATGTCTTGGCTAACAAACTGCTAGTACTAAAACATGTCTTAATCTGATGCTTCTTTTCTAATTTATAACTTCGATTTAACTTGCTTTCTTGAGTGTAACAGAAATGTTTCATATCAAAGTTATTACTACCTAATAGAGTTTTCTAGTACCTTCCACTGGCTTACTGTAGTAATCCCATCTACAGTTAGAGTATGCAACATGCAGCTTGCTCTAAATGACTTGCATTAATCTGAATAGTTTCCTGAGTCCTGTGAGCCCCATACTGTCCCAGAAAGAACCATAGGTTCTTCACTTATGCATGAGAGACTTCCTGGAAAAGGGTTTTCTGTTAAAAGTATTTGAATATGGAACTTGGTCTTATACCCTGTCAGAGGCTAGTTATTTTTGTCAGTTTCAGAATTATACCTCTGAAGGTTTTGAAAGGGAAGCTGACAATGCTAGCAGACTTTGCCATTACTAGCTTGGTAATGTTTGCATGGGATTGGCATTTGAATTAATAATAACCTGAATGGAGCCTAACAAAGATACTTATCAAGTTATTGAGTTCCAATTATGTAAATACAAAAGACTGAGGATTATGTCCACAGTTCTTGTACCTTACCAATATCTTGCATAACATAATTGTATAAAGTACCTACAAGATCAAGTGGACATTGCTTTTGGTTATTAGGGAACCAGTTTGTAGTTTTGTGTTTTAAGTGATCAGTGTTAACCTGAATTTCATTTGTCACTGAAGCATAGGACAAAACTATGGTAATGCAACATATATAATGCATATATTGCTTACTTAATCCATAACATTTTTAATATGTTAATCCATGACATTTTTTATTTAAATATTCTAACTTGGAGTTACAATAAGTCAAGCTTGAATTAGGTGAAATAGGCAAAGAATCTCCTTATTACTATACAGTTTTTGACATACTAGAACTAGTTAGCATCTTTACAGTAGACATTTCCAGTCCACAACACTTTCTCACATAATTCATATGGTACTTAAGTCCATATGAGATAAAAATGGACCAATTAGGAAAAAGAAATTGTTGTTGACTTATAACCATTTTTAAAGCTTGTCAGTTTATTATGTTTGTCTTTTGTAAAACAGTGTTCAGTGAGGGATACTTACAGACAAATTCCTTAATGCTAAAAACTAGTAGTTGTTATTTGTGAAGTGTATTGAGATCTAAAAGACTTTTCATAAACGGGTGTATACAGAGTTTACAGGCTTTACAACAGGTGTTGGCACTTTTTTTCATTCATCCTTATTTGAATGATATTAATTTAGATCAATGTAAGATTCTCTCAAGAACTCATTGGTTTTATTCATTTGATTGTGTAATTTGTTTTGCTACATGATGCCCAAGAGTTACTCTATGCTTATGTTGGCTTCCCAATGGGTAGATTTCATAAGGCTACTTAAAATGTTCTAAGTGATGCTATCCACAGTAACATCTGGAAGAATCTTAGTGAGGTAGACACATTCTTAGTCCATCTCTGTTAGACAGTGTGGCACTGGAGAGATTCAGGTTTCAGGGTGGGATTGAAATTGGTGAGATAAGCCAATGTTTTATCTTTGGTATGTGTTTATCAGCTGGATCATCATCTTAGTTTCCTTAATCTTCTTTGTAGTTTATCGAATTTGTCTCTGCTGTGGTAGCCCCATATAGACTTCCTTTGGCATCTTCTATCTATGAAGCCCATCAAGGCTTCTATTTAAAAAGTTCAAGATTACTTCTCTTCCCAATCCTCTGGTAACAAGCAAAGCCACCTTTTCCACTTCCACACACCTCCAAGTATCAAATTCAGACGATATTTCAATTAGTTATATTTCCAAGGAAGTGAACTTCATGAAGTTCGTGGAATACATATCTGTATGTATAAAAAACATACAGGAACAACATTTCATCCATTACCACCAAAGTAGACAGAAGCATACCTGCATCATGGGGAAGTCACAGATTTTCTCACCCTTAAAGGAGTTAGTGGTCTAACAAGTGCAGTTGAATTTATAGATGAAAAGAAGCTTTGTTCTACTTCCATCTGCTGAAAATATATATTGCAACAGTTCCATTCAGTTTTGGAGAGGATTCTTCATGGTTTTTTTCCTTGAATTTCATGTCTGATGTAAAGTTTCTTGCTCATACCCTTGTCTCCACAGTACTCACCTTGTTGAAAGTTGTTGAAAAGATTGAGACAAGTCAATCTTCAGAAGACAGGACAATACTTGATAAAGCTTGTTGTTGCTAGTACATATTGTTTCCCCAGTTCTACTGGACTTGTTAATTCACAAAACCAGTTAGATCAGTTTAATAGATTTTATTCAAATTAGTTTCAGGCTGTGGGTATGATTTTCATAAAAGAAATGTACTCTTAAATATCTCATATCTTGTTTAGTCTGAGCAAGGAGGCCTCCATAAATGTGCTGTGTGTAACACGTGCAAAAAATCTGGTATAACAATTAGTTCTTCAGAATTTAAGCAGAAATGCTCACAGTTTACCCAAAGGAGAATCTGACTCTATTGAAGAGTAAAGAAAAGGATTTATCCTAGAGCCTTAGAGATGTGTTGCCTTTTTTTTGGTTTGTTTAGGTTTTTTTTTGGTAAAATGTATTGTCCGTACACATTCCAGAACCAGCTCTTTATCCCTCTTAGAGTCCCAACACAGAGCTGGTTTTTCACCACAGAGTGAAGAAACAGTTGAAGGTGCCGCCTTTGCCATTTTTGACTGTTTGCAGTAGTTTCATGGACTCTTCAGTAGACCTCACTCTATAAAGATCTTCCTTGCTATGTCTTACGAGGCACAGGTGCATCATGACAGCAATTTGAATAGGCAGTGCATTTCAAAGAGAAGACTACCCCTCTAAATTAAGTAATTTCTCTCTTCTTTTTATTGTTCATCCATGTCAGTGGGACAGCAGATGCCAGTGAAAAAATAAAACCTTATGCTTACCCTGTTTTTTTGTGTAATCTTGAGATGATTTATAAATCTGCACGAGTTATAAATCTGCAATTACTTGCTAAAATTCAGACTTCTAGCTGTCAGCCAAGATTGTCATGTTCAAGCTTGTGACCCATTACTTAACTTGTTAAGAGGGACAACAGCTCAGATTATCCTTTTAAAACAGAGTGCCACCAGTTCGATGGTAAGTTTGTATGTGATATATACTGTTCTACATCTGGAGCTGTCTAAAGAGAAACAAGTTCTCTTTGTGGTGGTGGTAAATGTTGCAATCTTTGTAAAACAGAATTTCTTAGAATTAAGTTTTTAGCTTAGCTATTTTTTCTGTAATGTCTTTACTGCTTTTTGTTTTTAACCTAAAACAAATGAATAAATTAGTATTTATTGTTTATTGTATGAGGATAGAATGCAGTTCTTAGCAGCAAACAAGCAAAGCATTTTCTAGTTTGCTTGTTTGTTTTAAAGTAAATTTATTTCCTAACTAGATGTGTGGATTTTTTTCTTCTGATATTTCCACTGCAAGAGAAGAAATGTACCCACGTTTACGGCTTTAACTTCAACCACAATTTCTGCATTCTGCTCTGTGCATCATTTTACCATCTGCATCTTGTTAAGACTGTTCTTTATGAGACCTCTAGAAATAACCAGAATCCTTTAGCACAAGCATACCTGCTGTAATATTCAATAGCATCCATACCAAGCAATATTCAGCTCCCACTGAACACAAGGGCACTTGAAAGAAGGTCATTCATTGACTCTGAAAGAATGAATCAGGCTCATAGTGATCTCAAGATTTTAGAGATGTGAGTGCATAAACATGTGTGCTAATTATAAATGTCTGTATGTCTACAGTATGTGGAAATATGCATAGACATATGCCTGAAAACAAATTAAATTTTACCATAAAGTTGTGTTTTGTATCGCTGAAAGAAAAAAAAACAAACAAGAACTGTTGGAAAGAAAAAAGATGACTTTTTCTTCTCTAACTTTTAAATCAAATAACTTGTTAGGTCCGTATTATTGTTCTGAAGTAAAGCTGTGCTATCAGACAGGAACAGAAGTATCTGTTCTGTGTTATGAATGGGTATATTGCCATCTTTCAAATGAAACATTAGTGTTAAAAGTATAGTTTTTAATAGAATATTTCATCTATTTAAATCTTTAATATTTCTTGAAAAATCTTAACTGGGGTGCTCTGAGCATTTTGCTTTGGGTAGGAAAGTTCTGGATTATGAGGAGAAGTCGATTTTTAATTTTTTAGGATGACTGACTTTTCATGTCTTTAAGGATCAGGAGGATACCATGAATGATTTCTAAGTGTGACGCTCATTAGAGAAGTTCAGCTTCCTTCTACAAGATGTTGTTTTTACGACACAAAAGTGTGCCATAAAAAATTAACATTTAGTTATAACAAGGAGATGTTTTTATTTCACTTAACATCTGCAGCAGATGTGAAATATGTAATTATTTTTGTAAAAGACTTCATAACTTTCATGATTCTTTTGTTTGGCACATCTTTCTTCTATTGGGCATTTTAGACAATTGATAAGCATTATTCAGTGGCATATGGTCTGAGTCTGACGTGCTTTGAAAAGAGTACAGAGTACTAATAATGAGGATTCTGTGAAAATGGGAAAACCAGCACAACAGATATGCTTTGAGAAAGTATGGGTTTTTAGCATCTTGAAACAATATATCACACTCAAAGGGACAGAATTGGGCTGCACAATCTGTTAGCTCATTCTTGTCCAATCTGGTCTCCTCCTTTCTTTTGGAGCCAGCATTGTCATCAACTTGCTGAATTATACTCTGACTGGAATGTATTTCAGGCACAGGGTAATGTATCTACTTAAATGGAATCCTATCTTTCTACAAAAGCTTTTTAAGTATAATAAATTTAAAAAATAAAAAAGTTCTATTAGCTTTAAGTAAATGGTTCAACAGTTTACATATGTGCAGGAACAAAGAAAATGACTACTTACTAGTCTGAGAGAAATCTAGCTTGTTCAGAGATTAGAATATACAAGATCAAAATAGACTATTTTTCTATAATGAGTATTTTGCAATACTGTATTTTGCAGTAAATATTTCTTGGTTTTCTAAGTTTTTTAGTAAAAAGGTAAAATCCTAGTCAACTTGATGCTAGAGGAAAGAAGATTTTTTTTTTAATTCATCAAGAGATTTGTGAAAAATAGAAGAAGCTTCTCCACGTGGGCCCAATCCTGCCTTTCTTGGAGCCCAGGGAAAATCCCTCCTTGCAATAGATTCCCAGAATCAGTGTTACAGGTGTACTCTGTTGTTGTTTTTTCTGTTGGTGGTGGTGGTTTTTGTTTTGTTTTTTTTTGTGTGTATGTGTGTTTGTTTCTTTGTTTTATGTCAGTAAAATGTATTTTTAAAATACATTTTCTGTAATTCTTTGACCTTTTTGAGTTTACATTACTTTTTTTTTTTTTTTAAGAACAAATGAAGTTGCAACCCTGTAGAAACATAAAACTTGTTTTATAGTCAAGATGGTGTGTCTGTTTCTGTCTAATTGATCTATTAATTACACTAATGTTTTTTTAATAAAAACGATAATATTCTTAAAACTAAATTGACATAAGAGAGAGTTAACGTTTTTAAGTAAACTGTCATGAGAATTTTAAGCCTTGGATTGTGCCTATGGGTAAAATAGCTGTGTTTATTACACTGATTTATGTGAAAGTAAGAGGTCAGCTAAAAATGACTAGGAGTCCCTGCTGCTAAAATGACAGGATAGCAGTACATGCGCCAGCTCTCCTGCTAAGGGTTTTTGAGTTTTCTTGTGGTAAATTACACTGCTTTGCAGGTATGACTAACAGCACCACAGGCCACTGCTGTAATATAAGTCAGAGGGGAAAAAAAACAACCACCGCTGATTGTAAGAGCAAAAAAACCATCTTTGAATAAATTCCCAACTGTGTGAATTTAGGATGTTATATGCTAGAAGCTGTATGACAAAGTGGTTTAGCTTGGGTTCCGTGCTGAAAAGAACTAATGCTGTAAAACTGCATGTGCTGCAGGAGCAGTCTAATTGCTATAGACAAATCCAAATCAGCTAATTTGATCACTGTATTTTCTTGAGGAAAAAGGATTTTATTCATTATTTTCACATTATCAAATTCTGCTCATGTGAATAATGAAAATAAATGTCATTGTGACTGACTTTTTCCCTTACATTAAAGATGTGATTGTCATAAGGTGATGAATCTTGGTGGGAAGGATAAAAATTCAATTTTGAAAAGCAATTTAGTTTTTAAAAGCAATTTAATATCTTTCATCAATTTTTAAACACAGAAATTAAATAAATTGTAAATTGATTTATGTTTTCATGTCTTTTCCTGATATTTCCCGGTGCTGTTTTCCACATTTTCATCTGACTTCCTTGTCTCTGAAATGTATACATAAAATTGTTATTTCTTAGTGTCTCTCTAAGCACTATGGTAATGCCACTTCATAAATCTGTAGGGGGTTGGAACAAAAGCTTTACTGTTTGAATATATGTTTACTAGTATAGCTGATCAACTACAGTTACTGCTATATCTGATGGTCGTAACTGTCGGGAAAATCAGTACACAGGGTTCTCATTTTATCCAGTTATTTTTTGTCTTAGAAGTCTTTAAGATGGGTCATAACTAATGTTTTCTACACTACAGTCATGCCTGCATGTTCACCGGAGAAATTTACTGATTGTATCTGGATTGATAGATTTTATCCTTTAACATATCCTCCTTTCATTCAGTTCTTTTCTTTCTCTTCTGCTTATCTACCACTCTACTTGCTTCCCTTTCCTAAACAGACTTATACCCTCTTCACTTCTCAAAACATTGTTTTTTTCTTCCAGCTTCCTTTCCTTTCTAAGTTTTATAGTCCTTTGTACTCTTTTATTTTCTGTGCATCCTTTTCTTCTGTACATGCCAGGATACGGGATAGTGTAAAGATCCTCCAGACAGCTGCATTACAGGAAAAAATGAAGTTTAGGGGCTTTCATTAGTTCAGACTGATTGGACAAAGACAAAACTAAAATAATAATTTTGTAAATCTGGCTCTCTTTTCCTTCTGTCTGTCCTATTTCACTTAATTGCTATTACTTCAATAAAAGACTTTTTAAACTGCTTTGTAATTTTCTCTTCCCAACAAAAGTGATTGATTTTTGTTTTTTTAATGCTCTGTATGGATTCATATTCTCTAGCCTTTTCATTACTTTAAATAAATTTTTAATAATAATGATGCTATATATTACTTGTGCTTAGGTACAGAAGTAATTGTATTAATGTTAAGGCCTGACAATTATAAAACCTAGGAAACTTTCAGAGAAATTTACAGTTCTGAACTTCAGAAGTGCAGTACCTCAGAGTGGAAATGATGTTATATCACTGCAGTTACACAGGCATCGAAACTCAATGTTTCGTGTTACTCAGTCTGAGCTTAGACATTTATCTTTTAAAAAGAACACTTAAAAGTTTAAAGACTATTTTCTTTAAACTTGGCTATAACTCTTAGGTTAACTATGAAAAATGTTGCCTGTAAGTATGTAATATCACTGTGCCGCTGCTGGTGGCACCAGAAAACCACTAATAAGAGATGAGGTTTGAAAGTTCCTGACTATAACTATATGAAAATCACATAACATAATAAATGGCCTTCAAAGTACGACAATGGAAAGAGTATTGAGGAGTAAAGTCACTATGGAGAACAAAGTTACAAAGCTTCTGTTTGTTACTAGTGAGGAGCTTTTCACAGAAGTCGTATGTGGAAATAATTGAGTTTATTATGGAACTCATCACATGAAAACTTAGGCAAGAAACGTAGGGCATAGTTAAAAGGTTTCCAGATAGTCATGTAGTCATGGACATGAAACTGGGCGGGGGAAGTAGAAAAAAGTCATTTTTATCTAATCTTTTCAGTTTCAAGTAAAAGTATTTCCTTTACGTTGAATTTCACAACAGGATTTAAATCCATGAATTACAAACTCACTCTCAAAACGTTAACTCAAATTTGCAATTCAGCATGTGAATCAAGAACTCTATTCATGGATAATAACTGCAGAATTATCAAATTGTAAAAACATGTCTATCTTTTATGAACAGTATGGTATGAGGCATGAGAAAACCAAATGTATTGTTCAGGATTGTTATGTTACTGGTTGCAGGGATATCCTGTATCTTTGTACCAGGAATTGCATTAGACTAACTCTGCAGAGTACACAGCATTTGCAGACCTGTCACAAATTTTTCATCATTTTCATTTCCTTATCCATTCTGCTTAGAGTATCAATAGTCATGTAGTTTTGTATTTCTCTTAATACAGTATTTGATTTTTTTAGACTGAATAAGACTGTTCAAAGAGCTGAGACGGTGTTTTCCTGTGTATGTAAACAGTTGAGCAAATTGTCTTCGTAATAAAAAATAATAATAACCGTAAAAGTTTAAAATGTCTGAGTGTTCTGTTTTAAAACGTGACTATTTGCTCTGTTACAGATGAATGACATTATAGGGACAGTTAGAGATTCAAATTTGAAGCTGACTCTTGCTTTTGGAATAGGCATGCACCATGCCGGTCTGCATGAGAGAGACAGGAAAACTGTGGAAGAATTGTTTGTGAACTGTAAAATCCAGGTATGTTTGTTCTTTGAATCTTGCCATAATGAGTTTTACATGGAATTTTAAAAGTTGGCTTTTTGTTACGTATACCTCATCAATCTTTCTTCCTGTTTTAGGTTCTTATTGCCACAAGCACATTAGCTTGGGGTGTAAATTTTCCAGCTCATTTAGTAATTGTTAAAGGAACAGAATACTATGATGGAAAAACAAGGCGTTATGTGGATTATCCCATTACAGGTACTCACATAATTTATGGGAATGCTCGTATGCTCAAATGTATTTCAAGTATATGTAAATGATCTGAATTATTTAGTAACTAACCAATGAGAATACCTAAATCAGGTGGAGGCTAGAATTTATGAGGGTGGGTTTCTTTGTTTAATCTGAGTTGTAAGAGAACTTGTAAAGTTTTATGTGATTAAAAAAACTGTTTCCATTTTATAAATCTTTTTTCCTTTTCAAGTACTATTAATGTATATCATTCAAAATAGATATCAAGGGACAATATAGAATTGTATTTAGCTGTCTGGTAATTTGGGTGAAAAGAAGTTTTCAGACAAATAATAGTTTTTCATTACTGAAACTTTTCTAAAATAGAAACATATTTTTAACTTACCTGTGGTGCAAAAATTGAGTCATACATGTATAAGAACATACATTTTATGTCATTACTTGACAATATACAAAAACTTTAACTAGTGTAGTATCTTCAGTAATAATTCAGAAATAATCGACTTAAATAGATTTTTGAATTTCTGGTTCGATATAGACTTCTATTGCTTCCTACCCTCCAGTAATTTCCACCTTTTCATAAGCTGCTCTGCAGTGCTTTTTTGCTTAAGAAACTAAGCACTTGAGGAACTTATATCAGAGTTCAGACGGAGAATATTTGTCTGGATGGTACTAAGCTTGAAGAATGAAGACAAGCTAAATTTATTCCAGCTTTCCTGTTCTGTTTTCTCTTTTCATAAGAGAAAGTTTATTAAATGATCCAGCATTGTGCCAGAGATGTGTACACCTAAAGACAATCTAAGTGTTATCTGTAATGTAAATGGAGATCTTGCATCTTTGTAGCCACACATCTTTTTGACAAGAGAAGCTTACTAATGAAAAAAGCTCAAACTGAAAATAATACACAGGTTACTTCTCTGAATCACCCATCATGGTGCTAATTTAGTGGTTAGTGCTCTTCAGGAAACTTGAGATCTATTTCCAGACAGACTCTCTTGTTCAAAGATTCTGTTATGACCTGGGAGCTTAGCCATGCACACTTGCATTTTGTGACATTTTGCTCGTGTAAACCCCATACAAACAGCCTCTGTAGAGCACTAGTATATCATACTTCCTGACTGGAAGAACAGTGGCAACTGACTTTATTAGTGAATGGGGAAAAGTGCTGAGGAAAGAAACCAACTCATATTTTAGATTTTATGTTGAATCTGTGGGACTGTAATAGAGGGTAATAGGTAAAATAATATTTTCAAAAGAAATTGGAAACGTAAGCTCTGGAGCCTTACTGTGCTGTTTTAGAAATATTTTGTACAAGTGCTCACTAAGGCATTAGTAAAGGTTTGTGCTCTCACTTTTTATTAGCCTTTTGATTTGAGATTACTTGCATAGTGGGGGTTGTTCAGTTCTTGAGTTTTATTTAAGACTTCCTAGAAAAGGTAACAGAAGTTACCATCTATGATTTTGATTCTTTTGTCTGCACTGCAACTTAAAGTCTAGATTTCTTATTTATTTCTTATGTATTTGAAGTCCTATGGATAGGTAAGACCATTTTTCAGCAGCACTTAAATGAAAATTCAAAGTTCCTTTTGGAAATATTTCCAAATGTTCACAATAGTGGCTTTAATGCTGCCCTCAAATATGCCTTCGCTGTTCCTTCAACTTGGCTTCTCCCTGCTGAACTTGCCTTTTTGTATTAAGGATGTTTTGACTCCAAGGAAGCAGCAGAGTGCAGAATGAATCATGCTGGAATGCTCAGTAATTTTGAAATAAGTAAAAATGATTCTTTCAGGAAAGTCATGGGTTTTGGGAAGGACCTTCTGTCAGTTACCAGATATTTACTTAGCCAGTTGGATAGTATTTGACATTTCAGGAGTTTAGTTCAGTGGTTAAAAGCAGCCAAGTTGCATATAGCCAGTAGAATAAACATGGGTTTGGGTTCATTATGTAGGAGAACATTGGCAAAAGTCATATCCTGACTTTTTTTTGGTAAATCCATTTTCTATTTGGTATTTATGCAGAATTTAATTCACCATATTAGAATAACAAGTTGTTTCGTCTTCCCCTGTACATACACCTATTCCAAAATATAATTTTCAAACCATTTCCATTTTATATTTCATGTTGCTTCTAAGTTTACAAAATGAGAAAACTGATTTTAAAAAAATGGTGCCTAATGTAGTTTTTGTGTATAACAAATGAAAGTGTATTACTGCAAATTTCTGTTTATCATCATCAGCTATTTCTCCAGTCATCCATTCCTTTGTCTGTTCATTCTGGCTTGTCCTTTTTCAACCGCACTAAACAGATGACCACTAGGCCAGAAGGCTTTCTTTGCTTCTGAGGCTAAATAAATTCTTTTTTACAATGCCAGGTTCTGTAAACTACATATCCTGCAGGTATGATAGATTTCACAGAGAATACACAAAACATTTAACATAAAGATTTAAAATTTACTTTTGAGCTTATTCCCATTGCTTGTTCAAATTTAACTGCTGGAGGCACCAGAAAGGAATCAGAGCTCTGCTGAGAGAGACAAAGAAAAACCTACACTGATACATTTCTCAGATTATGAAGAGACACAGATAAATGATAAGCATACCTATAGTGATTGCAAGTTGAGTATGTTTTGTTCAAACTAACTAACTGTTTCTAGAAATCACTAACAAAGTAGTATTTGGAGGTAGAGTGGTGTACGTAATCTTTAACATTACCTGCTTCAAAATTTGTATATTGTGATCCAGGAACATATGATGTGAAACACACTGTGCTCCAGTGCCTGTAACAAATACATTTTTTCCTGAAGTTTGAGTAGCAAATATCATAGCTGTCAACAATTAGAATTTGTCTTTACCGTTTTTTTCCTCTAACAAAATAAAAACCAGGGAAATTATATACAGCAGAAAAGTCTGTACAGGGAACATCTATTATAGTGGAGTCAACTACTAGAAATTTAGGAAATTATATACAGTTGCTGTTATAGGCTTCACAAGTTCTCTTACCATTAATTTCATGATATCATATGAGGGTTGGATGTGAAATGGAGGGAGAAAAGGAGGAACTTGTATTAGATGTAGGCCTGGATACTATAGCAGTGGGTGGTTTTCAAGTGTGCAAGAAGATAGTCTCTGCCAGAAAGGGATTCATCATAAATGTATATGAGATAGGAAAAAAAAAAAAAAAAAACTATGGCAAAACCAATAGGTCATGTAAGGCCAAAGAAATAATTTTCTAAAAAAATCCTTCATTACACATTATGCAGAAATAAATATGTTTATTTCTACATTTTATTCCAGTACATTTGTTTTATACATTATTGTTTCGTTGACAGATGTACTTCAGATGATGGGACGTGCAGGCAGACCACAATTTGATGACCAAGGCAAAGCTGTAATTCTAGTTCATGATATTAAGAAAGACTTCTACAAAAAATTCCTTTATGAACCTTTCCCAGTGGAGTCCAGGTAAAGCTGAAGCAATCAGAAAAGCTAGTCAAACTGTCAACAGTAGTAGACATGAAATATACAGAAAAGTGAAATATTTTTGTGTTGAATATCTTCTGAATATCAGAGTTCTAGAGTAAAATGGTTAAAAAAAAAAGGTAATCTATCCTTCTGTCCTTTCTTCCATGAGTCTTGAAGCATTGTTGAACGATTTCGTTCATTTCTTGATAATACTACCAATGCCTCTCTGCTTCTGGTTCTTAATAAACTGTTCTTCAAGGCAAGTGTGCAGGACAGTTGTGTATGATCCTCACAACTCTCTCTGAAATTCCATTACAAATTTCTACTGTGAAAAATAACAAACCCAATAGGTGGCTTTCTAGCTCTTTTCACCTAGAAAATGTGTACAGTTGTAGGTATCACACATTCTTAAAAATCTCAGAAGATCAAAAGGAAGTGTGCTTAGTGTAAATGATTACTAAATTTCACCACATACCTTTAACTTCTGAATTACATGATTTTTGTCAGAAAACATAGAAAAACCATCATTTTGCTGCCTCTCTGAACATAGCTGAGTTTTCTGTCCAGCAGAAAGTAACCTGTGCCTTGGTTCTTGTATTTATAACAGTTACTCAACAAAAAAGCAGAACCAATTAAATAGGTCTCCTATACATGCATGTTCCATGGATAAATTCTTAGACTTCTTTTTAAGCGTGAGTGTTAATGAAAACTTTTCTCAGCAACTAGGAATTCACGGTATTGTTCTCCTATAGTCCCTCAACATTAATTGGATGTCTGTCTGATTGGGAAATTTGCAAGAGTTTGAAAGTGCTATTTACCTGTGAAATGTAGTTGAAATGGACAGGTGTATTTCAAGGTAAATTCTGTGCTGCACAGAGGGTCTTAGATAATTTTTTTGCAAAGAAAGTATGTGAAAGCATGCATTTCATTTCCCTAGGAAGCCAAACCATACTTACTACATACATACTTACTACATAAAGATGTATATCCACTTGTCACAAAAGGCTAGGAGTTGAACCTCTTCAAAATAATAGGTCGTTAGTCAGACGAGTAGCATGATTTAACATTTCATGATATATCCAGACTGAAAGGTGCTAGAATAAACCAGGAAATCTCCTTATAAGAAGGTAAGCACTGTTTGTAGATAATGAAATAATATCTTCAGTGTAATAGTCACATCTTGTTCCTGTTTGGAATACTGTAACTTTTCCATTCTTCTAGTAGGTCATTTTGTGTTTATATATTTATTAATAACAGCAGTTTGATATTTTTCACTATATGAAAAACATTACTTGATGAACTCTCAGATGAAGATTCACATGTTAATGGTAATCTCATTAAGTTATGCATAGGATGTGATCTGATTGGCTCAGAGAGTTGTTGTTCTGCACTTTTATCACCATCAAAGATACTTGAGGAGCTTCGTAGCTTCAAAGATGAACTTTGGAGGGGTTTTTTTGAAGTATTTTAGTTTTGGAATGCTTTCTAATCTTCTACCAGAGAGCAGATTTATCAGCTCTGTGTAGTACTTCCAATGTTTAAAATTAAATTTCAGATTTTTTTAATTACCGATTTTTTTGAAACTGATTGTGTGTTAGTTATAATTCTTGAGTATACAACTTGTATGACAGGCCTTTTGCTCTCACTGATCATGGGTTTGAAATACAGCACTCATACCTAATTATTGTTTACTTTTGCCATAGGAAAAGAACAGTAAGAAAAGTAAAGGGATTATAATACAGGAAAAATCAGGCTAATCTTTAAAGATATTTACCATTCCATGACTGAACTGCAGCCAGGCAGGATCTCATTAGATACCCAAGTGAAGGTCTTTGTTCCATTTAATGTAACTAAACAGTATTTTACTCTGCAAGAATAATTTTAAACTGTATTTGCTCTTCTGTGTTTGAGTTTACTCCTTTTTGGGTAAAGCCAGGTTTGTTTCCTTGTTTGTTTTCTCCCTACATTCAATGAAGATGAGGAAAAATCTGGGCTAGCATTTTTTGATGCAATTTTAATAGCCTCTCAAGTATCTGCCAGGTATTAGATAAGCTACTGCCACTGTTTCATTTCCTGTTTGTCTTTCTGTATGATTTTCTGTTGGATTAAACCAACATGATCATATGGTCAACATACAGTATTCAGAAGTTATCACTGAGTAACTCCATCTGAATGCATTCCATGAATTGCTTAAACATGTGCATTCTTGGTCCAATCAAAAAATAATTTGAGCTTCATACCAATATCATGTAAAAAAGATGACTGACCTCGCAATTACATCCCATCTTTCCTTCTTCTCTTCCCCTCTTTCACTGGAAAATAAATATGTAATATTTTCTGATTTAAAGTAATAAAGCTTTTAATGCACAAGTCTACAAGCTATATTTATTACCTGTCTCTGTGATTGTAAAGTTAGCAAAATCTGCTTGTTTCCTGTTCTTCAGCTTGTTAGACGTGCTGGCTGACCACTTGAATGCTGAAATTGCTGCTGGAACTATTACTTCTAAGCAGGATGCAATGGATTATATCACTTGGACTTATTTCTTCCGACGGCTTATAATGAACCCAACGTGAGTATAAAATACAAATGCAATTTAATCTTAAGGTAGCTTGAGGGTAGGGTTGATTCAAAGGTGATCCTGCTGCTGTTGGAGCCTAGAGTAGTTAGCAGTCTCTAGTGTAGGAGCATTACTGGCCACACATGGAATAAAACTAGCGTGCACTTTTTTTTTTCTCTAAATATAAATACATTTTTGGCAGATAACTTATGTTACAATTTAGTAGCAACTATAAAATAGCATTATTGAGCGGGCTATTTCAGCATCCCTAAGATAAAACTGCAGATTATCACATTCTTTTAGATATTGTTTATAATGTGTTACTTTTTTTTTTTTT
>VXAB01009726.1:105682-172936 GCA_013399175.1 Odontophorus gujanensis
CCTAAGAAAAAACTGGAGATTTTCCCATTTTTTTAAAATTTTTTTTTAATTTGTTTTTTTTTTTTTTTTTTTGGCTACCATATTGATATGTTATGCCCAGTTTTCACTAGAAAAATCTACAAATATTGAATTTTGCTAAGAAATAAGAGAATAGCTATCAGCTGTTTGTCTGTGATAAAGTTTACTTTCATTAGGGGTTCCTGGTGAAACCATGTGTGCAATATTTTCCATGATTGATATCATCCTGCCTTGTTCCAGCTGGTATGCAGATCATTCTGAGCTGTTCCAGTAACTAGCCTGCCTTTGCCACAGCATTGTTTTGGTTAAATAGTATGGTATATGTTATGTGATCATTCACCTACCAAAATAATGTGGCAAATAAAGAATTAGGCATTTCTTGATGTATTCCAGAGTATTGTATTTCTGAAATCATGCTGCTGCTATACTGCTTGGGTGAATTTTCAGTTGGGTTCTTTACAGGAAACTGATGCTGGAACTTTGAGGTGATAAAAGCCAAAACAATAACTTCCATTAATTCTTTTTTCAGTCTTCTTTAGTTTTGAATTCTACTTCTAGCTCTGTTCTGAGAATCTCCCGCCGAACAGAATTTCCATCTAATCTTCTTGGGAAATCTAAAATGCAGTGTTAGAACATACATTTATTCATTTTGTTAGTGTAAGATGTTTCTGTCTGAGAGGGACAAACAGCTAAATTCTCTTTTCACCTAGGTTAGATGAAAGTAAAGCTGTGATCCAAACCACAACTAGTGTTGAAAACTGTATTTTCTCTTTTAGTATAAAGAATAAGTGATGTTATTTTAAAATGTCTTACTATTGCACTGTTCTACAAAAGTGTTGGTTTGTACCTATCTATGGTAGGTACTATTTTAAGACAAAACATATGACCCTTAGGTAAATGTAGTATTATCAAATAGGCAAGTTCTCCCACAGTAAAAGAAGATTCCCACTGAAATGGATTTGATCTGTTCACTAAAGACCATTTTTTTCCCCAGCAGGTTCTTTAATGTGTAGTGTTACAGAAGTTAAATGTGAAGTTATCACAGTAACTATTTGTGCTATTCTAGTTGTGCTATACAAAGGATGTTCTAAGAAAACTGAAAATCAAACCCATTATTTCTTAATGGGCAGCAAAGCCATTGTAGAGGAAGAAAAATTGAACAGATCTTGACTAGCCATGTCCATCATGACAGGATAGGAGTCAAAGTGAATTTTCTAATGAATTTGGTGTCTTTTATTGAAACACCACACAACCAGGTTGGAACAGTTCTCAAGTTTTTCTGCTTTCCCCGTTGTCTGATCCACACAGAAGTACTCAGCATTCCTTTAGTACTCAGTCATGCAGAGACAAAATTGAAGGACTTTATTGACTCTGCCAGAGAGGTCAATTCTGGATACCAAGCACAAAAGCAATGGATGTGCACATTTTTCTTTTCTTTGATGTGTTAATAATTACTAAAAAGTTTCATCCAAATTTACTAAACTTGCCAGTTAGTAGCATTCCTGGACATACATGCTATACGCAGTATTTTAATTGAATCAGTCTTTGAATGAGATACATCAAAAGAAAACTCAAGAGTTTTATGAAGTCAGTACTGGTTAAGATAACTTCTGGTAAATTGCAATGCAGTAATGGTGTTTACTGTGCCATAAATGAACGTATGAAATACTTGATAATACCAGACGAGCTATTTGTGCTCTTTAATAGTTCAGAGGTTTAGGAGGTTATTTTTTCACAGCGGCTACATTTTGTTTTGGGTACTTACACAGTAGCTGCTCAGTGTCACTTGATACAGTGTTCTTTATCATGTCCTGCCCTGAAGCAATTTTGTTGACATTCTCTCCATCATGAAACAACAGTTATTTTCCAGCCAGCAGGTGACTGACTGTACCTTAGTGGTAAATAAGTAATTCCCATATGCATGTTTGGTAAATTGCCTTGGGATTCTTTGGCATGAAAGGCATTGCATGTGATGCTGTAAATCTCCAAAATAATGGTCTTAGGTAATATGCAGAAGATTTATAATCTTATTTACTGCCAGTTTAAGCTTGTATATTAAAGGTGCATAAACAAATCTAGGATCATTCTATTCCAAACCAGTACCATAAAGTGCCTTAGTTACAATCTAAGTAATTTGAATTATTATTTAAATAATTAAATTATTTAATACTAAATATTAAATTATTACTTAAATAATAATTCAGTCTACTTTTACACTGAGATAAAGATCAAAGTATGACATGCCCTTTTGCTCTAAGTTGCCTGGTTTCTTCTAAAGTTGTAAATAATTTAGATTTTTTTTTGCAGCACACAAGATACTTTGTTAGCCTTGTAATAACACCTTTATAAATAGTGTTGTTAAAAAAAAAACAACTTTGAATGTTCCAACACTTTTTTTTCATCAAACTTTTAATTTTCATATCTGATTAATCTCTGTATCCTGCAATCCATGAAATGTTTTTTATCTGTATAGTTAAGAGGAATAGTTGAGCTGTTGATTTCGGACAGTGGAGTAGCTGAGTGCTAGTTTCAGTCAGTGGCATGCTGAGTGGCCACGTGCATGCTCACGTTCAGAAGGTGATTTTTGAATTTGTAGTTTAAGTCTAAATTTCTATACTGTTTCAGTCAAGAACTATAATGTGTTCTCTCTGCATACAGTTTAAACCTTTATGTTCTCTACTTAGTCAAGATCATGTTTAAAGACTGATCAACTAAGTCTTGTTCTTTGAAAGGGGTTATTTTGAGAGGCTCATCTGTCACAGCTAGCAGACTGAAGACTTTGGCAGATCTTCTTTCCTTGTCTGGAATTCCTTGACTGTTTCATTCTTTTACCCTTATAAAAGATAATAATCTACAACTTTCTACAAAAGAGAAATTGCTATGGGAAACATTTTCTGTAAACCAGGTTATATTTTCCAGATACATATGCAGTAAAAGGGAAATTGAAATTTACAACATATGTAAAGCTGAGCAGAATCTGCTTTCATCTGGAATGTTAATTTTTTGATGTTCTGAGAACATACATCATACCACTCTTAAAATGTGTGGGGCTTTATGTATTTTTATATGTGCGTGTATGTATAAATGCACACTTGCTAAATTAATTTTCTATGTAAATTCCTTCTGTCAACATGAAAAAAATATTAATTCTGGCAATTATTATAAATGGTTTTCACTTTGTCTCAGTCTTTTACTATCTAAGCAGAAGAATGTATCATAAACTATAATTAAATTAAATTATCTCAGTCTGATGCTGTTATCTGTAATCATACATTTATATTTTACTTTAAATTTTCTTTTCTCCTTATAATTAGATGAGCTTGCCTAATACATGATGCTCCAAAATTAATGCCCCCTATTTATTTCCGTGAAAACTGTAGTAGATATGAGGAGCATAATAACACTGTTTGAAAAAGCAAATTCTTAGCTGCAAAACATGACTTCTTAACATTAGCTATACATTTTCACCAGCAATGAACAAGAGCCTGTATGCCACATTCGTAGAAATCTACACCAGTGGAACGGACATATTCACAGCTGTTATGATGGCATTGTTGCTAGGAAAATACTGCCCATGCAATCCATTCTACATTGGCTCAAACAGGAAATTGTAAAGCACCAAATCTGGACTATGTGGTATGACAGTCCAACCAAGTATTGGCTGTATTGGCAATGTATTCCTTGGTATTCAAAGTGTTAAGAAATCTGGTGTTATTTTGTTTCAGTAGAAAGACTGTCTTCTCTGGCCTCACTCCAGATGTTGATTCCTTCAGCTTAGTCAGCACTGTGATGTAGCAGTCAGAGTTCATTATTTGTCTGGGTTTCAGGAAATCCAGAAGGATCATCTCTTTCCTACCCAAAAATGCAGTGCGCGTTATTTTAGCTGATGAGGGCTATATCTTGAACTTTTTCTTCACTGGGGAATTCATATGTCACCACTCCATGGACTGCTGTTTTGACTCTGGCTAGTACTGGTGACACCACACCTCATCTCTATAATGATGGAAAGTATCCATCCAGGAAACTATCATCCTCAGCCTTGTATTGCTTCAATAGGTCCGGACAAACTTGCATACATTGTTCTTTCAGCTCCTGTTTGGGCATTTTTGGGGAGCCACCTGGCTCAAACTTTGCACTTTGGAGTTTCTAAACTGATATTTCTTAGCTTGGATTCTCCCTTTCACAGTAACACTTAGACCTTTGTGTATGTGTATGTATTTTCCTTCATAAATAACACGGCTGTAAGCATTATTATGGACATAACAAGAGTTTGTTCTTTTAAATGGAGTCACAGTGATGTGAAAACTATAGGAAGGTAGTTGGCTTTTACCAAACTATTCATGCAAATGAAGTTCTTCTGATTCTCCCAGACTGGGAAACCTTGGACTGATGGGTCCACCTTCTAATTGCCCAGGCTGCTCTGGTTCTGTAAGAACACAAGGCTCAGGAGATCTTCCCATTCTGAAAGTGAATTCATGTAATTGTCTTATTGCTCTTGGATATGATTTTCCTGGACAAATTATCTATCTACCTATATTGTAGAAGAAAGAAATTCTTAATCAATATGTAAGCAAATTTACATGTACCTGTTACCTCTGGTTTCTTATTGTACAAATGACTTTTGGAAGGTGACTCTTGTAAATATTTTAATTGGAAGCACTGATGTGTTGGTACCTCCTGCCAGAGGTAATGTGAATGAAATACTAAAAACTAACTAAAGATAGAGGAGTGTCTGACAAAGCATTCTTCATACCTGGCATAAGCAAATGTATGAATGTATTAAATTAATGTCTACAATTAAAATACAGATGGAGATTACCAGTTGAAAGCAACTGTCTGTGCTTCTCCGGTGCTTATTCATAATCAAATTCATCTTTCAGGGCTGTAAAACATCAGCAAGTGCATATTCTGGAAGTCAAGTGAATGCAGTCTTTCACACTTTTGTTTCCAATGGCCTTCCAACTAGCGAGTTTCTTTTTTTGATATTTTTGGCTGACTCTGCCACTGATTTTCATTATGTGTGTCCCTATTATTACCGTATAATCTGAACATAAAAAACATGGTGCTGTAACAAATGACTTCACAGCATTGACAGTTATAGCAGGATCATTTCAAGGCCAATGAAAAATTTCCCAGAGAGATCTCAGGTCAGGTTTACATAAGCTAAACAGGAAATGATTGCCACTATTCACATTAAATCCTAAATGTTTTGTGTAACTTCATCTACATTTTATGTTCCTGCATGTCTCTCTATCTTTTTCAGCTGATGAAATTCCACACTTCCTTAGGTTAGGGAAATAAGTTTATGTTTCATGGTTTGTTGTTCTTACTAAGCTTTACAACGTTTGGGATTTTAAAATATATTATTTTATAGGAGTTTCTGATTGTTTAAATTTTACATACTTTGTAAATTCTTATGATACCTAGGGGTTTGTTATTGCTTTTTCCCAATGGACTACTAATGGAAGTTAGCCTGTCTAGCCCATGTGCTAGATGTTGTTAGGATAAAACTGCCTTTGACTTTCACACCTCTCAGGGGACGAGTAATTGTTGTGTTCAAACAGCCTGTAATTGTGATCCCGCTGGCTTTCTCAGTACGCTTCTGGCTATTAGAATCATTAAACAACTCAGCACCTGTTAACAGCATTGTAAATATTCAACCCTGCTTGTGTGCAGGTTGAGTCCAATATAGGAGAAGGCTTACAGAGCCCAGCCTCATAAATTAGAGCTTCTGACAAGTCAATTATTGTGAAACTGGGCTTCACTGTGAAATAAATGAAATGGTGTGCTGATAAAAAGGTAGGCTGTCTGTTTATAGCAAAGGGAAAATAATGACTAGATGATTCAATGCAGTGAGCATGAAACTGCATTGTTTTTATTCTTTATCTGTAATTAAATAGTTAGGTAATACAGCTTCCTAGAGGAACTTACACACAAAGCAGTTTTTATGTTTGGAGCATACCAACATGTAAAATTCTACTTGCTTTTATGGCAGTGCATTCAAAATACCATCTAATGTCTACACAGTACCTCTCTTTTTGCTAATGATTTTAACATAGTTTTTCTAGATGAATGACTCTGCTCTTTTATTAAGGGAAATTGTGCTGAATGATCAAGAAGCTCCTGTGGATGTGCTCAAAAATATATTTACCCTGTTATAGATAGTAGTTAAAACACAATGGTACCACATCATTCAAGATTACAAATAATTTAAGATTTTTCTTCACATTGTTTTGTTTGCACTAGGCAGCTAGATATTTACATCTCTGACAATAATTTACTGAAAATCTGCAAATTTTAAATTCATATACTTTTAAATGGCTTTATAATGCATTCTATCATTAAGTCTTCAGAGCATGGTATTGAAAATTAAACTGCAAGATGAAATCTTCTTGAATTAGTGTCAATTTTTGATTGTAATTCAATTTAATATTGAATTACAATCTTAAGAAATAATTTCATTGTATTGCTCATATCCTTCTTCCCTAATTTTGTCAGTATTCATCATCAGTGTTCTGATACTGCAAATAATACTGCTGAAATAGTACAGTGGAAGTCTGTAATACCGCGACAACAAAGTGCCTTAATTAGACATTTAAGTAGTGTTAGATTCAATTTGGAGAAAAATACCAATGAATCTTTAGTGGTTTACACCTATAAAATAGAAAATCTTTTTACACCCGTAAACAATGTATGTAGTTCATTTGCTTGGATTGTTTTCAGAAGGTAAACAAAATGATACAGAGAATTTTCTACAAATAAACAGAAATTATGGTTTTTTGCTAAAATGTCACTGGGAGAAGGTGACCTTTTTATATAATTGCTGTTTTACTGCAGTAGAATTCATGACTTTAATGAAAATTAAGTTGCTGGAAATAATTACTTTTGCTGCAAATTAGTTTTACTTGCATAAGGTCAGTAATGTGTGGTTGTTTATCATATAAAAGATCTTAGTCAACATAGTTACTTTTTTGTTTTGTTTTGAACAGCAGCTGTGATTTAAATATTTAAGATCATCTTATCGTGAACTGATATAAATTACCATGGAGCTGAATATGAATACTCCACAGCCAAATCTAGAGTTTGCTGCCTAATGTAACTGACTGTCTCCGCAGAACAGATTTTTAATCATTTTTTGCATGGTAGTAGTGTTTTACTCCAACTTTATTCAATTATAAGTGAACATTCAGTGAAATAACCCCATAATTTACAATTAACAACAAAGGGGAAAAAAAAAAAAAAAACCAGAAATAACTGTATTGCTATTTAGCATACAGCTTTATTTCAGTTACACTAGTGCTATTCCGAAATTAGGTAAGGAAATGTTAAAGTCTGAGTAAATAATATTGCTTACTAGATTATATTAAAAAACAGTCGTGGAAGGGTGCTTCTGGTACTTAAATCACAGGTCCATCTTTTGAAATTTGCTAAAAGCAGCATTACAGTAAGGAGAGTAGAGCTTAAATCAAAGAATGGGATTCTTCTGCCCCAAATACAGCATCAACAGCTGAATTGATTATCTAAACTCCCTTTTTCAGTCAGTGGTCACATTTCACCTTATCCTACAACAGAAATCTGGAATACCTCAAATGAATAGCATTCTCTAAATGCATGCTTCTCTCCACTGACAGTAAGGAGTGTTAAAAAGACTAACTCAGGTTTATATGTAACTATGCAGAATCAACTGAAATTAATCTCAACACACAGCCTGTTGTACACCTGCACAAAATAACACTGAAAGAACCTAATCTTCATTACAGCGTGTGGCCTTGTTTCCAGTGGGGATGCTGAGTGCACAGTGGAAACAGTAGGACATTTAGAAAAGCAGCCAGTAGGAACAAAGGAGCATCTTTCAGTATTGCAGCAATCTCAGTCGTCTGTATGAGAGACAGTAATTTCCAGAATTAAATGAAAGCTTTTTTACTGTGCTTTTTAATAACACGATAGATCATTGTTTTGTTTTGTTTTGTTTTGTTTTTTATCTTTGAAATTGCAGTATGTGCTTATATTTCTTAAATTCAGTATTTTGAAACTTTCTGAGTGTGCTCAGTTTCAGTTTGAGTATAAAAGTTACTTTCAAAATTTATGCCTTTGTTGAATCTAACCCTCAAGGTCTTGTTACATTTCTATCTGTGGATTCCAGGGTAAAAGTTCTCCCTGAAATTGTCCTAGTTTGTGTGAGTAAGAGTCTTAAAATATATCTTAAGTTCTACTTAAGGTGCACTGACTGCGGTCACTTTATCTTTCTTATACACTACGAATGTTTTAACACGCTTTATAAACTTTTTTCCTTAATACAGATAGCAAAGAAACACTGTTAGTACATATAGTTTACCCAAATGTTTTCTACTTGCAAAAGAATATGTGAAATAAACACACAGACAAATACTCAATTCCATAGTATTAGTTATTAAGTGATATTAACTTTGGTAATAAAATAACACAGAAATATAAAACAAATATTAACATTTGGATTTGTGTAAGTTTACTTTTTCAAGAGCTTTCACTACGTGTCCAGCTTTTATTTTCAGAGTTGTAGAATATAAGAACATTTGCTATCCTGGGCGGGTTTTCTTCTTATTTCTTTAAAATGTTTGCTTATTTGTTTTCAAACTTACATAATCAGGAAATTATACTTATGCAATGAGGAAGATCTTCCCACTAATAAAATGTAGCCAGTCCAGTTCTGTTTATATACCTTCCTACTAACAAACAGATAAATAACTACTTTTCTATATGTACATGTTACTATTATTTTGGTTATTCACACAATCCATATAAGAACCATGATTTTCTTGTTAGACTGTATCAGGTAATAGTTCTGTGTGTAATTGTTTAATGTGCATGTTTGTTGTTCCAAGCGTGTGTATGTATTATAACAGCCTTGTTAAGTTTTTCCTACAATATGTTATTGTTTAAAATTTTCAGTGTGATATAAGTACTTGCATGATGCATCTGTTTTCAATTCTTCCAGTTACTATAACTTGGACAATGTGAGCCATGACACTATGAACAAATACCTCTCAAGCCTTGTTGAGAAATCCCTCTTTGATTTGGAATGCTCCTACTGTATTGAAATTGGGGAGGTAAGACCAATGTGTGTACTAAGATACATGCTCCTAGAAATTGGGAACAACTTAATACATGCTCCTTATTTGAAGGGTTAGTTTCTCTCTGGAGCTATTTCTAAGACTGGATTGAGAAGTCAGCTTAATCAGTTTGGCTGCTTAGTTATGACGCTAAACCATTTTTACTGTACTCTCCTCTAAAGTAGTCTTAAAATATCTTACTGTGCACGTTGAACTATGTAAGAAATACTTATATTTGATTACTCTCCCAACAGGATAACCGCAGTATTGAACCTCTCACATACGGCCGCATTGCTTCCTATTACTATCTGAAGCATCCAACTATTGGGATGTTCAAAGATCAGCTGAAACCTGAAAGCAGTGTTGAAGAATTGCTCTTAATTCTGACTGTAAGTGATGATATTTTCTTAATTTATGCGTATGTAATTCATGACTCTTAATGATATTTGCAAGTGTATGAAGAAACATCCTAAAATTAAGAAAAGCCTTTCTTCCATGATTTATAATTTCCTTTTTTGTTGTTGTTGTCCTTGTATTGAGTAATATAACTGAATCATTTTTGATGTTTCATGTGCTTAGTTGAATGAGTTGTCTGTTTCTTTTCTGTCCATTTGTAATCTTCAAAATATGTACAAATCCAGTATTTGTTTAAGTTAGGTAGGGTACTGAAATCCCAGAGTAATAACTGTGTATCATCATCCCATATTTGTACCAGAGCCGTAACTTTGCTCTGGGGCAGTCTAGAAGGTAGCGCAGCTTTTTATAAATTTGGAGACATTTGAAGAAGATCCATATCCCAGAATGCTTTCCTTACAGTCTCCCAAGCACCTCACATTTCCTGAAGTCTTTCTCTGCAATATGGCAGCTCAAATGGTTATTCTGGTAACTGTTTGTAAAGAAATGCAATGCAAGGCAAAAGGTCTCAGGATACAAATTCAGAGGTACAGGGTATAGTATAGTGTGATAGTATTACGTGTCATCATAAATGACATATATATTATAGTCATAAATGACTATGCATGATGACAGGTAATGCATATTTTTTACATATTTTACTTATTTTTAAAAATTTACTCTTTTATAGCTACAAAATCTTCTATTTCAAGCACATATTTCGAAGGAATAAGTACCACAACACTATCATGGAAAACCATATATGATTGAAGTCTCTTCTGTGTTATATATTTTATACTAGTGGCCCAAATTCTTTAATAACCATATTTCCAAATGTTGACCTCAAAGTCAGGAGTCCCGTTTATGTATGTTACTTCTATATTTATTGTTTTGACACACTGCCGAAACTTTTCGGAGGAGAAATAGAAGCAGAAAAAAATAAAAATAGTGCTATTCAACAGTTTACATCATAAAAAACCCAATCAGCATTTTATGACACTAGGAAAGCCACTTTTCTAGTACAAAGATTTCTTCCTGACAAATTTAAATCACCTGCTGCAAACATTCGGAGTGTTACAGCTCAGAAATAAAGGCCACAGTAATCTTTTGTAATGGAAAGTGTTAGACAGCCTAAATAGGGAGTTACTGTCCCTGACCCGGCAGTGTCTGTTCTTCTGTTGTCAGAAAACATTGTAAATTCTATGAAATAACATGCAGTGTATCCTCAATTCAGAATGGTAGTCTTCCATGACTCTAGTATATTCTGTATGTAAAATAACTGAAATTTTAAAAAGAAATATCCACAAGGATCACAAGTTGAATAATATAATATTCAGTATTTAATGTAAGGGCTTTACTCCAGCTTTTGTCTTTATTTAAAGTATCTTTTTCTCTCTAGAGAAAATTGTCTACACATAGAAACTTTTTTATTTTTTTTTTTTTCAGAAATATTACGAGTGGGAAGCTTGATAATAGGATTAGCAGATATGGAGGGATGTTTCATGACACTGTGTAAGCTAATGAGTAGCATAGAGAAGATGAATGAAACAAGCAGATCTTAGCGATGTCTGTCTTATGCCAGGGCTCCTCGTCCATGTAAAAAGTTTATGTCTATGAAGCACAAAGAAAAATAGCTAATATTGCAGACAATACCCAAGACCCTAGTATTGGGCAGAAATTGTAAAGTGCAAAATGTATTAGTTCTTTCTACTTCATTGTTTGTTGGTTTTTGTTTTGTTGTTCTGGAAAAGTAATCTTATGAATTGTCTATTTACAATCTTAAGAGGAATGAAACTAAAAATCAGACAGGGGTCAAGCATGCCAAATGTGTCGATTTGAAAGATGACAAGCATTTGTGAATACTGGATGCCATTATAGCTGATAGTTTTTCCTTTTTATGCAGATGTTGATTTTCATAATTACTACTGGAATTACTGTTCATTCTTGTTAAAGGTGTAAATTGAAAGTTTTTTTTTCAATTTGTTGTTGTACTGAAAAGAATTGCCGTTTCAGCAGAGTTATTGCCAAGGATTTTTTTTTCCACTAAACACTATGAATTAATGAGTTTTATAATTACGGCAGTTGCTTCACACCTCTATTGTTAACCAATGACATTACATCTGCCTTGCTCCACTGGTGCCCTCCTCCTTCTCATTGAAGCATTTAGCAGTTTTGGCAATGGGGAATTACATGGCATGGGGTAAGTGGTCTAATTAGGTATAAGTGAAAATCCTGGGGGAAAAGGATATTTAAAAAGTAATTTGAAGAATCTCTTAATGATGCTGGAACTGAAAGCTGTAGTTATAGTGAAAAAGGCTTCTTGTTGCAAAACACGGTTATGATTGTGATTATTCCAGTTATCATTCAGTTTCAAAGTTTTGAATTTTGGATTGTTTTGTTTAAAAGTAACTCTCCAAAGCATTTCTCAAATACAGTTGCAGGATTTTGTGGCTATGATATATGGCATTGCTCATAATCTTGCAAACCTTTAGACATTTACCAGTATATATCATATTCAGGAGAAGGCAGGAGTATCCAACTGTAGCAAAGAAAATCCAAACATTGTGGATTTTTTTTCCTGAATTGTCATTGTGTACCTTGAACAGGAGCAACAGTTTGTTTAAAAAAAAATCCAGGAAAAAAAGTAGAATTGCATTCAAGAATTCAGAAAATTATTATCACGTTAAAGGCTTTAATCTGAGTGTGATTAAGAGATTTTGAGTTTCAGATTGTTATCCTGTTATGCTAATGAGAGAATTATGCATTGCATGGGAATGAATTGTCACATGAAAACATAGTTTTGAGTCATTCTGTTTCCACTACTGATGAGTTTCTCAAAAAAGTCACTTGATGGCAAGATTTGTTTCCATTTAGTAGTCAACACCATTCATAGTCTTCCCTAGTATCCATTCTTTTCTCTATCTTTAATTTATCTTTTCATTTGGTCATCTGGTAGTGTTTTGCGAGATCAAATGTGTTGATTCTTTTTCATTGTGGTTGGGTCTTGATAATTTGTTTTCATAAACAGGAAAGTGGCACATGGCAACTACCCTGCAGTCATTTTAGAATTATACAGTCAGTAATAAGTGATGCAGGTACCCTTCTCTTATCTTTTTCTGTCTTTCAGTAAACCTGTTCGTGAGGTGTTTAACCTGTTTCAGGTTTGCAGGCAACGTTCAGATTCATTTACATTTGTAACTGGCTTGCACTGAGCCAGTAATTTTTCTGAGAAAAAATGTTTAGTGCTTTCTTATAGTGTTTTCTATAGAACTTTCCTAGCTGTGCTTCAGGCGGTTGTAATCTAAATGTAATTGTCTTAGATAGCAGTAGTAGTAGTTATCTTAATCATTGCTGAGTTATGGTGCTTCTTGAATTAAGTGTTACTGAAGGGAAAGTGTTCATGAATTGGCAGGCCGGTGTTCCCTGAGGCACATGAAGACCATCTCCTTGTATTCTAAAAGTTAGGTGCAGACATTAAAACAAAAATCAAGATGAAATTCAATGGGAGATACTTAGTAGAAATTTTTGTTATTTCCTTTACTAAAGTAGGAATCAGTACAATTTTTTTTTTAATCAAATGTGGTTTGTTGTATTTTGAAAAAAGGATGTCTGCCTTGGTTATGGATTTAGAACTGTGTTGGTTAGATCCAACAGCTTCAGATTTGCTGCTACTCTTGCCTGATTATCTGGCTAATGTTCTTATGTATTAAGCAAATACTTTGTAATTTCTGTTCATACCATGCTGTCAGTGGTTTACAGTCTGGTTAAGCCCGGTTCCATGATGAATGGGGAGGGGGGACCCATGGAACCCCATCCCAGGAAAGGGAAAAGGGGAGAAGGAAAGGGTAGGGAGATGGACCTTAAAACAAAACAGCACCAATGATCTGAGGAGTAAAGCTAATTTACTAAATGAGGTATTGGAATGCAAAATAACACAATACAATATAATAAGAATTGAAGCAAATAAATCAAATAAAATGAGAGAGAGTGTGTACAAAAACTGAAGGCCTTACTCTAATGCTGAAGGCAAGACAACTGTGGAGCCCACACATCTGTGGGAAGACCCAAAAGTGGAAAAGAGAGAGGTGTCTCTTGACACATGAACAGTTTTTATCTTTCCCTCTGGGTGCAGCCATATGATAAAACGCAAAGTAGTGCGAAGTCATCTGGAGTGCATTGTTCTTCTCTTCTAACACTGGTATACCCAGAACTGTCGATGATCCACAGTACTGGAGCATTAACTCTTCAGCTCCCAGTGTACTACATGATGTTATGATGTGGAATACCAATAAAACCATGGCACGTGCAGTGAAGGAGGTTGCATCTTTCAATGCTTGTTTTATCCCCATGTTTCTCCTTATTTTTGTTTTTGTATTCTATCTAAAAGGCAAAGCTGGTTGGTCTCCTTGTTCTTATTGTAATGTCTTTCATGTAAACTGACTATAAGAGACTGTTTTCCTTCTAACTGGATTGCTTAGGGATAGAACTGGACAGAAAGCTGTCGTTTCCTATGAAGGGACCACAAAGGTTTTTGACTCAGTGATGAACTGTGTTGCAACTAGTTTTCAGTTGGATGCCATGACATATTAGTAAATTACAAAAACGTCCAAGAGCAAGCTCGTGTAGTACTACTCTGTAAGCCATGGCAGATACATTGATTTTGCATTTTTTTTACTTACTATATAAATCTGTTTTTTCTACTCTATGAACCTTTTCAGAAAAAAAAATTAGACCATTTTTTCTGTCGGTCATTTTCTCTTTTACATATATATGTTACATTGAACATATATATGTTTATGTGATAATGATTTTTCTTTCTTCATGGCATAAAAGAACAGTAGGACTATATTCATTACAGTGATCTTTTTAAATATAGTATGTAATTGTCAAGAACATAAATATTTCATCACAGACTTTATATCAAATGAAGGCAGTTATCTTATGTTCTAACTTGTAGACAACTTACATATTTGATTTCACATATATTATGTATCATCAGTAATATGAGCATGACAACAGTGGCCACAGTACAACCAGGAATGGGCCTCAGACATTTAGCATGACTTCTGATAACAGTAGAAAATTGTTACCTCTAGCCATTAAATATTTATTTACAATAAATAAATTTTATTTACAATAAATATATTAAATCTTTATTTACAATGAAGTCCTGCCTAGGGCTGTTCAGTTGTATAAATTTTATCCCAAACGTTGTTGTTTACAGGACCACATACATAATCTTTATACAGTCTGTATTGTCTGCATTTTAATACTTAAAACATTTATGCTTCGGTACTTGTGCATGTAGAACATCCAAGGAGTATAACTGTGTTAGATAAAATAGTTAGAAAATTGTGTTTGGTTTCATGATAATAGCACAAAACGCTGTAGTGAATTCTAGTGACGTCTAAATTTCACTTTCTCCTTATTTCTCCTTATCCACTGTATTCCAAACATCTCTTATTTAGAAGAAATATCAAAATTTGTTTTGATTTTTTTTCATAGTCCCAGTAGGTGGAGCAGTTTTGAATGTGTAGTACTTGAATGTAATTATTTTTGTAACAGAATAACACAAAAGTTTCTTATTTTTCTCTTTTCAAGTGATTTTTTTGTTTTTCTGTTTGAAAACATTGTATGCTGCCCTCCTTCCTAGAAAGGCACAATCACTTGGTAAATCAAGATGACACTTCCCACCACTGGCAGCCAACTAAACATGGTAGTCTTGCATTTTTACAGCATCAATAAGCATCAATAAGTCTTGCATTTTTACAGCATCAATAAGCATCAATAAGTCTTGCATTTTTACAGCATCAATAAGCATCAATAAGTCTTGCATTTTTACAGCATCAATAAGAAAAAATTGCATTCAAAACCAGAAAATATATCCCATCTCCACGCATGACTTTCTGATTAACAGATCTCTTTTCTTTCTCCTCTAATCATCTTAATTCAGTTTTTGTCATTACTTGCCATTCTGAAAAATTGAATCAATACTCACACAAATTAAAACCTATTTTAAAGATGTTTGTCAGAAACCTTTGAGTTTGTATCCAACCAGGTTACGGGACAACAACTGTTAACTTAAAAATAATATAGTGTCTTTGATTTCTTAATATATCTAATTTGGTTTTGTTATTGTTGTTGCAGTGCAGCATGCAACAGAAAAACTTGTAGAAGTGCATATAGCTATGATGAGCTGGTAGGTTCAGACTGTTTCAAACAGCTGCAGTAGTAACTGTTATTGACAGAAAAATGGGGAAATAAGTTCCTTTCTCAGGAGCTACAGTTGCAGCTATAGCAACAAAGCACTCACATTTGCTGTTTTGGTGAGCCAGGAGGTTAGAGCACTTCTGTCTGCTAGGGTAGAGTTGTGAGTTCTCTGCTGGTCTTGTACTGCGGATGTGAACATTGGCTGCCATCTGTGGTGAATCAGTACTTGCTTTGGTGTGTATTTGGTGCTGTGCAAGTTCAGTGATAGCAAGCGTGGTTTAGCTGCTTAGTACTTAGAGCTACAGGCAATTCAACTGCACACCAATTTATTGTATTTATTTACTTACCTATTTTACTGGTCTCTAGTTACTGGTTTCCATTTTACTAGAATTACGTTGTTACGCTATAAATTATAATAGTTATATTGCAAATGAATTTGTTTTCACAGAAATCAGTGCAGTTAGTGACAGTAACTCAGCCTTACTGGCTGCTGTTTAAATGCTCACAAATGTTTTTCTCTGTTGGCAAAGAGGTTTCTGCACTAACTTGTAAAACTGTTAAGAAAATGAATTTCCTGTCATAACCTGTTCTCTGATAGGAACTGAAACTTATGGATAAGGAGCTGAAACAATTACATCATACAAGATTGGTATCCAGTATAGACTGTGTCTTTTACATAGTAGTTTGAAAATAAAAAAAGGACATAAGAGGATTATTGAGTGGTCCTTAATGAAGTATCTGTCACTTGTATTTTCTGTATTTACATTTAGATTCCTTCCTTGTCTCATTCTTTTCTTTTTCTTTTTTTCTGATGGGACCTGCCTGGCATCAGAAAGTTGAATTTGGTTTTAAATCTTGATGTTATGTATTACAGATTAGAAATTAGTCTCATACGGAGTCCCTAGTATTTACAAGTGTTTTATTTCCCAATTACTTAGGTAGGTTTTGCTCCCAGCAATGCTTGAAGAAACTGCAGAGATGTTTTTCTGTATCAAAATGACAAAACTTTTCTTGGCATTTGAAAAAAGTTATATACTTATCTGTAAATTTGATACAGCATAGTCAGCATTTTTTTAGAAAACAGTGCAGGTATTCTACTATGTACCTTTTTTTTTTTCCCAAAAGTTTCACACCTTTGTATGAAAGTAAAAAAAAATACTAATGCATTGCTGCTTCCCAATCTGATGTACTATTATTATCCTAACAACTGTGAGAATTGAAATTATGCACATTTCTAAGTACTTTTATCTGGGACAATGCTTAAATACAACTTAATTTAAAAATTCTAATATTGCCTTATTTCCTATAGAAGAGTCAAGTAATACGCCACCAGTTTGTTTGGGTTGCCCACATCCCAGCTTTTTATTCCCTTTTCTCTCCATCTTCCTCTGGAAGAGTCTAGTAATCCATCAGAGATTATTCAAACAACTAGTTTTCAAAAAGCAAACACATTCCTCTCTCACCTTAAAAGGTATTAAAATGGCTAAAATCCCTCTCACAACAGGTCTCTTCTGTCCTTTTCTTGTCAATGTGAGGGCATATGCTATGATATTTGGTTATATTTTTTGGTGTGTGTATACATGTATACCTGAAAAATATTTTGTGGGTACAACTGGTGTATACAATATTAAGAAAATTCATTTTAAACATATGAAATCATTGATTGCACAATGTTCTGTAGGTTAATTAGATTAATTCAAACTTTTTTTATTGCAAGTGTAAACAAAGTGAGGTATGTAGATAGTAGATTGTTTTTTCCTTCCGTATACGATTGTCTTAATATTTACAAATGCAGTCATATAAGATGCTAATTTTGAATACTTCTTCAGCTATAAGAATGTGTGTTTGCTTTCTCTTGATTCACACAGAACAGATGGATGCTTGACTGCCTGCTAATCCACAGCTGGAATGGTTTCAGCAGTTTCCACGTTGCTGGGTTAGAGTGGCTTTTCTAGTGGACTGAGAGGGCAGCAAGAGAGGGATATCATTATTCATCAGTATCCCAGTGGGATCGCTGCCAGCAGAGATTAATTTTTTCTGTTATGCTTGTAAAACAAGCTCAGGTGGAGTCTCTAATCCTCAGGGCACGGGTGGCAGATCAAGGAAGATGCTACAAAGCTAGTTAATTTTCAGATTCTAGGGGAAACAGAAGCTCTGTTAGATGTATAAATACATGATTGCAAATTTAAGTAGCTCAAACCCAAATGGGATCTTCCAAGACATCTGGTACTGAAAATCTCTGTTTTCTTTGTCTTTAGAAAGGAGTTCCCAAAACTTTACACCAGAGGGAAAATATGTGCAACTCTTTTAATCATCAATCGTCTTTCCTTTTTTCTTTTCTCTTCTTTTTTTTTTTCCCTTTTTTTCTTTTTTTTTTTTTGTAAATATTGCTCTAGCTTCAGTTGGAGGTCTGTCTTTACAGGTAGAACAGATGTAGTATAAGTCTGTGTAAGTAAACTGAGTTTTCAGTGTTCTCACAAATCTTTCTGCAGTGAAGATCATAGAGAAAATTATCACTTGCCATCCAGAAAGAGTTAGATCTGTCATAGTAATGCATGGCACATCCCACTGGGGTAAAGGAATGTTCTGGTAAGGTCATATGTGGTGCAAGGCCCTTTTTAACATGTTACTCACTTTATCCAAACTCTGGTCATTCGTGACAAATTTTGGTAGAACATCCTCAAATCAAGCATACTAAAATGCTGGCAGATAGTTTATATGTTTGTTAGATTTAGTGATTGTCCTTCTTCCACACCCCTGTAATTATCAAATTCTATCTCTGCATTACCTTGTAACTCGAGTTCTTCAAAATATCAGGTCAGATTTTCAAGACTGATGATCCACATAGTTCTACTGAAGGAAGTGGAGATGTGGCAGTTTTTATCAGCAGGGAATGACCCTTATTAAAATTTACTCACAGCAGCTGTCACTTCCTGTTACAGTTTTGTTGGGTTTTTTTATTGTTACATTAAACTACTTTCATTTATTAAGTTTCACTGCTCAAAGTAAAACTAGTAGCATTGGCTCATCAGAAAGACATTTTGTGTGTAGGCACCTTCCAAGTTTCTCATGTATTTCTGCCAGTTCATATTGTTCTACTATTAGTCTGAGCTTGAGCCTCTCTTGAGCAGAGGCCACTAGTCATTTCACCACATGATGACAGGTATTCATGCCTGTGAACTTCTTATTCCCTTTTGTCTCTGATCACATAGTAGTCTATTTCTGGACCTTAATCCAGTACAAAAATGCAGCAGTGTGCATTTGTGCTTCCCCACTAGGGGAGCTGCCACAGGTCAGCAGATCTGAAATCCAGTTCTCAACACGCAGAGCTTTTACAACTTGCCATTAACATATACAGTATGTATGGGCCCCATTTCACATTAAGAATTAGAAACTCTTATTCCTGTCTCCATGTGGAGCTGCATTAACTTAATGCAGAACTCTGTTAACTTCTTCCCAGGGTCCGGGCTCTGCATTGGAAGATCCCAATGGAGAATCAAAAGCCAAAGATGAAAAATGACTGATCATTTTCCTGGGGAAAGTTACATGCCAATATTTGTAGTTAGACTTTTTATTGCTGTCATCATCTCAGTCAGTATTTAAGCCAGGTAATTCAGCCAAAACTCAGCTTCAAAATGTGGACACACATCCAAATGGAACTCATAACGATTAGATTTCTGAATATAGTCAGAGATTTTCCCATTTTTGATTTCACATGTTACTGAGTTCATGTACTGAAAAGCAGTATTACTGTAGAAATTTCAATACAACCAAAACCAGTTGTTTTTACATCTTTCCCATAATATGATTTGAGATTACATGGGATGAAAGTTGTGTGTCACTGTCCCATCTAGACGTAAAAATAAAAGTAAAAATAAAAGTAAAAATAAAGGAATGACAATAGTGAATTCAGAATGTGCGAGTTCAAAGCATTCTCATGAAAAGTAATTGAAAAAGTCAGGCATCTTAGAGAGCTGAAAATCTCGAATATACCATTTCCAGTGATAAAATGTAATAATTCTCTCACATCGCTATAATTCACCTTATAAATAGAATTTATACCATTCAATTTATATTTATTTGCTATCGTCAAAGTAACTTCTTCTAGGTGGATAATGTATTCTATACCAGTTTCAGATGTTTCCTCTTATTTTTGTTCTCTTTGTTCTACTTCTGCATTTATTTTTTCTTAAATTGTCAAGTGTTCCAAGCTTACTGACTTTAAATCCTGAGGGTGAACTAGAGCCATCTTTATGAATGATATGAATGATGTGTGTGTAATACTATGAAAGTACCTACACATTTGAGGGAATAATGAATGTTATTGTATGAATGTTTTTTTTATTAGAATTGGCCCAAGAAGTAGCCCTAAATTATGATTGTGATCATAAACTTCATGTAATATGGATTTTGAGAGTTAAGGCTTACTGAAAATCATGAATTCATTCCTTGTTTTAATGTTTTAGTAAACCACACAATTTAAAAAGGAAATGTTTCTGTAACAAAATGGTTCTAAAAGTGTTGGGGTTTTTCTGTGGGTTTTTTTTTCCATTTGGTAAACCAACTATATTGATTTTATTATCTATTTCCATGTCTTCTTGTACACTGAAACGTAAATTCTCTAATACTCTTAGAAAACTTCAGAGTAAAAAATTGTTTTTCTGTTCATTACTGAAGTGTTAAGAACTTTTTCTCCACATCAAATTCTTATTATTATTACCTGCAGCTCTCTCTCTCATATGTGCTAGCACTCTTGCATTTTCTTTCAGCAACTCCATGCTGAAGCAGAGGTCTGCAATTTAACTTTGTATGTTGAAATTTCCCCAGACTGCCCGGTCACCCCCTGCAATTGGTAGCTAGTATTGTTGACCTCCTATTGCTCTGTGCACAGTGGCAAAGGTCTTTCCAACTCCTGACCTCTGGTCATCAGGAATGTCATCAGTAGTTTGTAGTTTGGATGCTTTAAGTAAGAGGTGAACTTGTGAAATCTAAACCCTTCAGGGTGTTTTTAAATGATCACTCAACTGTTTCATTGCCCTAGCTAGTGCCTTTTATGATATAAGTCTGTAATTGTAAAAATTGTGGTGTTCTCCAGATGCAGTTATTTTGAAAAATATGAAATACTTGTCTGTTTGAAGTGAGAATTCTGGGGACCCAATTACATATGATTTTTTTATATATGTGAAACCTTTTTAAGAATGATAAGCACTTTTAACCCATATTTTCTTAGAAACTAAGTTTGTAGATCACACCACTGAAACATGCCCATTTTAAATCCTGAAATATAGTTATAATTGATTATTTTTTACTCATTATTATTTTACTCAAGCTCAGCTGCAAGCTTACATCTCAGTATTTTCCTCCTACACTAGTTAATTGGATTGCCTTTACAATTTGAATATTTTTTAATACACATCTTTCATATGTGAAAATGTCTTAAATACTAGTAGAATAAGTAAAAAAAGTTAAAGATTAGTATTTGTTTCAAAAGATATTGAGCAGCCCTTATCCCCCAGATAGTGTTCTCTATCCTTTACACTTCTGTTTTCCTCCTGTCTTTTTTCCAAAAGAAGAGAGTTGAGGGTGCACCAGTAATGTACTGGGGAAGTGGTGAGTTCACTTTTCTTATACCCAGATTGGACAGGAGAGTTCAGACACGCTCTGGTAGGTGGCCTGGTGTCAAAGAAGAGCCACTTCTCTGCAGCCAGGGCCAGCTGCTGCTACCCCAACAGCTGTGTGCCCTGCAGGGCTGGCATAGCTGTGCCTTCTGCCAGGCCCCAGCACTGATGGGAAGGGCTGAGAGAGTCCCCAGTGGAAAGGGACTTCAGGGTTGGCTCTGACATGCTGGGTACTGTTTGATTGCACTGACAGAGACACATCTAGCATGGAGAGATGGTTTTATTGTATATGAAAGTGAGGATCATATTTAGATTTTGTCTATGATAAGTTACGCTATCACGTAGTAAATATTTATTCTCCAGTCTTGCCTGACAGTTTCTTTTTTTCTTCTTTTGTATCATGTTTGCCACTGTTCAGGATTACTACAAAACTGCAGCTTGTACTGTTCCTTAGCACTGCCTTCCAGGCTGCCCTGAAACCTAGAACATCACTTCTTGTCTGTCTTCAGAGTATTTTGGGCGTCTGCTATCTACAAAAGGCCTTGCAGTACAAATATCACCGTGTAACATAACGACTTTAATAAACTAGGATAAATACATTTTTTCTCTTTTAGTCAATGACTCTTAACATTAAGAACATAACATTTGTTCTTAAATGCATAACATTTGTTCTTTAAACCTGTAACTAGTAATATATACTTATAACTGTCTTTAACTGGTATGTTGTCTTAGACCTTTCATTTACAAGAATAAAACAAAAACCAAGCCAAAAAAAAAAAAAAGTTTTAAACTTTATTGGTTTGAATTATGTCCCATCAAATGAACACATATATTTATGATCTACCAACATACTCTTTAAAATAGGAGTTTTTAGTGGGATCACTCACAGAGATAGACTTTTCAGAGTAACAGTTCTATCAAGCAGTTCAACTGGTCTGTTTTTCAATCTGCTTTAGCTTTAGATGAGTTGAAAAACAACTTTTAAGCATGTAGTCAGTTTGAACTTAAAGCAAAAAGAAGTATTTCCTCACATTTATTCATTTTCTGAATATAAATTGATGCTTGACTGAGTATCAGCTGCCTGCCAGGGTACATCTGTGTAAATTTAATCTTTCCTTGTGAATCAAGCTCATACTTGAAAATGTAAGGTAAAACATAGTATAAATATATTGGTAATAATACATACATGTGTCATTGTGGTGTCTCACAATGGACTCTTGGGAAGAGAATGAGCAAAGGAATGTTAGTTTGGGAATTTTAATCAGTCAGTTGTTTTTCCTTATAATATAGTAAACATAGGGTCAAGCGAGTTTTTTCAGCACATGAATGTATGTATATATAATTTTTTTTAATGGAAATTATTTCAAATGTTCATAAGTAGTGTAGTTTGGGTATCCTCAATTTTCTTATTTATGAATCTGTTATAAAACACTGTTGTCCAGGTATCTGGCTATTCACAAAATCAGTGCTGTTCTTTTTTCTTTTTTTTTCCTCTTATTTGACTTTGTAACTTTACCACAGTAATGCGAATACCAGTATTACCCAAATGAGAACTATTACAGACTGTACACTGCAGCACTTAAAAGTGACAGGTGACAACACTGCACTAGAATACTTTGCAACAATTTTTACAATGGAACAGTAGAATAAAAGCCAAAAACTGATTATTTAATGTATTATTAATTAATATTATTTTTGTGATCATGTCTTTATACAATAATTTATGGATCAAAATATGGTCTTTTTCACTCTGAGAAATTGTGTACTGACCCGACTTTGATTTCCGATAGAGAATGAAAATGTACCACATAAAATACTTTTAGTGTTAACTGCAGAACAACCATTAAAAAAATCCTACATTTATTTCAGGTCTTTTTTATTAATATTCTACATGCAAATATTTGATTTATGCAGTCCTTCAGCTTGTACTCAGACTCCCAAGAGTTTATGTAATTTAAACCAACGTTCAGGTAAAGAAGATGCCTCTGCTATATTACCTGAAAGAGATTCTCATCTTTTCTCTTTATTTTGCTATTCTGGTAGTAATTTCTGATAGTAGTTCACTACAGGCACTGATTTTTGAATACCTTAGCTTAGCAGCTGTTAATTTTGCTATCATATTTTCTAAGAATGCTTTATTGTCTCCTTCTCTCTCTGCACCAGAAACTTGCAAAAGCAAAACACATCACTGGTTTTTAAAGTTCTGAACATGGTGTTTGAATTCACTACATCAATAAAAAGAAAAGGAATATATATACAGTTAGTCAATTCTGAGGTAGTTTCCAGTGCAGCATCACTAAATAAAAGACTCTGCATCAGCTCTGGAATGTGAGAAACTATTTTTGGTTTGTTTTAGACCCTCATTGTTACAAATTAATCTACTGCTCTTTAAAGTCTAGAACTCATTAACTTTATACGTTTTGCTGTTCCCATGACTGAAACAAATGTAAAATATTCAAGTTTACTTTAGTTACTCACCTTGATCCTATTTCTGTCTGTTCTTAGCAGGTATCCTCTCTTACAGACAGGTGAGAAAAGGTACCTGCTTGAAGTTTAAGATACTTCAGAAGGTTTACGTATGGTATAAGTCTAGAGTTCAGCTCCCACTATAAATCAGTAATTTCAGCCAAGCTTATATGTGTTGTGGGTGTAGGAAAAATCTGATGTTTTCTAACCCTATGGGCATCATGAAACCTAGCATTTGCCAGGTTAGGTACATTATTTGCATTTCCATTCAGTAGGATTCCTCAAAATCTTGCGCACATTCTGAGGATCAGAGTGTGATTTGGTCACGCAGACTTGCAGATTCAGATCTGAAGTTGAGAGAGAGAAGCATTTTTATTAAATAGGAATTGAAACAAGCTTTACTAGCTCATTAGTACACTGAGGTCTGGATCAGTTCATTTTTTTTGTAATTGTATGGATAAGCAGCTAAATGAGACACTGAGTGATTCAGAACTGACAGTAGGTGTCAGGGAGAGTTAAGGTATGGGAATAGCCCATACAAACATGGGGAACAGAAATTTGAGAGTAGTCTCCAAGAAGAAGGAATAAATGACTGAATGTCTGAAAGCAGTAGCCAAAAAAAAAAAATAAAGCCACCTTGTTCACATATATTTTAAAATGAGTTATTTACTTTTAGAACGATTTCAAAATGAGTGATTATGATAAGCTGCATATTTGGAACACAGTGTTGCATGATCCAGATAGGACTCTAAGGAGTTTGAGGAGTATGTTAGGCAGGAGGCAGAATTCAGTTATCAGAACAGCCTTTCATCCTGTAAACTGTGTCTGTCAAGGTCAAGTTTATGAAAGCATATGCACGGTATTTCTCAATGGCAAAGCGAGTCACTGTTTCTCATATACCCCTGAGTTGCATACAGAATAAAGTTTAGGTTGCCCTCAAAATGATGCAGCTGTCTGTAATACCCAAAAGAATACATTATTGGAAAAGTCCAACACAGACCCAAAGAATGGAGCTGTGACACAACTGCTACAATGCTTGATTGCAGGACCTATAGCTAAAATTCCTAGTTATATCTTGGTATCCCCAATAATTATGCTTAATTCTGTAGGATCTTTGTAAATGTATTATTATATTATTGCAGCACATGGTCTGCAGTAGCCCTCATCAACGTAAGAAAAGGCGAAGTGAAATATGCACAGCAGTGCTCTGTGGTTTAAGTGTAAAGTTTGTATTAAGTTTCTTGAATTCAGAATTACAGTTAATGATTGAAACGTTTTGATCTGTGTCCTTATCCATGGAAAAACAATATTGAGATGCAGTGTACTAAAATACTATATGTTCTGTACTGTGTGGGGTAGTTGAGTCTACAGCCTTTGCCAAACAGATTGAGAGTGATAATGAAAAGAAAAACTAAAATGAAAAAATACTGAGTGAACAGCAGGTCCCATTTGAGGTGATTACAAAGGATGTTTCTTTATTCTGTCTTTTCTTGTGCAACCTGAAAACAGTAGCAGGGGGTTATGAGCAGAGTTCATCACAGAGTTGTCAATCACTGTCATTTAACATTTTGCAATGGAAGATGTCTTTATTCAAGGACAGCTGGGCAAATCAGAGAAACAGATTTGCAGTTAGTAGTCTGTCCAGCCTACACTAAGCAAACAAGGACAGGGCAGAAATACTGGCCTCTCACATAAAAATATAATGGACTCTGCTGACCTTGGTGCCCTCCATTCAGCTTCATTCTCAGTTGTATAAAAGCTTCACTACCCATTCTCAATTTCCTTTAATTACCTACATGATGCAGATAAGAAAATGAACCTCACTTACTTACAGTCAGTGATCACAAACAGGAAATTAAGTAGGCAAGTTGTTTAAAATAAGGGGAGTGTTTTGGAGGTAAATAAAATGTGTGCTGGGGAAGAATTAGTGAAATGCATTTTTGGGAGTACCAGTTGGTCTGGAGTGACTTGGCTGATCCGTCTTCTTTCTGCTACTTTAAACTGCAAAGGAAAACTAAGTAAAAAATCTCCTTGGTAAATATTCTTTAAAATATCTTTGAAGGAGAAGCAAGTTAAATAAAAAGAGTGAAGCAAACATGCAACATTCTATGGGGCTTAAAAAGATTGTGACCTTAGGTTCACAGAATAAATGACCACAGTTTTCACAAGAGATCTAGCAGAGGCATCCAGGATTAAGCAGCAGTTCTCTTTAGACAGTCTTCACTTTTAATCTGCAGTCAAGATAAATTAATGACATTCTGATTTCCTTTCCAAATCTATCTTTCCTTTTACATTTATATCGCAGTTTAGGTACAGTTTCACTGTGTAGTTAAAATAAATAGAAAATACATACTGACAGTTTTTTGAGAGGAAGGGAAAAAGCAGCTACCTTTTAAGAAACTCAAAAAAACCACCTCTATTAGGACATTAATGAGTGGGTAAAGTATTTTGCAATTCATTTAGGTTATGTGTTCGAAAATGGCAGTTTTTCTTTACTTCATTCTGCATTGTTTACATTTGTGGATATTTAATTAATATGGATTTTCAGGAAGTCTGATTAGAGATTGAATATGTAGCTTAAGAGGAATATAAAACCTTGAATAATTTAATTTAATGGTCTCTTTCCTAAACCTACAGTTCAGAATACATTACCCTTCAAGCTACCCAAAAGGCTTTTATTTTGTGATAAAATAAATATATTTGCATAAAGTACAAAGGGAAAAAATACCTTGTATTATAGAAGTCTTACTTTACTTGAAAGTTTTATATTTTACAAAAGTGATTCTCATTCCAAACAAGAATATGTATGCATACGTACCAGAGGGTTTTGTGGAGAACATTGCCAGTTGTGTCACAGAATAGACTTTGCTGACCAGGTTATAGTTCTGAGCATGCTTCTGTTGAGAGTTCTTGCTTGCCCAGACAGTGGATCTCCCTGTCAATAGGAGACTGAATTGCTCTGGCTGCACAGACAGACATGTTCCCCTCAGCCCCGAGGATGCTGCCAGTGATAACCACAAAATTCGGTGTGCAGCATTTCTGAAACAATGAGGAAGTTCTTAGCTCACATTTTGACGTGGATGGTAGCACAGAAGATAGTTTTCAGCACCTACTTAACGATTTTGCTCTTTGCTGTGATTACCAAGCAACTGTTGCTTAGAAATTGATTCTCAAAATAATGAAAATACATTTTAAAATCAATTTGAAATAGAACCCGAAGCTGTTTCAAATCAACGGTGTTTTGATTACAAAAAGAAAAGTAGTAACCGTGAAAAAAGAAAATGTGAGTTATCAGCTATAGCTAACTTTACTGTTATTTTTGTGAGCTAACTTGGGTAGGATATCTGTAGAAGGTCATCTCTAATACTGAGTCCATCCAGTGAATGTATTTATTTCATTACTTTTATTTTCTTATTCTCTAATGGAAAAATCAATGTAGAAAAGTTTTTGAAACCTATAATTGAGGTGAATATTTCTGAATATGTGGTTAGCTATTGTTTTCCCACAAACTCCTGATTTTGATAAGTAGGCTATGTAAATATTAAAATGCTACTATTTTAGCAACAAAAGCTAATTACAATAATTTAAATACATGTAGTTTTAATGCCTCAGAAAAGAAAAATAGTTTTTCTGAAGCTTATTATAGTGCTTTAATGTTTTTTATACTTTTTTTTCAGAATGCTGATGAGTACACAGATCTACCTGTGAGACACAATGAAGACCAAATGAACAGTGAACTGGCAAAACATCTTCCAATTGAAGTCAATCCTCATTCATTTGACAGCTCACACACAAAAACACACCTCCTGCTGCAAGCCCACTTCAGTCATGCCATGTTGCCTTGTCCAGATTATGCTACTGATACAAAGACAGTGCTGGACCAAGCAATTAGAATATGTCAGGTATAGTAATGCATTTGTTTTACGGTAATGCATGTGATTTTTTTTACTGTTAGTATGTTGTAATATTTTGAATATTTAAAAATCTGAAGAGTTCTTGCTATGTCGCTTGAGAAAACTGATGTGATACCACTTCGTTAAGGAAGAACTAGATGCCAACAAAGATGTCCTCTTTACAAAGCAGAAGATAAATTATCTTCTGCTTAAAAAAAAACTGGGCTGACTGGAGGTATCTGTTGCCATCTCTTTTTGTATGGAACAGCTTTCTGTCACTGTGTTGTGGAATGCTAGGTCATTCCTGCATAGATGTATTCCCTACAAATTATTGACCTCTAGGAACTGTGTCCCATTGATACATTTCTTTTTATTGGATCCAAAAGCATTCTAGTCACTGCCAAGCATAAATAAAACACATTCTGAAGTGTAATTTGGGACAGGATACTGGGTTTTTCTGTAGCTTGTGAAAAAATGTGTCTTCTGTTTCCCAATAATCACAGAATCAAAGAGCATTCTTTTAAACATAGATTTAAAAAACTATCTGCAGGCTTGTGACTTTTATAGTTGTACAGAAGTCTTGTTGCACACAAAACTAAACTGACCATGGAGAGCACTGGTTGCAGGCAGTCACATGCACAGTTGTACACTTCTAAAGAATTTTAAAGCAGCAATTTAGGTTTGCAATAGATTACTACAGTATCTGAAATACACAATTGCAGCTACAGTGAGAAGAAGGCTGATACAGAGAGCAGGTTGGCCCTCTGCTTCTGCAAGAGAGGAGTAATAATATTTATTCTCTTTAGCAGAGCTGAATAAGGACTCACTCACATGTTCTTGAAGGTCAGGTGGTCTGTTTTTTATCTTGCTCAGTTCCTTATTTGTGAAACAGCGTTAGTAATTCTTTCCTCCTACAATTTTTGTGTGCCCATATTTTAATATCCTCAGTGATCTACATGTCATCTACTAGAATGATACTCGATCTTATCTGAAGATTTTATTTCAGAAACCATTGTCACTTAGAAAAGCAATCTAAGGCATTCAGCTGTTCCTTTAAACTGAAGTATAATTCAGAACATTGTTCCATGCAGTACCTTTTGTTAACTGATAAATAATGTTACATCTACAGTCATCTGTAAAAAAAAAAAGTTCCTGCTTTCAAAGAAAAAGAAAAACATGCAAGCACATTAGTATTTTGAAGTTGGTGCATGGTTTAAACCTCTTGGGAGAATATTTGTTCCATCTTATTAGTCACGCTTTCCAAATGGAGGTTAAAGTTCCCAGAATCTAAGCAATAGACAGGGTTACACTTTCAATACTGGTTGTTACCTTTTTCCTTAGCACTGACCTGCTGATGAACTCGAGGTCACCAGAGGTGGAAAAAGAGATGTTAGTTGTGAGAAAAGGAACTGAACCATGGAGGGCTCCACTGATAAACACATCCAGCGAATGACGTTCTGTGTGCATGTGAGCACGTGCTCGTATGCCTCTGAGAGTAAAATTCAGCAGTGAGACAGAATTGGACTTTGAAATATGTTGAATTTCTGTTTATTTACATACAAAATACTTTAGGTGTTAAGGTTGTATAGCTAACCTTCCAGTGGTGACCTGAACATAAACTGTTGTTTTTGCGGGTATGTGAGCAAAAGGCAGACTTCCTGTGTCAGCGCTGCATTTCTGTTCCAAGAAAGTAAGGTCTTTCCAAGAGCTTTTACAAGTGGCTGTTTTCTCAGTGTATACCAAAGGCCTCCATTCCAGGTCTCCTGCAGAGAGATTTGCCATATTCTGTCACTGTACTAAAGCAATCCTCTTTCCACCACAGGTAACAAACTGTCCTCTGGACCTCTTTCTTTGCCAGTGACTTTGTGCTGAATGGAATTAATGGTCAGTCAGAAAACAATGATAATAGCATCAGCTAAAAGTAGCTGATGGATTTCGTAAAATCACCAACTAAAACTGGCAAAATCCTGTGGAGTTATTCAGTCTGGAGTAGTTGTTAAGAATTTTCACTTTTTCAGTTGGGATCTTTTATCCCAATAGATAACAGATTTGGAAATGTTATTTACTAATAAGTTCTTTTTCATGTTCTATATAAGGAATGAGCTTCTATTCTAATTTAATTGCAAAACCAAGCATGACATTTATTGGAGAGTTGCTGCCAAAGCCTCCATATTGAACATCCACGTGTGCTTCATGCTTACATTTTATGCATAATTGAGGAACAAATGTCAGAATTATTGGAATTCAAAATATTTGTAATATTCTGTCTTTCATAATTTGCCAGTATTCTCCTCAGCATATATACATAAAGCCCTGAAACAAGATCATTTTACTTACAAAAAAAAAAGTTATCCATATTGTAAATAAAGAAACTTATGAAATAACAAACTTTTGTGATATTAAAGTGCCCTGTATATGAATCCCATCCGTATTCCTTCTCCTCCAGGAACAGGGCTATTGAACAGGGTTGCTTAAACATTGTGTGTGCATGTATATGTGTGTACATATATATATACGTGTGTATAATAGATCTATATATATAATGTATTGTGATTCTTGACCATTTTTATTGGTTATAGTAAAATCTGTAAATAACTAACAGCGACCACCTGTTTTAGTGTGGTCAAGTTCTACTACACTTCCAACTGTTTGCAACACAAACGTAAAGTTCGTGTTATTGAAGTCTTTCTATGAAGGCAACCTGAGAGAGTAACAGGTTTCTTTTTTATGTTCCAGTGGTAAGATTCCACTCTCTTCTAATAAGAAATGTATGCAACCGCTGTTAAATTACTTCTGATGAGATTTCTATTATATTTTTATATTATAATTCTGTTGCTCTATACACATAATTAAACATAGAAGTCATGAGCTCTGAAATCACAACTAAGGGCAAAAAGAGGATGTTGCCACAGTGTCACAGCATTAACAGAATTTGAGGAGCCATGGGGTTGACCCAATAGAGGAATGTAATGGTTACCATAGGAAATTAAATAAATAATTCTGATTCAGTTTTCCTGTAGTTAGAATTTGTTTTGTGTAGATAAGAGTTTGTTATAGCAAGATAAAATTTGGTATCTATTTACACAGGATGAAATACAAAATTCTTTCCCTTCTACTGCAGAAATATGAAGAATAGCATATGTAATCTGGAAGGCGAATGCTGCCATAATTCCACACCTAATTTTTCAATGAAGCTGAAAAGTTGGAATGAAAAGCTAAAGAGTTTGTTATCACTGATGAGCTGCCATAGACAAGGTTCAGAAGGTTCCCATGGCTCTAAAAAATCTACCAATACTTTGTATGTGATCTTGGGCAAGTCACTTAATTCCTATTTGTCCTGGCTGCCTTTAATACAATTACAGTAAGCAAGGTATTCTCTCCATTCCTAGCAAGCTGTCTGTATTATGTTTATTGAGAAAAGATAGAGATGTCAGTAGTATAGTCCTAAGCACTTCAGCTGTTGCTCAAATTCAAACATTTCTCTACTTGCAGAAGAACATGAAAAAGAAAGAATAAAAATTGTCATGAAAAGATCTATTTAGTATTTTTATAGAATAAGATTATTACTGTCCAGAAAGACAATACACCATCTTTTTTCCCCATCTCTGATTTAGAATTATGTTAAATGGACTAAGTCTAATCTCTTTTTTACTTCTTTTGTCAAGCCCTTTGTGACTGTGTATTCAGCAATCAGTTCTTATTCTGCTGTTCTATTGCCTATATTTGCATTAATTGAAATAGATAATTGAGTTAGTGATACCTCCAGTTTCAGATTCAGCAAGGAATATTATGAAATAAATGTGACAGTTGCTGGCTTTGCATTGGGATTGGCCACAAGCCTCCACTTGTAGTATAATCGTTGTTAAAATATTTTAATATTATCAGGAGTAGAGCTGCCATGGAGCCCAGACTTAACCTTTGAGAAGTGTTTACCTATGGATGTGTTAAACGCATCCCAGTAGGGTACCTGTGCACTGAGAGAAGATGGACAGGAGGGCAGGTTCTGCACTGCACAGTGAAGTGCAGTCTGTGTGGGAAATGTGCACATCCCCAAAATGAGACCCTCATAGCTCTTCTGCTGATGGACAGCCTTTTCCAGGCACGTTACCCCGCAGGAGAATCTCATTATGACATGAAATAAAAAGCTTTTCAGGTCAGTCTCTTCATTTCCTTATTACCTGCTACTGTGTAGCATCCCTTTACTCATTCTAAAATAGATAAATAATTTCTTTCTGGTCATTTAAAATGAAGGTTTTGATGCAATTCTGAGTATCGTCTTTGTTGTTCAAGTTTAGAGCTCTCTAACAGCTGTGCTGCCCAATTCAACTGTCTTAAAAGCTAGCTTATGGATTAGGAGTTCTTTTATTCAGAGAGTGGTGAGGCACTGACACAGGCTGCCCAGTGAAGCTGTCAATGTCCTATCCCTGGAGATGTTCAAGGCCAGATTGGACGCTGCCTGATGTAGTGGTTGGCAACCCTGTCCACGGCAAGAGTTTGGAACTGAATGGCCTTTGAAGTCCCAACCCAAGCCATTCTATGATTCTACAATTCTGTGGATGAAATATTTAAGCTAGTAAACTGCATGCAGTTCTTGGCTGATGGTAGTAGCTGTATCCACAGTTCTTAGGCAAATGGTGTTTTCTGCCCATGCAAACACCTGGAAACAGCAGAGGTGCCTAAGCTGTAGTTCCCAGGCTATGCAAGTGAGACTGGACTTCCCATTCTCCCCAGATGTCCTCAGTTCCTAACAGCCACTAAAACTGCTGGCGTGGGGAGCCGTGCCCCTTGGGTCATTTGTTTTCCTGCCTCTGAGGAAATGAAGAAGATCCTAAGTACACTTTGACCTCTTGTCTTGTCACCTGTTACTGCAGGCATACCTATGTCTACCTGAAAGGTAAAAATTACAGAAATTGCATGTTTTGTGGTTGCATATGCAAGATTTTTACAAAAGTGCTCAGGCAAAGGTGTAATTGCTTTGTTTAATAAATGCATTTGCAACTATAAATAAGTGAGCGGCTTAACTGAGTGAAGGGAAGACAGCCAAACCAACTCCATAGTGCAGAAGAGTATTCAGAAGCAAGTGAAGAGCAGAGGACAGTGTCTCTTTAACTCCTACACATATTCTTTGTGTACATTTAGTATTCCAGTGATTGTACAGTAACTGCAGTTTTACTTAAATACTAATTAGTTACAAGATTGGATTACTATTATTCCACTTTGGGGGTGTGAAAGTAATAGAATAACCAAAAAAATTTATGGAACATATGCTGGAAGTGATGCTCATTTGTAGATAATGACAGCAATAAATAGCTTTGTAGTGATAGTCCTGGACATAGGAAATGCTGAGACAGGAGTGCTTGCTGCCTACTTTTGCTTTATAGGTATGTATGAGGAGAGGAAGGGAAGGCTACCTTCGTCACAGTGCTTTTGGGGATTTTGCTCACTGCAGATAATTTGGGAACTGCTGTATGGAAACATCTTGGTGGCAGTTTAGTGATGATTTGGTGTTGCTTATATAATCCCTCCCCCACCCATGACAAACCTTTTCCCAGTTGGGGCTGAAGGAAATGAGTAATGCTTAACCCATTTGTGTGATCAATTCACTTAAGCAGCTACTGTGAAATGTTAATCACAACTTTAATTTGTACTGCATTAGCATTTTGATTAACTTGTAGGCTTGCTAGCACACTTGAAGCACTTTTACTCATAGTTACAGCTCGGAAATGACTTTTTGATTAATTAAGTTTGTTAGACAGCAGCTGAGCTTCCTGAATGCTAACCTTATGGGGCTAAAAGTTCAGGAGAAAGTTACTGGGAATAACTGTTGCTGTTGAAAAGGATTCTAGTGTATGCACTCAAAAAATTTTAATTATTGACAAAATATTATATTACTACTTTGAGACTGAATTTAAACTTTAAAGAGGGCAGATTTATCATGAGAATGATGGTGTGTATTTTCCACAGGCTTGCTAGAGTTGTATAAGCTGTGGAACAAATGCTACCTGTAAGGTATCTTTTAGGATGAGGAAACTGGGACTTCTTGCCAAAGAGAAGACTTTTCTCAAAAAACATTTCATCATATTTACAGTTCACTAGCCTAGTATAGAATATCAATTTATTAATTAGCAATTTGAAAATAAATTGGATATTGGGACTCAACAAGTTCTGAATGTGTTGGGTTATGCCCTACGAAGTTTATATTGCTTGTATCACATTCCATAGCTGCTGTTATCTCTGTAATACTATAAAAAAAAATCAGTAAGAGCCAAAGGGTTGCACTCCACTAAATGTAGACAGTAAGTGATTTGTCCTTTCCCTGATTCTGATCATACTAATAATGTTACTATGGAGGCTAAAGGATGAATGCTGGGATAGGAATCTTACAAAGCAACTAGGAAGGTCATAATTTGCATTCGTCAGTGAGACCTTTATGGTGATGGGAGAATGAAGAATTAGTCTCTTATAGTGGGTAGCAGAGCATAGGGAAGAGGGAGCTGGATGTGCTAGTTCAAAACTAAAGTGAAGAGAGGCAAGATGCAGAGGATAGTATAAAAGAAATACCCAACTAGGATCAATTATAGTTTATCACTCTGATTAAAAAAATAAGGATTATTTTTCTGTAGGCTGAAACTGTACAGCTGAATGATTTTGATATTGATTTGAAGGAACTCCTCCCTTCTCTCTCTCCTCTCTTCTCTTCCCCACCCCACCACCACCAAGTTAATACATTTCTAAAAAGAAATACAATTCAAGATCTTTGAAGTGCAATAGGTAACTGTTGTACCAGTCTGTAACATAGTGACCTTAAGATCCTCTCTAATACTTCAAATAAATTCCAACTTTTAGACAGTTCAGTTGTTGTTTCTGGAGTGCATTGTTGAAGCATCGTAATCATGATTTAGATAAAAACATGAAACTTTTAGTACAGATAATGCTTTAACATCTGGGAAAGTATTTACTTGTATAAGTATGAGCTCAATCACATGTGGATCATAATATAATGATACGTATTGGAAGACTTCCTAGGTTGGAAGCATGTGCAAAAAAGATTTATCATTCTGTATTAGTGCACTGTTTTCAGGAAAATAAGTAAAATGGGATGATTTTTGCATATTATTATCTAGAAATATTTTTCGTATAAATTCTGTAGTCCGAAGCAGTTGTAATTAGGCACAGTTCTAATGATTTTAGTAGATCTGTGAATTTAAACCTTTATAACTGAAGACTATTCCTAGACAGCAGAGCTCATATTTTCATTCAGTGAAGTCAAGGATGGGGATATTTTGATGATTTGATATTGGAATATTGTACACAATGAATATGGGTACAGAAGTAGGTCTAAAATCCAGTCAGCCTTACCTCTCTTTTTTGACATAACTGCAGTAAGTTTGGAGTATTTCAGACACATTTCATTTAAATATTAATTTTCCTTCTCAAAGCATCACTGCGGGATAAGATTGGTATTTGTCTGAGAATGTGTTGGATTTATGTTATGTAAACTTTCAAATTTAAGGTGAATGTGGTTCTGTCTAGAACACTGTACAGTAGTACAGAAACGTTCAATTTCCTGAATGAAGGAGCTCAAACAAATGCCATAGACTACGATGCACTGGTACAAAAAGTAAAATGAACATTTAAATAGCAGAAAAATGTGAGCCACATATCTCACCCTAAGTAGTTGTGAAGTTGCAGCTCCCACCCACCAAAATGTTACCACAAATGCCATCATTACAGACAGTTTACTTTTAGTAGGTGTAATTCTCAGCCACAGTCATTTCTTACGTTAGCTGTGTCCAGAGCAGTTCTCATTGTTCATTTAGCTTTGTTGCCACTTTCCTTATATATAATTTCGCCACAAAATATTGAGATTTATATACAATGTTTACATTTATAGTATTTAAGTGGATTGCTTAGTATATTCAGAGCTCTATGACAGGCAAGTTCAATAAAAAAAAGAATAATCCATGCCAAGCAGCGTACAGTTTCTTTCAAGATGCAAGCTGCATCATTTTAACACTTCAATAACTTATCTTAAAGAAAAAAGCTATTTAAGTGATTTGATGAGATCAGAAATTCTGCTAGTTGTGCAGTCTCTGCTCCCCTGCCACACACCCAGTCATACAAGAGTGATCCAGAATGTCTGGCTTTCAAATGAAGGATGTGAAGGTAATTCCAAAAACAGCATTATAGCTTTGCGAAAGGGTTCTAAAATATAAGATTTGCAATCAGGATGTTTAGGAGACAAACCTCCTAAATAAGGGAAGAAAGAGTGTTAATTAGGGCACAATTTAGTCTTCGGGTTTTTTTAACACATATTCAGAGTGCTTAAAAAGAGCAGAGAAGAGGAACATTTTCTATCACTTCTCTTCCTTGTCATATGTGCACCTTTCCTACACCTTGCCTCCTTCTTTGCTTTCCCTCAAGACAGCATCATTCAAATTCCAAGCATCGGTAATAACTTTGGATTAAAAAAAATAGGCTGTAAGAAATTAGATTCATTTTAGACCAGCAAGTTACTATTTGTAATTTTTTTAAAGTTCAGTAGTTAAACTAACCACTGCTCTTGAAAATAAGATGATCGAAAAATAATAATATATGTTGAGGGTTCCCTACTTATGGACCCCTGGTATGAGGAAAGGCACAGCAAGATACTCTGATCCAGACATGTTGACATTCAATTCTGACTATCATCAAAATGAAAATCTTTACCATACCTGATAAACTATGTTGTTCATTTACTGAGCATCAACATTTTCATTCTTCTCCTGCCATGGTTCTCAGCAAGTTACTTCTCTTGTCAGTATGAGTCAAGAAATTTTTGATAATGATGCTTAAAATACTAAAGGACTCACTTAATAATTGCTGTTATTGCTTCATAGTTGTCAGAGCGTGACACCATAAAGTCTTAAAAGCTAAAACCTGATTCTTCCATCAAAAACCATCTCAGCATAAGTCTCTGGTTTTATTTTCCTAAGTGCGGGAAGAGGCCAAAATAAGATGAGGGCAAACATTTTTCATTGTATCAAGCAATCTGTTCCTTCACTATTTCTGTCTACTCCATCAATTCACACTGAAATTAAAAAGCTGTTAACATCGTACTTTGTTTTTAATGGTTGGTTTACTAAAATCTATTATTTTCTTCTGTAGGTAAAAGCATTTTTATAGTTTTATCTTGTTTTACTTATATTCATTTGTCCCCTTCTTTCTTCTCTTTTACTTCTTTTCTCAGTAGTGAAATTATTCTGTGCAAGAAATTCAGAGGGTAGTTAGGTAGATCACCAATTTGTACCATTTTAAGTTTAGAACAGTATTCTTAGTCCATTCCAAACAAATTCCTAGAAAAAGAATAATAGCAAAAAAAATTAAAAAGAAAAAATAAAGAGTTTATAGGAATTTCAGTGATTACTTGAGTATCAAGCATCTGTATGTTTTACACTTAGCAGAAAAAGAAGTGTGTGTAGGTTTCCAAGGCAGTAGATGAAACAAGCCAATTTTACCATTGTTCTGACTTTTTCACAATGTCACTGTCTTGGATTTCACATCCAGATAGAGATGCTGTGAATAAATTCTATGGGTGAAGAAGCAGAAAATAAGGAGGAAAAGAGGATTTACCATGTGGATTCATTATAACAATGTGGAACACAGAGTCTCACACACATAGGCTTTCCTTACTCCCTACGGGATATCTATCTGCAGGCCTCTATCAATTTCTAGGAGATTTTCTATGTGAAAGGATCCTCCAGTTAATTTCAGTGTGTAGCTTGTTTTAGATTTATTTTTCTCTTATGTCTTCTCTCTTCCTTTTCCCCTTTTCAAGCCTTTATTTAAAAGGTGGGGGTAGGGGAAAAGATTAAAAGAAAAAAACAGAAAATAGTGAAAACAGTGTTGTATGTGTATCCTCAGAGGCATTCTATGAAAACACTGCTTTATGCTGACTAAACATACAGCTTACTACATTCTTGCTCTTCATAAAAAAGATAGGATACCTCTTCACCTATTTTTATTAATGCATATGCAACAGTTTCATGACTGGGGAACATGATGTTTCAGGTTATTTCAGAATAACAGAAAGGAAAGAGTGAGAATCAAGAAGTTGGAAACAGGATGGAGGTAAAATACTGAGCACCAGGTTCAGAGAGGCACTGGCAGTATCATATGTAGAGGTCTTGATATCTTTCAAAATTTAGAAGTAGATTCGTCCTGTAAATTTAAAAGAAGGAGTTGTCCTGTAACTTTAAAATATTAGATTCACTTTGAAAAATTCTGAGAACAATTCTGTCTTTATCTGACTAAAAATTATGTAATCCACTGTTTGCATCTATAACCCATGAAACTGCCCCTTTCAAGTGTGATTTCTAGAATAATCTTTATTTTCTAATGTTTAACAGTAATCATACCTGGAAATAACCTCAGCCAGACAAGAAAACTACCACTATTGGTCTAAAAGGTACTATTTGAGTAACTAGGAATGTGTATTTCAGGGTGTGATGTCTGTTCCTCCAGAAAAAAAGACAACTAAAATGTTAAATCTAGATTGTTATTAGCTGAAAGGCACTTTATCCACAATTCCACTTTATCCACACACAAGAGAAATGTGACATCATTTGTATAATTCAAGACAGCATGTTAAATATTTTTCTAAGTGTCACTGATCTTATCACCGTGATCTGAAATAAAACCTGTTGAAATTGCATTATAAAGTGCTAAGATAAACTGTGTGATGGGCCATGGCTGAAACTAACTTGTGTCTCTAAATTCAGCATTTCTTCAGAATGGGTGTAATTTAATTGAAATAGCTCTGCATGTGTAAACAACTCCTTTGTTTAAAGAAGATTTCACTGTTTAGTTTGCCTTAACTAAATGCTGCCTTTTGTTTGTCTGTAAAACATTTGATGAAACAAAAGACTTACATAGACAGCTCCTTGTCATTACACTAGTGTCTGGAAAATAGGTTAAAATGATACAGGTGTATGCTGTCTAAGGAAGTATCAAACAATATAATTTGTCTTGAAAAAAAAAGCCCATGGAAACATAACCCTAGTCCTGAAGTCAAACTACAGTTCTCTTAATATCAAGAAGACAGTACTTCAAGAATTGTGGAAACTGTTCAATATACCAGACTGTGTTCTTGGTTTCTTGAAAAAATCACTTTCCAGTATTTTAATCAAACTGCGAATTTGCTGTATGGCAAACCACTTTTAAATATGTGAGTTTCTACTGAGTTAGAGAGATTAAGTATGAAGATCCAAGTTTTATTGTTATGACAGTGTTACTAAACAACAAAATTAGCAGGAAAACTAGCATATAGCGTTATTTTTTTCACCAGATACAGTGCTTCAATAAATTATATTGTTTTAATGTACCATAGACAGTGTGAGAATATACCACTTATTCCAATAACTGCATACTCTATTTTAGAAACTGTGTTCAAACCAAAAGCTCATGTTCAGTTTGTTCTCCTTTTGAAGAACTCTTAAATTCTCTTTCAGACTAATCAAACAGAATTTCACTTCAGCAGGATTTATTTTTCTTCATTTCAATAAGACCAGTCAGCATACGTACTCTAATGAATTTTGCAGAGTTAGATTTTTATGCTAATGGTACCCGGAGTTTACTTTTTTACTTGCATTGTCTAAAGCACAGCAGCTAGAAGTGTAAATGGCACAGCAACTCAGAAGACATGAAAGGCAGGATGACCACTAGCAGTTTTCAAGTGTGATGTATAGCTGGACACAGCTTTTTTGTTTGTTTGCTTCCTTGTTTTTTTATGTTTCTTGGGAAGGCCTTTCAGATTCAGAATAGAGAATACCAAAAGAGAGACAGCAAACATCCCTCATTCTCAAAACGATCAGCTGTACATAATGTAAAAACTGAAATCCAGGTTATTTCTGACTAATCTTATTCAATTTACCAAATCTATTGGTTATTTTGTAATCTTCAGTGTTGAACAAAACCTTGATATGCCAGTTAAGCCAAATGTTAGGTTTTTGTCTAGCCCCCAGGAGATATTTATTTAAGTCCTTAGGTTTAAAATGGGACAACTGCTTCTGATGAGTAACCTTAGTATTAATTTTGGAACAAATATAATTATGTTTTTCTTAAACAGTACAAGGAGTTTTTGAATAATTACACTATTCTCTTAAAACTCTTGTGTCTAAATGTAACCCAATACTACAGTTAATTGTAACTTCTTCCTTTACGCTGGACTTTGAGAGTTATTCTTCTCACTCTGAGTGGGATTATGTAATAGAGAGGTTGTTTTAAAGGAAAAGGCCTGCTGTCTGCTCCCAAGTTCCCAAAAATGTGGTGTAAATTGCTCACCTTTTCGAAAGTAAGAGGTGATGGTGATGCAAGATTTAATCCGTGTTTATTAAAGATTAATCCAAACTGATCTGCTATTAGTAGGAGTTGAAGTAAATTTCTCCATTGAAGGCATGGAAATTCTTGTTTGTTAAACATTAAATAAATGTTATTACTTGTATGAACCAGGTTCACATTTATTCTTGCATTTTCTTTTTTTATGATTAGGCAATGCTGGACGTTGTAGCACATCATGGCTGGCTTGTGGCTGCTCTGAATATAACCAACTTGGTGCAGATGGTCGTTCAGGGCAGATGGATACATGACTCTTCCCTGCTTACTGTGCCCAATATAGAAGTACAACACCTTTATCTTTTTCAGTAAGTAGCTCATCTAAGCATTTGAAAGTTTTCAATTTCATTAAAACTTGGCTGCTGGTAGTGTTTGAATTTCATTGTTGTGCCCACAAATGTTCATCAGTGTAACAGAAGCAAAAGTCTATTATTATTATTTTTTTAGTAGTAGTAGTAGTAGTAGTAGTAGTTGTTGTTGTTGTTGTTGTTGTTATGTAATCACACTGATGATTTCCTAAGTAATGTTTTTGTTTTCAATGTTCAGTGATGAATTAACATTCACAGATTATTTTGAGAATGATAATTCCAGAGAAATGAGCAAGAGATCACTGGAAGAGTTCCAAGTTCTAACAAATGTAATTCTATATATTAGTTACCTCTTAATTTAATCCACTGTAAAAATATGTTGTACCCATCATGTTGTAATAGAAAATGCTGAGTTCTATTGATGTCTAGGTGATGCAATAATTAATGCTGGCCAAAAATAAATGAACAGCATTTGGTAACAGAAACCAGCATCAAGTTTTACCACCCAAATTACTGACGATAAATGTTTACTTTTCTTACCTGGACCTATACCTTTCTGTATCAGAAAGTGGAACCAAGGAAAAAGGAAGAGTGTGTATGGAGGTTTCCAAGGTCCTATCGAGTGTCTTCCTGAACTCATGGCTGCCTGCGAAGGAAGAGAAAACGTGTTTGCTTCAATTGTGGACAGTGAATTGCAAACAGCACACATTTCACAGGTAATACTTCCTATCAGTGGTCATTATCAGTAAGACTGGAATGGAAGAATAGTTGGGAAAAGAAATACTCTCTTCAGTAAATAATGTGATTTTCTGTGTAAAATGCTATGCATTCACTGCTGTAATTTCAAATCACTACTGGCTTTACAGAGGTTCTTCTCAGACTGTTTTCTCTTATTCTCCGTTAACCAATAATGTCTGGTTTATGGTTGGTATTAACACATCTCCTTGCTCTAAAGATGCTTGTCTAGGTCGTACAATCTGCTTACTGTTATCCAGCTTTTTACAGCCAGCTATGCTCTAGGAATCATGCATTGCAAATGTCATCATAGCTGGTTTCTGAAGTGGTCTATTAAACACCTTATTTTTCTGAGAATACCCTTAGTGAAAGATTCAGCAGTCGTTTTCTATTTGAAACAGAAAAAGCAGATGAAATTTTCATATTTCACAGTGGGGAGAAAAAATGTTGAGTCTGCTCTAAAGTCTTATTTTTATTTTTTCAAGCTGTTTCCAGCAAAGGACAGCTATATTCTATAGAATTCCTCTCGTGATAAGGCTATAGATTTCAAATAAATGTATGAAAGGGGAAAAATCCAAATTATTTTTATATGAATACTTTAAAGGACAGCAGTATGTCCTATCTTTGACTGTTCAGCTTCAGTTAAACATTTCACTGGTTTGCAAACAAGAAGAAAAGTATTTAAAGGTCTATAACAAACAGCTGCATTCGTAACTAAATTACCATCAAAAATCTGAATTAAGAAAATGTATTGACATCACAACAAGGCTTCATTTAACTGCAGATTTCTAACATAATACACATTGATTTCAGTCCAAGTTTTAGATGTGATAAAAAATTAGAACATTGTTATAATTAGTTCAGGGAGAACTCAGAAGTAAACTTACTTAATTTATTTGCATAAATTGCCATTCTGTTATCTTTAAAAGCAAATGCAAATTGGTTCTGTCTGATATGATGATGGTTATTTGGCTCAAAAGTGCTTCAATTTGCGTAGCAATCTGGTGTCGTCTCTGCAGCGAGGCGATCCCAGGTAACATACAAATCCTGAATTATTCCAGAAATTAGTATGTTTAAAGCATCAATTTAAGTGCTAATTGCAGTAGTAATGAGAAAAAGCAGTACTACTGTGAGATTTGCATCTACTGCCCCATCAGTATGCCTGGAGCGGCTGCTGACTGGCAGAGGATTTGGCTGCTAATTAAATAATTGTATGCATGGCAGTGTTCTCGTCTGATTCAATAGATGAAGATTAATCCTCAGATAAATATGTTTGGCTGGTATTGAAATGTCTTAGCAGTTTCCTCAAAAATAGCTTGTGTGTCTGTGGTGTGTATGTTCACACTGTGAATGACTCTATGCCTCTGTATGCCTATGTTTGTAAATACAGATGCATGTAAGAGGAAAAAACATAATGTCTCAGTGTCACATAAGGAGAAAGTTTCATTTCCATCAATTGGGAATGGCCAAACTGGTTATAACTAAGTCATGACTCTGTTACACATGTCACTGAAAATGTGAAACTTTTATATGAATATTTTCTATCATTCATGGGGTGTTTTTTTTGCAGAAAATATCTATTGTAATACCTTCCACATAATTAAAATGTATATTGAGGCAGGCTGTTGAGTGTCATCATATGTAAAGTCTTTAAATGTGCATTTAAATAGGGACCAACCTAGAGAATAAAGAAATCTCCAGTAAAGAAATTACATGCTCTCTGTAATGAAAAAATATAAAATTACCAACTTGAAACCCGGCATTCTGTAACCAGTCTTTAACAAAGTCAAACAAAGTGGTAACTACGCCACAAAAATGCGTAAAACATTCTTTCACCGATAAACCTTTTACTTCTCACTCACAGTATGTTGAACCTGGATAACCAACCTGTATCTAGCATGAAAATGGTAAAAAAATAAAAAATAAAAAATAAAAAACAGTTTGAGCTTTATAAATTTGGGGAACAGGGGAAATGGATAAAAAAATCACATTTGGAAAGAAGAAAATACTTTTTAAGCAGTAATCAGTAATTAATTTTTAAGTAACAGCTCTTGAGGCTGCTCATGGATTTGGAATATTAGGCTGAGTCCAGGGGAGGCAGTTTATTGGCAAAATAGTTAATGATATTATCAAATGTTCATGAAGAATTTCTAGCATGATTAGGAGTTGAATCTATGGGTTTGGTCAGTAAAGATATGTAGTCTATATATATATCTGCACATATTGGATACACTGATACAATTAAAGAGAGAGAATATATGCTTATGTCATCATATAATAAAAAATAAAAAAGTTAGATGGTCAGCAAATACCTAAGTGATGTGGGAGCCTGAGTTTTAATATTTTCCAGATATTAGTTATAAGCCTAAACTTCACTAAAAAGTCAGCTAGGTTTTAAAAGTTAACAGCCTAAACTTAAAAACTATTTAGGCTGTAACTCTTAACAACTCATGGTTGTTTTTGAATGGTATTTCTTTAGCAACGCATTTTCAGTTTCTAAGTCCCTTACCCAGGCACCTTGTAAAATACTAAGCTTATGTTTATATTATCAAAAGAGGAAAAAAAGAAATCTCGTGTTTCAAAGGCTGTTGTCTCTGCTCTAGTATTAGGTGCTCTAACTCTGAAAGTCTTTCTCTAATCACATTTTTCATTTTCATCTGCTACTACTCGACTTCTTTCATCAGTAAAAAGAAGCATTGCTTTATTTTCTGCAGAGGCAGCCTGTTGTCAACGGTATCTCTATGGTCATGGAGTACTAACTTCACTTTTAATTTTCAAAAATATAAGCCCAAGAGAATTAAGTCTTACAGCTATCTTCTTATCCAATTAAAGTTATTCAGAGTTGCTGTATTTTGTTTGCACTGTCAAAGGTACGTGAGAACGTGATAACCTTTGACACATAAAATATGTTGGCATTGTACGGTGTTAATAGGATCGAATCAGAGCCGTCAGTGTAGCAACAGGTAGTAACACAAGAGGAGTTAATACAGGATTACCTCTGCTGAAATTAAACTTCATTCCAATGTAATTGTAACAGGCTATACCCACCAGGATAGTAAGCATAAAACTTTTCCAGATAAGTGATATCTGAAATACAACAAAAGGGGTTGAATTGTTCACCGGGCTGGTGTAGAACATGGTACCTCCACTGAAACAGCAGTACTCTGCTTTGGTGCATAGAGAATTTCACACAGTGGTGAAGTTCCTGCAGTAAACTCAGTCTTAAAAACCTTTACATTAAACAGAAAACCATTTGCCAGTTAGGATGTAACTACACAAGTCATCTCATCCAGTGTGATCTGCTGGAGGTGAATTTATTATGGCCTTGTTTGCTAACTGTAGCCAAGTCTTGGCAAAAAAAATAAGGACATGTTTCTTCTTCAGGTGCTGCCTTTTTTTCCTTTTATTTTTCTTTCAGAATGGACAGAAGGGGGGATATCTTTTCCCTTAATCTTATAGCTGTTATCTTCTCTCCGTTATAATTTTCCTGCCCTTTCCAAGCTAACACTTAATGCACTGCATCACTATAATTCGTCGGTGTCTTGTTTTACACTGCAACTCCATGAGTGCTCACAGCTGGCCCTCGCCATCTTCTCCATTGAATGGACACAGCTGTTCATGCAGCACAGAAGAGGGAAGAAGGAAAGAGATTAGTTTTAGCCTAAGTCATTTTTCTCATTTAGTTTGGCCAGGCTATGATAATGCAGCCATTTTAATCCAACATAAATCTGTGCTGCAGCTGAAATGGGCAGCTCTGCCCTCCTCTGCCACTTTCACCTCTCCTGACCCAGCTCACTGCACAGCTGCAGAAGTGCTGTGGATGGATCGAGTGAGGAGGTAGGAAGGAGCATCTAGGGACAAGGAGAGGAGGGCTCACATCAACCCTCTTGCTGACTGTCAAAATGGCCTGCAGCCAAGTGGCTACGTGAATGCTGGTTCCAGCAGGGGAGGAGAGGAGGTAGGAGCACTCAATTCAGTGCACTGAAGATTCATGCTTATTCGTCAATTATGTATTGACGTATACCATTATTGTAAATATAAAACTTGATAGCAGTGTCTCCAAAAAAGCAAAATTAACTTCTCATAGGATCGTTGGATGTTCCAAACCCCTTCCCAGTAGCAGAGTAGACAACCACTAGATCTTGTTATCCAAGGCCCCCCCTCCAGCCTGGCGTTGCACACCTCCAAGGATGGAATATCCACAGCTTGCCTGGGCTACTTGTTCCAATGCCTCACCGCACACTGTGTAAAGAAATTCCACCTAACATCTAACCTGCATCTCTTCTCTTTTAGCTTAAAGCTATTCCCTCTTGCCCTAATGCAGTCAGACCATGTAAAAAATTGGTCTTCCTTTTATTAGGGCTGTAGACCTTTCACCTCAGAAAAAGTAATCAGAGACGTATCAAATACAATCCAGATGAAAAAGGATCTTGTTGAAACACAAGATGATCAAAACAATGCATTGTGTATATGTATACACATATATATACATGTATAATTTAGCCTTTTTCTAAATAAAACATTTCTGTTCTATGACAGTATTGCCCACGTGAGTATGACTACCCTCTTTATTCCCACAAGATCCCATTTCAACATTTGCTAGATTTTTAGCAAGATCAATATTCATTTTTTCCTTGTTCTCCTTCCTGCCCTTTACCTAGCTTTTTATAGGTTATTTTGGAAACATCAGTAAACTGCACATCCCTGTTTTGTTTTGGGGTTAGAGGAGAAGAAGGGCAAGGCAGAATGTGGGGGTTGTTTTTTTTTTGTTCATTTTTCTTCTGATGCCTAACTCATCTATCTTCTCCACCCATAGAGAGGCCACAAATCACTGCTTCCATTCCACAGCGAAGTTTGCTGTTTCTTCTTCATAAAAAATTTTGAGTGACTATGCTGAATTTAATAAATGAAAGCCTACATTGCTTCCTTTAAATTTTGTCACAGCTTTTTAGAGGTGCTTTTGCTTGTCTGATGAAGACAACAGGGGGGAGAGATAAGGCTGCATTTTCTGAGTACTTCTTGAATGTGAGGTTGAAGAAACTGTTATGTTCTCCTATGCAAACTGTATGCCTCAAGCAACAGTTCTCAATACGGAGATAAAAGTTGAGGGCCTGTTGGAGTTCATAAGAAATGGCAGACTTCAGATTCCTCAGGAAGATTACAAGAAGAAGGGTTCATGAACACGGATGGAAGAAAATATTAAAAAAAAAAAAAGTCATGATAATTTTGGATATGCAGTTCAATTTTTGGTTCATTATCTGAACTGATCCTCTGAACTCTCTGAGGTTTGCCTATTGCTAATTAGAACTCCAGTGTCTTGTTCTTTATGGGTTATGCTAAGGACGTTTAATTTAAAACTTAATTATACTAGTTTTTAAGTGGCTTATAGGAAAAAAAAAATACTTTAATCGGAAGCGGTAAAGATTTTTTCCTGCGTTCAAACATCAGTAATTTTAGTGAGGCATGTCTAATGTGCTTTAAGAAGTTTCACATTTGTTTTATTTGCTTAGAAGTAATTAGAGCAAGAGGTTGAGGAAAAGTATTTTATGATTCTAAGAGTCATGCTGTTAAGTATAATATTCCTACACAAATAAATATTTCTTGGTGTAGAATAAACATATTGGCTGCATGTTAAATTATTATGACTTTCATCTGAATTGTATGGATTATCTTCTAATCCACAGGAATCTGATTTTTCTTACAGGCTTGGAATTTCTTGTCCCGTTTGCCAATTCTAAATGTTAGCCTGAGCATTAAGGGCTGTTGGGATGACCCAGCTCAACCACAGAATGAAGTGCCTGTTCCCTCTTTGACAACAGACACACGAGATGACAAAAGATGGATCAAATTACATGCTGATCAAGAATATGTGCTCCAGATACATCTGCAGAGAACCCAGATGGGGTATCAGGTACATGAATTTATATTTCCTTCAAGAAGTGCAGAAGTTTCCAATAATCCATTTACATTATCAGTAATGCTTTACACAGCGTAACAATATTTTTTTATGGTTTAAGAGTTATGTAAATTGTAAACACTTTCAAAGCCTTTTCTGTGTTATTAGTGAAGCAGATGGTTTTTACAGTATAAAAACCATCAGCTAAAGATGGTTTAACCTTCAGATAAAACCCTAGATCAATTAAAGACAATGAAAAAGAACTGTCTTTTTTTTTTATTTTTTTTTTTTTTATTTTTTATTTTTTTACAAACCGGGAACTCGTGCTTGGGTGCTATAAAGTAATAACCATGGCTACAATAACTTTGCAGGCAGTAGTTAAGTACTTGTCATCCCTAAATTCCTACTTCTCATATTCTTACATATCCTGTTTCCAAAACCAATTTTAAGTGATCCTGTGATTTTCACATGTACTGCATTCCTGTAAATACATACATACCCATACCTATAAGTATGTTTTCACTTGTAATACATCCTCAGCCCTTTACTCCTTTATTCTCCTCATATTCTCTTCCTATTTTATATACTCACCATAGCGTCAAGGGGAGACTTTCTCATTTGTAGGAAGAAAAAAAGGGCTAGGGCTCCTTCATAAGCCCTTTTATTTGCTGTTCCAGTTACTGAGACAACCTTCCTAACCAGAAGCCACTGAAAGGGTGAGGGAAGCAAGAATATTTCTTTTAGCGATCACTGCTTTATAAACCTCTCCCAGTATTAGAGCCCTCTTTTGATAAAAATGGATGTATCAAACTGTTGTAGAAGCTTCATTGATATAGTGGTGCTTTTTCTTCTGTGTAAATCTTCAGAAAAACCTTTCCACCTGCAGAGCACAAAGTGAATGATGGTCAAGTGTGCATCACTGTATCTTCAGCTTTCAGCAGTAAAGTCACTGTCTTAAAGAATCACTGAAATGATCTTTCTTTTTGTGATCTCAACATTTAATAAATACTTGTGATGTTTTTATGTTAATTTTTATCTTGAACAATATTGTTTAGCATTATTTAAGAACACAAGGTTTACAGTTAATCGTTCTGCTGAGGGTAGTATTTGGAGTACATTAGATGAAATTACAGAAAGGGGAACAGTATTTTTATACAAATTTTAATAGCTTACAGAACAAGAGGAATAGTATCTTTTGTTCTCTTGGTTTTTGTGTTTTTTTTTTATCCTTGGAACTGTTTTTCTCTGTTGTTTGTTTTGAGATTAAGTCTTCATGTAGCTAGAAATAACAGAAGTGTTTTAATTTGTGTCTGTAAATTATTGTATTACGTAAAAATTCATGACTGTGTTTTTGTGTTGTTTCTCATTCAAGATGGTATTTCAAAGAGAAGATTTCCAGTTTCACTGAACTGTTTCTTTTCCCTAACAGGGAAAGCAAGACAGTAAAGCAGTGGCTCCTCGATTCCCTAAAGTTAAAGATGAAGGATGGTTTTTAATATTGGGAGAAGTTGACAAAAAAGAACTCATTGCTCTGAAGAGAACTGGATATGTCAGAAATAGAAATACTGTCTCTGTTGCTTTTTATACTCCGGAGACCCCTGGAAAGTATGACAAATTTAACAATTCAGATCTCTTAAGGATTAGACTGGAGCCTAATTTCCAAACTAATGACTCTGTTTTTTACCTTTTTAGGTGTATCTACACATTGTATCTCATGAGCGACAGTTATCTTGGCATGGACCAACAGTATGATATTTACCTGAATATTATACCGGCTAGTACTTCAGCACAAGCCACAACAGAGGTGTCTGATGCTATGAGTTACCTAACTATGAAGTAAGGTGATCTGAAAAACCTGTTTAAAAGAGCTGGTCTTTTTCCCAGCATATCTAGTCATTTTGGACATCTGAAAAGTGAGTTTGCCTTAGTGGAACCAAACTTCTAACCTCAAGACAACTCAAAAATTGAAAGTGACTACTGTATTGACTCTGGTAACACAGAGTTAGCCACAGTGGCCTTACTCCTTTGTAAAATTTTGTCTTTTCTTGGTTCATCTTTCTTCTTTCACAAGTCATATTGATCTCTTTTATTCCTACTAGAGTTGCCGCAGTTCAATTTTGACATATCAAAATAAAAGATACATAATTTGTGCAAATTTAGGGCTGTAGTCTTCATTTTGAAAAAGTGTTCTGTAGGCCATATATTGATGAAGTTTAAATAGATGACTTTTTTAATTTATAGGGAAAAATACCAAATCTGATCTAAGAAAAATATGCTGAAAGTATTGATGGATGTTACATTTCATGTTTAATAAAAATATGTCCATAAGAGTGTTTTACATTAGATTTTTTCAGTGTAAAGTAAAGTATATGACGTAATACAAAATTTTTCCCTTATGCATGCTACCCTTTGAAGATGGTAATCTAAAGGGAAAAAAAAATTTTATATTTTATTAATATAAGCTTATATGCAGTAAATCTTGTTGTAATCTAGTCTGTATGGTGGGTTTGTTAGGACCAAGATTTGCAATGTGCTGCACAGGCTTCAAACTGTAATGGGACCTGACATTATCAAGTTGCAAGAGAAAGGCTGTCTTCTTCTCTGACCTGACTCAGGAAGTTCAAGCCTTCAGTCTAGTCAGCAACACAATGTAGTGGTTGGTTGATGGTCTGTCTGGGTTCCATGAAGTTCAGAAGGATCACTCCTTTCGTATCCCAAAAGACAGGGTGCATGACATTGCCTGCTGAGGATTGTCTGGAACTTGTTCTCTAATGAGAAATTCACATGTCACTCCATTGTTTAGTGCTGGTAGTAGTACATCTCATCACCACTGATAATGCAATCCAGGAAACTCACCTTCAGCCTCATATTGGTTCAACTGGTTCACGACAAACCTGCATACAGTGCTCTTTCTGCCCCTGTGTAAGAGTGTGTGAGACCCACCTGGTGGAAACTTTTGAGTATCCAGTGCTACCACCATCATTTCCAATGCATTGAAGTTGATATGATTCACATCTGTATACGGTTCCCTGGTCATAATCCCGTTATAATGTTCAATCCTGTTATATATGGTCATAAACCTGTTAGCATGGTTCAGGTGATCAAGGTGCTCTTCATTTCATGGTGTGATCCCCGTTCCAAGCCCTGGGGGACACCACTCATGGCTGGCCACCAACTGGATTTAGCTCCATTGACCACAACTTTTTTGGCGCGGTCGTGCAGCCAGCATTTCACCCAGGAGAGCATATACCCAGCCAAACCATGGGCAGCCAGGTTCTCCTAAGGATGTAATGGGGGACAGTGTCAAAGTCTTTGCTGAAGTCCAGGTAGACCACATTGACAGACACTTTCATCCACTAAGCAGATCACCTTGCCATAGAATGAAATCAGGTTTTTCAAATAGGATCTATCATTCATGAACCCATGCTGACTGGGCCTGATCCCCTGGTTGACCTTTAATTGATCCATGATGGCTCCTGCTATCAACTGTTCCATAACTTTCCCTGGCACTGAGTTGAGACTGGTAGGTTTATAGCTACCAGGATCATCTTTCCAGCCCTTTTTGAAGATGGGCATCACCTTTGCCAGTCTCCAGTCCACTGGGACATCTCCAGTTAGCCACGACTGCTGAAAGATGATGGAGAGTGGCTTGGCAACTGCCAGTTCCCTCAGCACTATAGGGTGCAGTCCATCTGGTCCCATGGACCTGTGAGTGTCCAGCTTTCAGAGCAGGTCCAAAACCATCTCATCATGGATTATGCAGTGTCTATTCTGTTCTCCATCCCTATCTTCCAGCACATGGGCCAACATAATAATATTGGAGACATTAGTTTCAGAGTAGCCTTGTATATATCATTTCTTTAGTGTTTTTTTCCTTAATTTTGAAGGATTAAGGCATATAAAATCATGTGTTATGTTTCATAGTTCAGTGCTAGAGAGGTTAACAACATCCTGTGAGTAATGGGGACTTAGGCTCTGAAGAGCAGGAGAAAATAAGAGTTCTGCAAGAGGACAGGTAATATAGGAGGCCCAAGTCGGTGCTGGCACTTTGGAAGGTTCCATCTCCAAGACATAAATCTGAAGGGAGAAGGTAGCAGCATCTATATTCTGCGGAGGAGAATAATTACACTGCTTACCTGTATACATCACAAAGTTAGTCCTTTTGTCAGCCTTTATGGGATTCAAGACACTGACCAAGTAGTCAGGGGCAACATCCTCCAGAAGTGTTATCCAACTTCATTCAGATAGAAAAAAAATGCCAACTCAGTACTTGAACTTGTTCAGCTTGCACTTAGATTGTAAGCATTACCTCACTGACATTTTATTATGATTTCAATTGTTTCACCATATTAATATATATGCATATATATATATATATATGGTGTTCCTGCACAGACGAAGGTTGGTTAAGGTTGTAAGGGACTTCTGGAGGCTACCTGGTCCAGCCTTCCTGCCCATGCAGAGCCACCTAGAGCAGCTTGCCCAGCTTCACATCCAATCAGCTATTAAATGAGATTTCATTCTGTCTGTGCAGTCTGTGCCATTGCTCTGTCAGTCACACAGCACAGAAGTGCTTCCTGTTGTTCAGACAGATGGAACTTCTCGTGTTCCAGTTTGTACCCGCTGCCTCTTGTCCTGGGACTGGGTTCTGCTGAAAAGATCCTGGCTGAGTCCTCTTTGCACTCTACCTTTCAGTATTTATAGGCATTTGTAAAATACCCCTTGAGCCTCCTCTTTTCCAGACTGAGCAGTCCCAGCTCGCTCAGCCTCTCCTCATAGTTCAGATGCTCCAGAACCTTCCTCTTCGTAGCCATACATTGGACTCTCTCCAATATGTCCATGCCTCTTTCATACTAGGGTGTCCAGAACTGGAAATAATGCTCCAGGTGACTCTGGACCTGTGCTGAAGAGAGGGGGAGGATCATCTTCCTCAACCTTGAGACCTGCCAACAACACTACGTTGAAGGAAAGAGAAGATTGGCCAATTTCAAAGGGTCAGTAGTTAATAACAGATTTATTTCACACATCTCTGGTGCCTTAGTTTTAAGGTAAGCTGTCAATTTATATAAATAATCAATTCAGTAATAGAGTGTTTTTACAGGTCTTCACATCATTTGATAATGTTTAAAACATTTGTTTCACTATTTCAGGCTGACTTTATTGCATAAGATGCAACAATAATAGAGAAAGTTGTCACTATTTTATCAGCCTGGTAGGTGATACTCCTGCTTTCTTTGCTTTTTGGACCATATTCAGTATAATATAGCAGCGTGTCACTAAGCAAATAGATTTATTTTTTTCAAGCATGTAGACAAAATTTGATTATACACACATTTGCTTGGTCCTATGCCCATTTTTAAAAGAATTGTTTTCTCTAATCTGCAAGTAAATTGTTACAAAAATTAAGTCCTTTCTTTGGGAAAAGCTAGAGTGAAGCAATATATTGTTCCTCAAAAATTTAATTAATTAGGAAAAAGGAGCCATGCCAGTCACAGAGTCACACAGCATACCAACATGATGATACTGGTTCTTACTGCTTTCTACATGCATGTAACAAGTAACTGCAGACTAGAGGACAATAGCTTCAGTATTCTGTATTAATCAATTAAAGAGATCCTACAATGTCGTTTGTACCATTTGTACTTTGGTTTGGAAACATAGAATTTAATTTCCTGGTATTATAATTGTTTTTAGAAATAGTTTAATGAAATTTCTAAATAACATCTGAAACATTTTTTTTTAAAAGTCTTTGTCTCATAAAAACAAAGTCTGAAGTAATATAGAATAAGTCAAAGCAAATTGGTTACAGAATCATAGAATCATCTAAATTGGAAAAAACACCTTCAAAATAACCAAGTCAAACTTTCCTACCAAGTCCATAAGTAAACCATGTCCATCAGTGCCAAGTCCCCACATCTTATTACTTCCAAAGATGGGGACTACGCCACTGCCCTGGGCAGCCTCCTCCAATGCTTGACCACTCTTTGTGAAGAAATAATTCCAGATATCCAATCTAAACCTACCCTGAGACAACTTGAGGCTGTTGCATCACATCCTTGTTACCTGTGAAAAGAGACCAACACCCTCCTTTCTGCAACCTCCCTCCAGGTGATTGTAGGGAGCAGTGACGACCCCCTGAGCCTCCTCTTTTCCAGTCTGTACAACCCCACTCCTTCCATTCCATGTCGATTCATCGTCAGCTCTTCCATAGATATTTTTTACTGCCTTCAAACCTTTCTATCACATCTGTTCAGAGGCATTTATCCGTGGCAGTGGCAGCAAATTTCAAATTACGGGAGGAATATCTCTCTGTGATATGGTACAGACGCTGTTCTAGCCTGTGTAGTCAGTGTGGTAACCAAGAAAACTAAGCCACAGGTATAAAAAGAATCCATTCAAGTGTGCTTTACACCCCATATGAAATAGTAAATTAGTGCAAGTGGCTTTATATAAACTATTTTAATAAATATAAGGTAAGGCTCTGAATATCCCTCAAAGAGCTGCAATAAGAAGCATTTCATTGCACAGATAAGAATTGATAGCAAAAAGTTTTTTGAAGTTAAAATGGACATTAAAGAGCAATGGACAGAACAGGAAAGGCTAGGTCAATTAAAATTGCACATATTAAAAAGGGGGAAACAAATCACCCAAAATATAAATTGATTTTTTTGAAAGCTCAGTGACTGTGGACAGAAAATGAATTGAAGCACGTAACAGTTGAAGATCATGCCAGTGACACTTGCAGTGTAATATTAGACATTCTTCAGTTTGTTATTCTGACAAATCCAGGCAACATAGCAAATTGTATTAANAAGTTTTCCAACATTCTGAAAATATCACTGTACAAAGAAGGTGATGCAATTTTCATTATTTCTAGGGATATTCATTGGGAAGATGAAATATATAGGAAGTAATAGACTGAACATGAAGAAGGATTGGTCTGTTTATATGAAGCAGCCATTCCTTTACTAGAAGTTTACAGGAAGCATCTCCTTGTAGCATTCTAGTCATGATGAAAGCTCAGACTTTGAGGCACTTGAGGTGTTGAAATTCTTATAGAGGAAATATGTAATTATTCCATCTGCCTGTACTATCTGTACTCTTTTGAAATCAGGAGACTATCCCCCCTGGCTTCCAGCTCCTTTAAGTCTTTCACACCAGTCGTAAGTTAAATTCACAAGTAGTCCAGACCAGTACAAGCAGATCTGAGGAATGAAATAGGGCTGAGAACTATGTTCCTGTTATGCTCTTTCAGCTCCAGTATAGTCTAGTGAATTGTATGCATGTGAGTCAGAAAGCATTTCAGGTACACTCCTACACTGCATCTTCTAAGCTAGCTGCAGCTGTTCCGATGCCTGAATACACTTTGCAGTGTCATTAGTAGATTGGAAGCAGAGCAGGTAAGGGATTCAGCTCAGAAACACATTCTTAGTCTGCTCCAAAATGCTTGAGCACTCTATGTGATTCTATATGGCAGTATTTGCTCATGCTCACATAGCTGGTTCAAGTTCTCTCCTACTCAGAGTGAGCTGAACTACTCACCAAAATCTGTTAGAAATTCTAATTAGAAATTCTATTTGAACTCTCATAAACCTCTTAATTATGGTGGGAGCTTAGAGGTCTTGTGTCCATGTAACTGTGTATGTATCCAAACATTATTAATTGATATTAGATATCCTTTTTTCCAGTGAAATTGCACACCTTTGGGCTTGATTTGGTTGCTTACATGTAGACACCAGTGCCATTTAAGATGCAACATCCCAGCTGGCTGCTGCATTCAGCTTCAGAAGAATGCAAGCCATCTCAAGAGAGCTAATGGAAGGCCTTAAGTAACCTGAGGCATCTGGAATAGCACTGAGTATCTACATTTAGGTAACCAATTTGAGGTTTAATGATAGGTAAGCAATTCAACATCACTGAGCCAGCTGCCACTCCAGAAGACTAAAGGTCTTCTGCAGTGTCACTTCTTCTGTCTCATGAGGAGTATGGTGGGGGTGGATACCTGCATACTCAAGGTTAGTCAGTTAATCAAACCCTTGCTTCTGTAAGTCAAAACAACATTGTGTTCAAATTTTTGCCTCAAATTCTCTCTTCCATGGTAACCTGTGCAAGCTATTTGATAAGAAGGGAGAATTCTCCTGTTTCATAAGAATATGGTCTGAAAAAGAGTTGGATGTGACACAGTGCCCAGGCAGACACATGAGCTGCAGAAAAGGTGAGCAGGGCTGCCACTGAGAGTGATCACTCCATTTCCACTTACACACTATGCCTCTTCTGTCAGTGAGCTATATCTGATTCCCACCTGTCTGTTTAAAAACAATTCTTGTTAAATGACATGTATTTTCAGCACAGACTGTGTATCAGCATGCTGTGCCAGGACTGACATCAGCAGAAATTTTGATGCACATTTTTCTGAAGCTATTTGCTGGGGACTGAGCTAACCAAATTTATTACTAATGTCACCAACTGGTAGCAGTGAGAGGTTAAGCTGCTTGCATGAAGTGTTTGAAGGGAACTTTTGTATTAAAGGAACATCTTTGGAAACAAATTGTACTGTTTGTACCAAATAAATCTCTTGGTAAAAAATTCCTCCAGAGGATTCAATGCAGACAGAAGAAACAAGTTCTATAGAAAATGATTCTCCACAATGATTATGGCGTACTGCAATTAAATATGTTTACAAAATGTCTTGTACTCAGATCTTCTAATGAGCTCCATACTGCATCACTGTGATTTGAATATGGCAGTCTATTAAGTCAGTGAGCCTCTTTTCTGCATCTCTATTCCTAGAAGATCACGACCACCCTCTGCTCTGCCAGCTCAAAGCCAAGTTCTTTCACTTTGCCTAAACAGAATTTATTTATATCGAGTCTAAAAAGATCACCCGTCCCACCCATCTAATTGCATAATGCTAATTAGTTCATTGCAAATCTTTCCTCAGAAGAATATAAAATGCAGACTGTGCATTAGGTTTCACTACTGCTTTTTCCCATTAGCTCAGAGTAGTCCTTCCTAAAGTCTCAGTAAAAGCAAGCCCCCAAAACAGATGACTTACAGTGCTCCTTGCAGATCCATACAGAGAGAACTGGTGAGATCCCCCTGCAGTGACAGAGGCCACATACGTGAGAGAAAAACACAGAAATCTCAAAAAATGTCACAGGAGTGGCTTGGGGGAGAGCCTTAATTCAGATTTTTGAATAGAAATAGGAACAAGGGCAGCAAATGGGAGTGAAGACAGATGGCACCTAGGCATTTGTTCATGTGTTAGAGAAACAATGGAATGAGGAATGAAAAATATCTGTGCTGAACATCATCAGCCCCAAGAAGAAGACTCCTCCTAATTGTCAGGACAGAAGAGGTGAAATCACACATTTTTGAAAAAATCACACTTAATAAGGTGGTACATGTATGGGTAACTATATGGCTGGAAAATACTAATTGCTGGCAAGAGCAGCAGTAGAAAAGGGAGTCTAGAAATGTCGCTATCTTTTTCTAACTACCCTACAGAAATGTGAGAAACAGCATTCTTCACGCACATCAAGTTTGAACCTTGGGACAGAAATAACTCAGTTTCTACACATAATACTAATGTGGGAAAATTAATTGTACGAATTTGACAGTGATACTTTCTTCCAGCTAACAAGATGAAATTATTTCAGACGCCAGTAACACATGGTGAGTTCCCATCGTGCCAATCCAACTAATTAGAGACTAATTACTCATTGTCATACTACAGTAATATCAGGTTCTGATAAAAAGTCATTTTTGAATTTGTAAAGATTCTTCAGTAAAGCCTTATTTTATTTTCTCAAACTATTGCAACAACTAAACGGAGAGCTGAGAAAAAAGACAGAGAGCATCCTGCCATCTCCATTAAAAGGCCCTTTCATTTACCCATGCCAAAGCATTTGTCCCTAAAGTTTTTTGCCTTTTTGCCCTACCTAAAATACAACATTAAATAGTGACCAACTTTCTCAAGAGAGATTGCATGATGAACAGTTTAGTCCAGTCACAGTGTCCTGGCTGCTTCCTCCACGTGGTCTGCAGCTCCCATGCCCCTGCCCAGCTGTTGCAGCAACGTGGACTCTCATGTTACTCTGGGACTTAATGTTTTCTGGATTTGGACTTCTAGAGGAATTTCATTCTGTTTGTTGGACATGGGGAAAGTCCTCATCCATGATTAGACTTCTGCATACCGAGAATCTCCAAAAAAATGCAAAAGGTCATACTGTGCTAAGATAAAAAACACTAGACCATGTTGCTCAAAGAATAAATTAAAAAAATAAATAAATAAATTGAAACACCAAGGACAGTTAGACTTATGATTGAGGTAAATACTGATTTAATTGTAGATTTTAATTCTAAGTGACTTGATTCAAAAAGGAAATTAGCTAATCTGAGAAATCTGGAGATTTTTCCATTTTCCTTGCTAATGAAATTCTCAGAGCTGACCAAAGTGAACTACTTACAGAACATATCCATGTGTATGATGCACATCTAGTTGAGTAAAAGATGTGCATCTCATGCATTTTTACCTGAACCCTAAGTGCAAATGCTGACGAAATCCTTGTATTGCAGAGTAAGGATTACACACCTTCTCAGGAGAAGGCAGCTCAGAGTAAAATCATCCACCTGTCTGGAAGAAATTCTTTGTTTTTTGTATACTCTAAGTAGAGCTAATTCATCTAAGTTCTAAGCCATCCAGATCCTGTTAGTCTACATGAATATGTGAATCTAATGGCTTTTTAAAAATACATATTTGAGTCTGAGAGTGAGCTGAATCATTAGAGAAAAAGGATAAAAAACAACTACCAAATGAAAGCAGTTGCAATGGAAAAGGAGTCTGAGCAAGAACATGAACTCACTTTACCCAACCCCTCAGAGACAATAAATATTACTGGTCTCCTGGAATTAAATATGTCCATTTATACAGCAACAAGATACACAACAATTACATTCAAACTCTTTAGTTATTTCAGTGAAGAAGAAACGATGTCCGGGTTATACAAGCTGAATGAAGTATGATCATACTGTCACAATATAAGTCAGGAATTAATTATTTTTATTTTGTTGATGAGTGGCATGATTTATTTTTTCTCTTTACCTCTTGGGGAGATAGAAAAGACCTTTTTGAAGCATCTTTGATGCATAGATATGATCTAGACTTCCATGGAAAACTGTCACAGAATGATAATACAATGATAGCTTTTCCCTCCTGTTGCTGAAACCAAAATATTTGCATCAAGACTATGCTATACTTTGAGACAAAAAAATGTTCTCTGAGCATATGAACTCTTGTTCAGGTCTGAAATGCTGACTTCATAGACTTCAGGCCATCGGATCTTAAACCTCCAGTTATTTTATCTGAATTGTTTAAAATAGCAACAGCAAACATAAACATTACATGTGAAATGTGTGCTTCTTCTGTCGTTACTTGAATGTTGGAAAAATGGGACAAAAGTCTTGTAACTTTGTATGTAGGCAGTGCATTTTTTAATTAAGTGACTTAGAATATTAAATGTTTTCTTTAGAACACAGGGGCCCAGATTTTCTGCTACTGATATCTTTACCTCACTATGGCAATATCATTCATCAGTGTTCACAGGGCTACAATTTTCAAAGACACTTTAAAAGGCAGTGATTGTTGATGCTCATCAAAGTGGATCTTACAACTTTTTAGAGATTTTTTTCTCATATGAAAGGAAAGAATAGTGGTTACCATTAAAAGTTAGCTTGTTCACTAAAAGGAGGTCACCTGAATGTCCATCCTTCCCCAGCGTACTGAAATTTGCTATTGAAATACAGAAGTCTTCTGATTGAAGATCCATATTTGCTGAGCATCTAAGGATACACATACCACTGCTTTTCTGAGAAGTTCCAATGAAACCAACGAAACAAACATTCAAGTCATCCTTGTAGGTAAGTAAATCCCAGCCCCTTCTCTGACAGCTCAGATGTCCATGTCAGCTACACATCACCATTAAACAGTGCAGTGCGAAAGCATTGGTCTCTCTAGAGTTTCATAGAATTATAGAACCATGAAGTTTGGAACTGCATCTGTTGAAGAACTGAACCCGTGCTCTGGCAACAGGTTTTCCTCAGGGGCCTTAATGGGGTAGAGTGAGGAAGATAGACTTGATTCACTTTCTGTCTGGTATTGTACAAGGTTCTCAGCTGTTATTCCAGAGCTGACCGAGGCCTCCACACTCCACTCCACAGAGGAGTGAACATTCCTCTGTTTTACATCTCCTACTGTAGGGAACAAGCATGTCAGTCTTCTGGGTAGTCCTTCAGCTTTCCTCCCCAGCATGAACAGGTACCCAGAAAGGTGCTCTAATGCACTGTGTTGGGTATAGGGGCCTAAATTTCTACTGCAAAATTTGAGCGCACCTCAACAACTATACTGAACCTTCTCAAGACTGTGGCCCTCAAGGAACCTTAAAAGACCAAAACTTTTAAGAAATAGTGGGTTTTAGGAATAAACAGTCCAGGTGGATTACTAGAATGTTCTGTTCTTTGTAAACATGAAATTTAAAGAAATTAAAAATATCACCAAGAGGACACTGACAAGAGTGCAAAATAGGTTTTTTTGGTTGGGTTTTTTTTTGTTTGTTTGTTTCATTTTATAACATTCACTACCTACCTATCTGTCTGAAAGTCTTAGGAAACAGCTGGATTAATTTATTTGAATCCATGAAAATTTGGGAAATGTGGATGCTGCTAAGAAAACAAACAGGACTTGAAACAAAATCCCAACAGAAGCTGACTGAAAAATAAGCTGAAATTTCTTTTCTGTTGATGCATTATGTTTTTCTTCAAAGATTAGAGGCTGAAATGCATTTCCAATATACATTATTAGCAGAACAAATTTAGTTTCTACTTTTACTTTCAAAGGATTTAGTGAATAGTAGCATTTAGTATCATATATCTCTTCCTCTAGGACTCAAAGATTAACAGTTGCAGAGTTTATAACACTTCCAATTTCAGAGATAAATCATATTATCCTGAATTGGATGGGTAGGTAATGTCTCGAAGTTATTTAATTCTTAGGAACCACTGGCTTTGCATTAAAAAAAAAAAAAAGACAAATAACTCATGACCATGAAAAATGGCTAATTGGATGAAATTAGAAGAAAAAAAAGCCCTAATGAGAAAAACAGAATAATGATCCCTTTTCAAAGGACATGCAGAGCTTTGAGTCATGCAGACATGGCTGCTGTGAGGCAAAAGTCCTCCTTGTTTTTATTAAACAATTTCATCTGTTTTCATTACATTAAATTATTTTTGTACGATAGCATAGCTTTAGCAGAAGCATGCCACAATCATCTACATAGCTATTAGAACACATTAGGGGAAAATGTAGTCAGAAAGGAGAAAAAATATCTAAATGAGGGAATTTTGAATGGGAGCGGATGGGGTAGTGGACTGCAGGTCGTATTTAAAAGAGTGAGAGCAAGTCTTCCCTCTTGCTCTAAAAGGGAGCAAGCCTCTCTTCAGGGGAAGGTTCCAAGTAATAAATCCTAAACAGACAAGCACCTCTCCTGTAGTTTCAGGCAAGGTTCCAATTGTAAACCATGCTTCTATGTTCCAGCTTTGCACTAGGTTTTCCTTTTCTTGTGCAGTTATCCAGTCTCGTTTCAAGATACTTAATTTTCCACATCCACTACTCAAGGAAATTTCATCTCATCACACCTTGAATTCTACTCTGGGTGCATGTAGAGGTGATATTCTTGCTATTCAAAAATCCCCTTCCAGTATCTGCTGGAATAAATGCATAGTCTTCATTTTATAAATTATAAATAGCCCTGTTTTTAATATATTCATCTCTACTTGTAGCTCTCGTGTTACATCATGTCAACTTGAAGTTAAGAATAAGTAGTCAACATTAAAAAGTCTTCCTTATCCTTACAACTGGAACTCTAACATTTAAAATTAGTAATATAGTCAGTTATGTCAGTAGTTTTCAAGGAGGGAAGAATAATCACATTCATGGTAGAGTGTCCTACGTATATACAGAAATACATAAATATTATAGGAAAATGTACATGTTATTTGAACATAGCACACACCATTCATAGTTACTGTCACCATCCCTATTGAAGGAAGGCAAGAACCCACCAAAATTTACAATAGAAACATCACTTTGATCTTTTGGAAGACCAAAGAGATTACTGATTGTAATCTGATCCCTGCATACATGTTAATTTTACGAGTAACTGGAGAAGATGGTCTCCTTGAAAATCAGGTTCCACTACTCTTTTAGTATCTTGCAATTAGTAAAATAAAATACAATAAAATAAACTTTCATTCACAACCATTATCTCATTCTTTTATCTGCTATTTATCTTTTCATTTAAGGATCCTTATCCAGCTCCTTTCCATCAAAGCAACATTGTTCTGCCATCTCTTCCCCAAACCACAAAACTTCAAGCTATGGAAAACAGTAATGTAATAATGATAAATCAATTCCCTGTTCAAAAATTCTGGTTTTCCTAATTCTTCTTCCAGTCCCATAATTATGATCACTCATTTCAGCCTTCACCTCATTGCCATCTTGAGTTCCCAATCTGTCTAGCCTTGCTTTTATTTTATTTATACCCTTTTCTTTCTTTTCTGCCATGCACCATCTTTTCTCATTTAGACAAAAATAAATACATACACCTAAATCAGTTAAAAAGTTGTTTTCTTACTGCCACTTCTAACCATAGCTTTCCGTATGTTCCATTCACTTTTCTGTTTCTATTCCTTTACTGTGTTCCAAAGTTTGATTATAGCCTTGCCTCTCTTTTTCATCAGCATTTTTATGTGATCAGTTACAACTCATCTTACCAAAGGTTTTTTGATCCCAAGCACTAGCCACTAATTTAAGTTTGTGGCAGTTTGGGTTGTCTATTGAAGGAAATTTATGCCAGCATCTTATCATGATTTACAGAAAGAGATGAGCCAAACCAAGTCTTGTTTTCACATTTTTTACCCTATCAGTTAAGTGTATTGGGCCAAGATTACTTTATATTTTAAGTGACAGATAATAAAGAAGGTTATCTTTGTGTAGGCAGGTAGAAAAATACTCCTTCTCTTGAGTGAGAAGTTAAATGTTGTTAGCCATCTTCAAGAAGTATCAGTACATGCCTTGCTACCAGTAATACCTGGCATTAAGTTTAGACTAGCCTAAAATCTTCCATATTTCTCTTTTTGACCACCCTTCACTTGCAGATTAGCTCACTGTCTTCATTTACTCTCATCCACCTTCACAATCACAAACCCAGAGGTTTTCTTCAGCCCTGCTTTCTTCATCCATTCATTCACTCACATAGAAGAGAGCTTTCATTTGACCACAGGAAATACGCAGTTTTTTCCAGGCCGTAACTATTCTCTTCTACAATGTTGGGGCCTCAGGCACCCAGCAAGGTCTGTCTGAGAAACCACCCTGGCCAGGAGGTGTCTAGAGAGCACCAAACAAAAAAGTCACAATTTCAGCTCTGTTTTTCAACCAGCGCTACTAAAACTGTCATAGCTGAAGTTATTTTAACACGATAGTTTAAGAGTGTTAATTTAATTTAGGTATAAAATAACGAGTCCTGACATGCCACACTCAAACAGCAACAGCTGTCAAGCCCCACATATGCATTATACTGAAACATGGTGCAGGAGGATATAAATCCACGTTCTTCTGGTGATAAATAGGCCAAATGGCTGACTGCAGACAGGATGCCTGAAGGACTGGTTATCCTCCAGCTGATCGTTACAAGATTCCTCAGGTGCACCCAGCACCATAAGAACCAAGACACTGCTCTGATTTGGTAAGATCTTCCTGGGTTATCAGTATTTCAAACTGCTGAATATGGACATCGCATGACATTAAAAAATACACAGTTTCAATATTCTGATCCTACACAACTCTTGACTGATCAATACATTTTTCAGCAAATATTTTTTTTCTGAAATAATTCAAAAAACTGAATTATATTCAGTTGAAAACAGCTTGCTTAAGAATGCATTTGAGGCAGACAAACTATCATCTCGCTTCATGCTAATTCCTGGTTCAAGGAGAAAAATAAAAGAATGAAGAAGAGAGGTTTTTTTGTTTTTATTTTTTTTTCCCTTTAAAATGAGGGGAAAACCCTATAAGAAGACCAGAACTGGGGTGCAAGATAGCACAGACAATTTCCAACATAAATGCTAGTTATTAGGTGTCATGTAGAGTCAGGAGTTGCCATGGAATCCATTTGCTTCTAAACCAGCTCCTCCTGCTGGAATACTTTCTCATTATTATTTCTTTCTGTAGCACAAAAGGAGCTGGCTATAGAGGAAATGTTATTTTAAGGTGAAGTTTCTACTGCATCTGAAATCAGACGTGCAATTAAAATCTAAATTTAAAAAGTTACATTTCTGTGGAAATGTAAAGCTACATTATTGCGGTCAGAAGAATGAAATTGTAGGCTGTTTTTAGAGATTCAGTGAAGCAGAGAAATTATAGCTGAAGTCTTTCTTTCAGCTCTCTTCCCGTGAATGAAAATAAATTCACATCTGAAATCTACTGTTCATGTTTTCCCATTGCAATAACTTTTAACATTTTCATACTAGCTACTCGATGCAAGAGCAGCCTCGTTACCATCCTAATTAATAATGTCCTTGTATACAGCACAGTGCGTGTATGCTGGACACCAGGTTTGTTAAACCAGTGAACTCACTTGTTGTGATGTCAGTTTCAATGGATGGATTTCACAAGGAAAAAAAAAAAATGTGATCATACCTTCAAACACTTGACATGCCAATAATTGGATTTCAATTCTTTTGCGTACTATGTACTGTGGTGTGACTGAAGGACAATACTGGAAAGTAACCAGCAATATTAGAAAACTATGTCAGTAATTTGCAGCTTGGCATGTTAATACTTATTATTAATACTATTGTTTATTATAGACATTGACTAGCATTGCATCTGGAACCCCTAAACAGAAACAGGATCCTATTGTGATCAACACTGTATGGAGATAAACACAGCTTTTGCCTCCAGGAGCTTGTATTCTATGGCCCTGGTCTTGTAAAATGATCTTCGTAGAGATATTCTTGAGCCCCCGTGGAGTCCTCCAGCCTTCCAACGTGGTTCAAGCATCCTACAGAGCCCTCATGTATGTGGAGAAGTGGGGGAGCCTCACCCTTTCCATTCTACTCCTCTCCCACCCTCTTTACATTTGAACTATGCCCAAGGGGATTTTCAGCAAGTCTACCATCTTGTCAAACTGGATTTTAATCTTAGTCACTCCTCCTAGTGTGTGACATCATAAACATCCATCAACAGTAGAACAAGAATCAAGCTTCAGGCTGTTATTTACATTTCTTCAAATCAAAAATTCTGCTCTGGACAGGAAATCAGAGGAAGCACTGTGCAGTTTGACTCCTTTCCCTCTCCACCCTAGTATTTTCTAAGATCCTGTAAGTGCAAGTAGACTCCACACTCACTCAGAAGTACGTGGCACTACCCAGGATGCTTCGACTTCTGTAACAGGCACCACTTTTGGAGATGCAAAAGAGCACATAGGAGTAGGCTGGAGACAGAGAACCCTTTGCACTGAAAGAAGGGTCATTGCATCCCTGCAATGAACGGGAGCCACTCCACATCACCCATGTGAGAGGAGCTATGACTGCAGCAGGGATGGCAGTGAAGTCATCAGGAGCATTCACAGAGGTAAGGCAGGTCTACAGCCAAGCCAGGTCCACATCAACACAGCTGCAAAGCATCTGGAGACAGAAACACCTGCAGCCTTGCCTGGATGGGCACTGAGGGCAGAGTGCATGGATGGAGCGTCCAGGGCAATTAAAGCTTATCAGCACATGCTGAGACCTGACACGCAGTCTTCCCCTCTCTTTCCTGTATGGCTGCTCTGACAAGGGGCTGAATTCAGTCAGGCACCAAGAGCGTTTTGTGCAGAAGCCAAAATTGAAAACAGACTCTAGCAGATCCTAAGATCTTTGCATGTTTCAAAAATGTGGTGTTAGCATCACTAAGATATTGCCAGACTGAAGAAAGGTGATTCTCTGCTCATCTACCAGCTAAATCTAAGAGGAATTACACAGGGCTAGCAAGCCTTGAAGCTTCCTCCCTCCAGCTGGAAGTGGTGGTCTTGCAGCAGCTTCTCAGGACAGCTGTTTTTTTGATAAGACTCTAGATTCAACTGGTTAAACCCAGTTCTCACATTATGTAAATAAGCATCTTACGATCAGAGAAGAATAGTCAGAATTCAGGGTTCAGATGAAACATTTCAACAACAAGACAAAACCTAAATGGATAAAAACCATCACGAGCCAAGCCTTGCTAAACACCCTCACCCCTCAGCAACAGACTGAGCGCTGTCTGAAATAGGATAAAGCTGGATTCGAGTTTTCAAGCCTGGGACTGCTTCCCTGTGCCGCCTTCCCATATAAGTGATTTATCCTACGGTGCCTTCCTGAGCAGCATCACTTCAACACTCCTCAGGAAAACAGGCACAAGCTCAGTTTGCACCACGGTTGCCATCAGGCACCTCAACACTGCGTGGGCAAGGGAGAAGGAGACTTACCCAGATAACCCAGAAAACATTAAGCAGTAGGGTTTAGCATGTGATACTCACAGATACAAACATAACTAGAACCATAACCACAAACACATAGGAGACCAGAACAAGCAAAGCTCCTACTTAAATCCACATGGAGAGTACTTCCCTCACAGCAAAGCTATTGGCGTCCCGGTGACTGTGAGGCACAGGGTTACCAGTTCAGGGCTCCCCGAGCCCCATCCCTCTTTGGGGCCCATCCAGGTCTATTCTCAGAAGTCTGGGGAGGACAGAGACAGAGCATCAGCGCAGCAGAGGGGCTGGCTCACCTTCAGGCGGGTTGCAAGTGAAATGCTATGTGTACTGTGCACTAAGGGTTTCTCGGGACGGGTTAAGTACCACTGCAGAGGCGCCGGGGAACTCGGCAGAAGCGGGACGGCCCCTTTAACGATGGGAAGCCGGGAAGGAGAGCCCAGCACTGGGGGGGAGGCTGCGGGAGGGAGCGGGGCCGCCCCGGGAGCCTGGCACAGGTGAGGCCATCGCCCAGGCTGCTGCTATCCGGGTAGGGAGGGAAAAATCCTCTATGGTACTGGAGAGTGAGAAGTGGGAGCCGAGCAGAGTGTCTCTAAAGAGACGGGAGATGGCAGAGAACGTTGTGTACAGGCTGGTTATGGTCTGGTTTTTGGGTGGTCCTGTGTGAAGGATGGAGTTGGACTCGATGGTCCTTGTGGGTGCCTTCCAACTCAAGATATTTCCGTGTTGCTGCGAAGTTTGGGATGCTTTCAAAGTTCTTTTCCCAGCCTCTACGAGGGCTCTGCAGCTGGTGCTGCTGCTCGCAGTACCACAGTTCTTTGAGAACAGAGAAGACAAAGCACGAAGTGCCCATAGATAATTGTTACTGACCACAACGTGGATTATTTTATTTTTTTTCCCACTTGTCTTTAGTTCACGTTTTCCTTCACAGTTGCATGTAGCAGTAAGGCAGCTCGGCTTCCAAACACCGTCACGAGTGTGCTCAATAAGGAGAGGGCTGAAGGTACTGACCTTTGACACCGCTGGAAAAAAGAAAAATAATAATGAGTGTAAGTCATCTCGTGGCGTTTGTGCCAGAAGCAAGGACACTGACGGCACTGCGCCGTCCAGGAGAGTGCCTCCAAAAAGCATAGCTTAAAAACATCCAGGGGTATAGAGCCTACAACTGTTTATATGTTACCGAAAATAACTGTCGGTCGCACTGGTGCTCGTTTGCCCTAATTCTGCCGTATTACTACTATCTTTTGAGAGATGCATTCGAAATCGCTCATTCGAGTGACTGTTACGCATTTCCTGCGTTTCGTTACAGAATCCACTTTCTCGTTGTCCTCCTTCCCCGAGCACCCTAACACCATTAGCGAATAAAGTACCTGGAGCACGGCTCGAAGCTCGGAGGTTAAGATCTACATCAGTTAAAACCTGTTAATCGCCTCTGAATGGTCTCAGAGTGCGCTCACCGGCTGCGCGTGTGTCGGCACAGCCTGGATGAGGGCACGGATGGAAATTCCCAGCCCAGCTCAGCAGGTCCTCGAGGCACGCAGCCGGAGTTAGCAGACTTCGGGATGCTCCCAGCCCTAAGGACCGGCATCCCCGCGGCTGCGCGTGGGGAAACAGCTCCTGTACGGACAGCGAAGTTTAATGCACTCTGTCTCACCGTGCGGGTCCGTATGAGGTCGGATCCCGCTTGCTC